>ML661885.1:14556471-14569337 GCA_007570785.1 Antilocapra americana | reverse complement strand
CCTTTCTTTCTTTTGTCCTACCTCCTCACGTCGGCAATGGGTCGCCTCTCCAGATGCCCGATGTCCTCTGCCAGCATTCAGTTCCTGTTTTTTGGAGTTTGCTCGGCCTTTAAAAGTTCTTTTGGTATATTTATTGGGGAGAGAGTGTTCTCCCCGTCCTATTCCTCCGCCATCTTAGTTTCGCCCCCCCAACCCTACTTCAATACAGAAAAAAAAGTATGGAGAGGTAACCCTACTAAACCTGACAACATGAGTGACTGTGAACTGTGTTTGGGGTAGGGAGACAGGAGATGGTTCAGGTGGAGAAGAAGCATTGCAAATGCCTGGCAGAGACTAACCTATTCACTGCCCTGCAGCCACACCCTGAAGTGGCCCCATCTTGGTCACAGAATTGTTTCTGCATGAGGGAAAATGCCTGGAGTGAGATATAAATTCATCAGTTTGGTTTAATTAGCAGAGAGTGAAACCATCTGAGCTACCCAATTCATAAAATAAGCACACAGGGCTTCCCTGGTGATCCAGTGACTAAGACTCTGTACTCCCAATACAAGGAGCCAGGGTTCGATTCCTGGTCAGGGGGGCCAGATCTCACATGCTACAACTAAGACCTGGCCAAATAAACACTTAAAAGAAATATGAACAAACAGTGAATAGCTCACAATTCTGTAGGTAGAACCACCATTTGATCTGAAACACATTTGCTTTGTAATCCAAGTATTATCTGCCTCGGAAACTTCAAGTTCTTTAGAATCTTGGGTTAACTTAATTTTACAGCTTTTAAATTTATTAATAAATGTTTCAAGTTCCATTACATGTGTGATGAGAAAGGCAGTATCTTCTACCACCTTCTAAAACATACCTGAATGCACCCACGTGCACATACCTGCAGATGCACCAAGGGGTATCTTCCCCAGGAGGTCTTGGGATCACCTTTCTCCTGTCAATTCTTGCTTTCATTTTCTTTTTTCTGTTGAAGTCTTGAGTTTCTGCTCCTGTAGGTGGTCTCTTCTCTGGCCCAAGTTGACCTTAATGTGAATTATAGATCCTTCTACCTCGTGTTCCCTAAACAACCTCAAATACAAGGTTGCTTTATGTATTAAATAGCACTTTTATTGAAGGCTTGTGGGTTTCTGCAGCAGCCACATTGTAGTATGGCCCAAAACTACAAAGACATATTAATGGCATCTTTATTCTTTAAAATCCTTTATCAAACTGACCACTGTTCATTTCCCAAGGCTGTCTTCCTCTCCAGGCCTTCTGCCTAACACTGGCTTGTCCCCCACCCCCACCCCAATCCTCCTTATACATTAGTCTCACACCCTTTCCTTCAAGTGGCATTGGAAGTTTCAAGTCTCTACTTGATTACTGTGAAGAAATGCAAACCCGTAGGCTGACTATTTATTACACATCTAAAGATGATATGAGTAAATCAAGAAGATTCGCCCAAACAAATTTACATGGAGTTCCATCCTCATCAAGAACTTGCCAAGGTGTGAAATTTAACCCTTTCTATCTTTCTACCTCCTATAGTTGTCTCTGTGAGTAAAATTGAGAAGTATAGCAATTTAGTTTCATGGTAATAAAAGTCATACTCCCCTCACCAGAGAGCAGAAGGGATGTTAGTCATTCTGGGTTTAAATAGGAGCTTGGCCCCCCTCTGGTTGGCTAACACCACTGCTAACAGTGAACAGAACTGCAATTAGCTTGTTACACTGTAGTTTTAGGATTTAACTTTTTTTTGTCAGTCAGTAGCAATGTAAGACATTTGTAGAAATAATATTTAAGCACTTTAAAAAGGAAGCATATAGAGACAAACTTACATTCTCAGTAAAAAAAGTATAAATACAAGTTTTAAAATATATAGCCAGTCAGGAAGAGGACTTCCCTGGTGGCCCAGCTGGTAAACAACTTGCCTACCAATGCAGAAGATGCAAGAGATGTGGGTTCAATCCCTGGGTTGGGAAGATCCCCTGGAGAATGAAATGGCAACATGCTCCAGTATTCTTGCCTGGAAAATTCAATGGACAGAGTAGCCCATGGGGTCGCAAAGAGTCAGGCGCAATTGAGCACTCACATGTGCGCGAGGAGACAGACAGAAAAATCTATTGTGATTCAGAAGAAACAGAGACGCAATGTTGATTAAAACTTAGATGTCAAGAATGAAAAGTTTACAAAAAATAAATATTGGATAGGGTGTGGGGAAAAGGAAATTCTCCTACACTGTTCATGGGAATGTAAATTGGTACAGCCACTATGGAAAACAGTTTCCTAAAAAAACCAAAAAACTAAAAATAAAGTTACTATGCAATTCAGCAATCCCACTCCTGAGAATATAACTGGAAAAAATTAAAATTCTTATTTAGAAAAAATACATGCACCCCAGTGTTCATAGCAGCACTATTTACAGTAGCCAAGACATGTAAGCAACCTAAATGTGCACCAGCAGACTATTGGATAAAGAGATGTGGTAGATATATACAATGGACTATGACTCAACCATAAAAAAGAATGAAGTCATGTCACTTTCAACAATGTGGATGGGCCTAGAGATTGTCATACTAAGTAAAGTAAGACAGTCAGAGAAAGACAAATATTATATGATAGCTCTTATATGTATCCTCAAAAAATAGTACAAATGAGCTTCTTTACAAAACAGAGACATAATCATAGACACAGAAAACAAACTTATGACTACCAAAGGGTAAAGAAGGAGGAGGGATAAATTGCAAGCATGGGATTAACAGGTACACACAACTGTATATAATATAGATAAACAACAAGATTCTACTGTATAGCACAGGGAATGATATTCAAGATCTTGTAATAAACTATAAAGGAAAAAGAATATATATATGTACATATAGGTATAACTGAATCACTTTGCTGTACATCTGAGACTAATATATATTATAAATCAACTATATTTCAATTTAAAAAATTAAAAAATAACAAAGCACATTTGTAAAGTATAACTAGGTGAATGAAGTAGCCCCATACCTTGTATGTAATGACTGGATGCTTTTTTAGAGTTGAAACTATTCTATTTCAAAACTGGTGTTATTGAGTTATCATGGCATGGCTATATGCGTTGTAGATTTGGTAAACAATTCTGCACACAATAACAGAGCAGTTTCTATTTCTGATTTACTTTTGTACACAGAGGAAATGATCTGGTTTAAAACAATCCCACAAGACACAGGGTCTTGTATGACTATCCCTGTCGTTGTGGTTATCACAAGAGTATAAAGACCTATTTGGGTAATTCTTTTGCCATGAGACCATGAGTGCCTGCAGCATGGGAACTGGGCCCAACTGGTCTTTCTCCCTGGCAGCTAGTACAGTTTATAATACATAGGTGTTCAGTAAAGTGTTTGTGTTAGTTGAATAAATGACCAGTGTTTAAAAGAAACCAAAATGAGTCTAGTGGGAGTTTAGTGGAAGTCAGCACAGTAAAAATCAGACATTTAGAAAGAAGCTATTCAGTGAATGGGTTTGTACTGGATAATTGTTATGTTAGTTTTATCTATCCTAATTTCATTCCGTTAAATGAGACAAACCTGCCTGGCCCTTCTTATTATTGATACATTTTGATAAATGCAGAATGTCTGTATCACAGATTGGTAGAAAAGCCCCCAGAAACGTGGTTATATGTATTTTTGATCCCTTAAAAATAATAGTAGTGTTTTTCTCTGTTCTCTAAAGAGAAACAGTGAATATTATTACCTAGCTCTTTGAGGGCCACAGAAACTTAGATCCTAAACTATGAAATTCTGCTCTGGTTCAGAGCATGGAGAGCTTTCTGGAGCATAGTTAAAGTGGCTTGGTTTCCTAGATGCCCGTCTCTTCACGTGGACATACCTACATTCTGAACCTGGAATTATAACATGGTATCTTTACACCCTTCTATTCCAGAAGATGTTTTAACCATTGAAGACTATATTTTGAAACAAGATGATTCCTATGAAAACGTCCATCTTTTAACCTATAATTCTGGCATGTCACCTCAGGCTCCAGGAATTGGGTTGATGGTGGCCAGTCTGAGGAGCCGATGAGGGTTGTGTATGAAGATGGGGCACTTACAGGAGACATGGGCTGGGTCAGGGTGGCCTCAGTAACCGCACTGCTGTGGAAATTTTGCATCAGCTCCACAGGGGACAGCAGGCTTGGTCATTACCAGTCAGAGGCACTTGACAAACGGGTTATCTGTCTTTCTTTAGGGATGAAGCATGGTTCAGAAGGTATTTATTTTCCTCTAAATATGGTCTGATTAAGAACATCAAACTTATTCTCATTAATGAAGGCAGGAAATGCATGCTCTGATGGTTAGGACATTGACAGTGCTCTTAGACTTTCCAGATTCACAGTGTGGCTCAGTCTGCTGTCAACCTGGGGCACGTTAGTGAACCTGTCTTTGCCTCAATTTTTCCATCTGTGAAATGGGATATCTTGATTGCAGTGTTTGGGATAGGATAAAATTAAACAATATTTTTATAGCTCTTAACATGATGCCTGGCACTGTAGATAATAAGCACAATTATATATACATGTATATATATATAATTGTATATTATATATACACAGTTGTGTGTATTTTATATATATATATATATATGTTCAATCAGACATGACTGAACAACTGAGCACAGTTGTGTCTAATTCTTTGCAACCTCATGGACTGTAGCCCACCTGGCTCCTCTGTCTCTGGAATTTTCCTGGAAAGTATGCTTGAGTGGGTTGCCATTTCCTACTCCAGAGGATCTCCCCAACCCAGGGATCAAACCCACATCTCCTGTGTCTCCCACATTGGCAGGTGGATTCTTCTACCACTGTGCCACGTGGGAAGCCCATATGTATAGCTAGGATATAGATAAAGATATTCAGTTAAAATTTTATATGAAGCCTCTTAAATACCAGTATGAAATTTATGAATCCCTTCAACATTAAAATAACCATATTTGATACAACATATGATATTTCTCCATCTAATATAACTGAGTCAGGAAGCATCTCCAATGGAAAGTAAAGAAAGTCTGTAATTAAGATCTGCCCCTCCCTATTTACTAATTTTGTAAGCATTTGAGCAAGCCACTAAGTCTTCTGACTTTCATTTCCTTTACCAGTTAAATGAGGATGATAGTGCCCATCTCACATTGTTGATGAGGTTTAACTGAATGAAATGATAAACCTGTAACTGCTGAGCATTCGTGAGGGTTATTACAAGTATGTAATTGATGAATGTGCTTTTCATTGAATGCAAAAGAGGTAGATAAAAATATCATACACTCCTTTTAGCTTTCAAATTTATTTGTGGCAGCTTAGCAGACACACCCCTGATGAGATTTACAGAGAGCAATATATTTACCTGGCACAGAGTTTCTGATTTCTCATTCATAAATCTTCAGAGAGCTCACTAGGGTCTTTCTGTTAGATAAATTTGTTCACTAATCCTACAAATATCTCCTGAGTACTATGTTTCAGGCACAGTTCTAGGAGCTGGAGATACACTAATGAGATACGACCCTCATGGAAGCCACACTCTATCCGAATGAGAGGCAACATGCTGCAAATAGAAGGAAAGTGAATTACATCGTCTTTAGAATATAGTAGATATTTGTGGGAAAAAGAAAAAGGAGAGCACAATAAGAGGGTAAGAAGGTGGGACAAAGTTTGTAATTTTAAGTGGTCAGGGAGAAGTTGAGATGTGGACAAAAACTTAAAGGAAGAGAGGGAGTCAAATAGTGGGATGTCTAGGACAGGAGTGTCCCTGGCAGAGGCAAAAGCTGGAGCGAAGGTCCTTGACTGTGGGACAGTGGGAACATACCCTGACATTTCCAGGAGAAGTCAAAGGGTTCAGAAAAGAGGGAGAGAGGTTGGTTGATTAATTATAGACATAGGTAAGAGCCAGATTCCCCAGGTAGCTTACAAAGACTTCTGACTTCCTTCCTGGTGAGACAAGGTCCATTATAGGGTCTGGAGCATAGGCCTGGCCTGGTCTTACCTACATTTTAAAAGGATCACTCTGAATACTGTGCTGAGAAGACTTTATAGGTGGATAAATGCTGAAGCATCTCAATAGCTCAGTGACAAAGAATGTACCTGCAATGAAGGAGACACATGTTCGAGCCCTGGCTCAGGAAGATCCCCTGGAGGAGGGCACGGAAACCTACTCCAATATTCTTGCCTGGGAAATCCATGGACAGAGGAACCTGGTGGGCTACAGTCTGTGGGGCCACAAAGAGTCAGACACAACTGAGCAACTGAGCACTGACTCAGCAAACAGAAGAAACAGAGAGACTACTTAGAAGCTGTTGCTGTCACCCGGGTAGGGGACCATGATGGCCTGGACAGGCTGGTGGCCATGGAGGTGGCCATGGAGGTGGCCATGGAGGTGGCGAGCCGGTCCAAGATCCTGCACCCTTTTCCAGAATCTATGCCTCTAGAGTCCTGGATCCTCTCTCTTCTTTATCATTTTTAAATTATTTTTATATTTATCTATTTATTTTTTATTTTTTGCCCTTGCATGAGGCATGTAGGATCTTGGTTCCCTAACCAGGGATTTAGCACGCAACCCCTGCATTGGAAGTATGGAGTCTTAACTACTGCCATGGAAGACTTTCTCTTCTTTTCTATCCAAACCCATTGCTCCAGCAATTTGCCCCTTAGTTTGCAACATCGAATGCACACTCTCTACTAGATCATTCTCATTAGTGTACAAATACGCTATTCTTTTTCCAACTTAAACAAATATCCCCTAGCCCCACTTCTTCCTCAGCTCCTACTACATGTCCTTGCCTCTCTCTACAGTAAAACTTCTCAAAATATTTTCCAACTGATCTCTTGTAAACCAAGGCCAAAGAAACCTGTTGCTTCCATCCTGCCGCCAGTTTGCTTTTACCATGGTCACCATTGTTTATCCGATGATTCATTTTCAGTCTTTCTCATGCTTGACTGTCATCTCTTGCTGAGTGTTTTCTTGTTAACTCGGTTAAGCTGGGAGCTCCCTTGCCTAAATTCTCTTCTCCGTTTAGTTCCAGGTGAAGAGGACGGTGGCTTGTCTCCTCAGAGAGTCATTGTTCTACAATATGATAGATCAAAGCAACTTGCTTTTCCTCTCCTCTACACTGCCTCAAGCTTGTCTTCTTTGCTGCTGGCCCTGCCAGCCAACAGATACCCCAGACTTACCACCAGGTATTGGCTGTGGGCCCTACAGAGGGGGTAACTACACAGGGGCCATGACTTCTCATAGACCTCTCCAGAACCTTCTCCTTCTTGGTCTTATTTTTGCTGCTGGGCCCACTCGAGGTCCATGGCCATGATTAATTCAGAGAGAATTTGTCTCTATAATAGCAACACTAAACTGGAAACAGCATCTTTTCTCTGGGATATGTCGACTGAAAAAATGCACAGCATGAGACCTGTGAGTCAAATTTTATGAGGGCTCTTGCCCTAGAGACAGCATCTCAGATAGCTTTGAGGTACTAGCCCCAAAGAGATATAGGGGAAGGTCAGAGTTATGTAGGAGTTTAGTGAAGAGGGGCGTGTGCCGCCAAGCAGGCATTTGAGCAGAGTCTTGCTCTGGGTCACCAGCAGTAGATGTCACTGCTAATAATTTTATTGCTTTTCTAGATATGAGGAGATGCAAGAACTGGGCTCATAAAAATGTTCTCCTAAAAGAATTTGACTATCTGAAGGCCTGTTCTGCCAGTTTTTCCCAGAGCAAAGTGCGCCTCATTCCTGCCCTCTACCCTGAACTCCTTTCAGGAGACGTAGTGGCACATGATTTAATCCTTGGAGAGGCAGATGGTGCATGCCAAGTTTTCGTTGGCAGTGTCTAAGAAACCCAGAGGTGAGTACGGGCTTAAGGGGAAGCTTTGCACCAATTCTCATAATTACCTATTTCAGGAAAATTACCCAATATCCTCATTTCAGATTTTGAAATGTGTATGCCATTCCAGCCCTGGAGGAGGGCAACGGCAACCCACTCCAGTATTCTTGCCTGGAGAATCCCACAGACAAAGGAGCCTGGCACGCTACAGTCCATGGGCTCACAAAGAGTCAGACATGACTGAACAATTAAACACAGCACACACAAGCCATTCCAGATCTTGTGATCACTCAAATGCTGTGATATGAATTGGAGAGCTGTTTGGAGGTGGGGAACTCGTAGGAAATGATGACCCCTGTACTGGGTTAGTTCCCAGTCTGGAAGATTCTCCTGTGTGACTGAGGGGGCAGGGGATGGGGGGAACATTTTTCAGATACTTCCCTAGGGATGCAAGCTGCTTGGGGAGGAATCGTTGGATCCTTCAGTGGCGTCTTAGAACCTCCTTCGGACTGTGGGGCTGATTTAGTGAGGAGCTTGTCTGCACTGGAATGGGCCTCCCAGGGTGAGCAGAGTGGCTGCAAATGCTGTATCAGCCCCTTGGTCACATCAAATTTCTACATACCAGAAACCGAGAGTGAGAAATCTGGTCTCAAGTCCTGCCTGTCTCCTGAAACACCATACCTGGTAACTATCTCCCCCAAGGTGAAGTAATAATTGTCCAAAGAAGCACTTTGCAAGTACCCAAGGGCACCTCATCCATAAGCTGAGGGCGCATGAAAAGGAAAGGTTTAAAATTCTGTTAAGAATCCCCTGAGTCACCATCTTCCTCCCTTCTTTTAGTTCACACTGTGCAACTTTAGCTCAGTAGGTTTTCTAAATTGTTCTGTTAATTTTAGCTGTTTCTAGACAGATAGCCACATTCTAGGTGAATCATCAGGAAAATTGAGGATAACAACAAATAGCACACTGCTGTACTGTGAACCACTTAATCAACTCTAAAGAAAAGACAAGCAGGGTACCTCTTCATCATGTTTCTGGATAATACTGAATATACATGTGTGTGTATGCATTCATACATGGAGTGTATGTGTGCTGTGATTGATGTTGGAAAAACATAGTAACTTTGCTTTGTTTCATACTTAACTTTTCTGCATCCCTATATTTTCTTAGATGAGTACAAAGAACACATATATTTGACTTCAGTTATTACACAATTCTGATGTTATTTTCTCTTCTTGATTCGACTCATTGCCATTTCAATGGTGATATGGAAGATCTGTGTATTGTCAAAGGATGAACATGATAAATGGCAGACCAGGAAGAGTTACTGTTTCAATCTATCCCAGGGTAAACAATGAGAATAAATATTGCCTTATTTGTTCATGATCTGAGGTATCAGCTTGCCCCTATTCAGGAAATTTTATCGTTTTAGATTAAGAAACCTATTTTGTAACCTGTTATTAAGCCCCACATTCCCCACATTATGATTGCAAAGGATCGTATTTTCCTGTCCTTCTCACCTCCACCTTGTTCTGCCTTTCATGCAATTTGAACAATAGAACTGCATTTTTATTTTCCAGAGAATTTAGAATCAGACTTCTACCAGGCAAAGTGGCATTTACCCCAGGCTAGAGAGAATCGGAGTGATGAGCAGAGTGCACAAAAGATGTCCTGTTATCATCTCCCAAAGGAATGTTTTAATTGGTCGCTCATCCTTTTCAGAAAGCCGAGTCATTCTCCAGTTAGCTATAAGGTAGGTTCTTGCAATCAAAAAGAAATCAAATACCAGACATCCTATTTTCTGTGTCTTTGTATCCCCCACAATGTCTTAGCAGTGGTTTTGGGAGAGATATAAATAAATGAATGGTTGGATAAGCCGATGGAATTAAACTTTTCAAACTGAGGTATGGAGACAGAAGGGAATATAATATGAGAATGGAATGATCTGTAATAAAAGAGAGAGCAGGATTTCTCAGCCTCAGCAGCAATGATAATTTGGGGACGAAAGTTTTTGTTTCTTTTTCAGAGGGAGGAGAGTGTGAGCTACACTCCATTGGAGGATGTTTCTCATCCTTGACCTGTGTGTGCCAGATGCTGGTCGTGACCACCAGATATATCTCCAGTCACTGCCAAACGTCTTTGGTGCCAAAGAAGAGAAGAGCAGTGTGTGGAGTAGGGCAAAATCACCCCTGGTTGAGAATCACTGAGCCGATTTCTTTTTAACCAGAAGAGCTGGGAATAATCAGAGTTCTTTTAATATACATGAGACAGAATGTACATGTAGAATCATGCTGCAAATGATAGCATTACTATTAATTTTCATTTCAAAAATTTTTTAATGAATTACAGAATCCAGATTGTATGAAAGTATACCAAGTTCAATATGCTTTTTACAACTATTCTGCTAATTCCAGTCAGGTAAATAAATTTTTTTTTTTAAGTTGCTCTGTCGTGACCAACTCTTTTTGACCCCATGCACTATACAGCCCATGGAATTCTCCAGGCCAGAACACTGGAGTGGGTAGTGGTTCCCTTCTCCAGGGGATCGTCCCAACACAAATTTGAGCAAGACCGGCAACAGAGCATTATGCAGGCATTTGTATGGGTATTTAGAATATTCTCACTCTTCCTAGTGGCAATATTGTTAGAAGAGAATGTGAATTCAGTGAGAGAAGGGAACAGTCCTGTCTTATACATGAGTGTAAACCCAACTGATAGAATAGGGCCAGGCATGAGAAAGGCAGTCACTTCAGTCATGTTCCACTATTTTGCAACCCCCATGGACTGTAGCCTGCCAGGCTCCTCTGTCCATGGGATTCTCCAGGCAAGAATATTGGAGTGGGTTGCCAAGCCCTCCTCCAGGGAATCTTCCAGACCCAGGGATCAAACCCATGTCTCCTATGTCTCTTGCATTAGCAAGAGAGTTCTTTACCACTAGCGCCACCTGGGAAGTCCAAGAAAGGCAAATAGCAAATGTCAACTGAATGAATAAATGAAGCAAGGAAGGAAAGGAAAGTGGCTTCTCTTTTCCAGATTTATTACCAAGGATTCTGTTGTGTGTTGACTGAGTCCAGATATTAAGATTGAATCGATCTGTTGTTTTTAAAATTATTATAAGCTACAATGTGAATTTTTGTTGGGTTATAGTTTTCCATCTATGTATGAAATGTATAAAGTTTCCAGTTCCTTCTGCAGGTGATTATTTATGTCATGATTACTCTAAGTAATTTTTATTTATAATTGAAGAAACAAAAACACTTGAGTAACGCACCCTCCTCCCAGTGGTAGTCTGTGTCTGCCTGGTCAGTTAACTGGATCCTAAATAACATGAATAAACTTGCTTATTTATTAAAATTTGTAATGCAATTTACAAACAACTCTTCTACAAGAATTTAAATGGAAAGAAATGAAGTTTAGAAACACACATATACAATGTCACATATGTAACATGGCTCCTGATAAATTACTAGGTTGTGATATACGAAATTATTGGTGTTTGTAGATAAAAAATGGTTAAAACTAACAGATAAAGAAATCACATACACAGGGAGAGAAGGAAGGAAAAAAACTACTTTCAAAGGATAGATCAGATAACATAGCAAATGTCAGCAGGAAAGGGAGTTAAGGCCAAGTGTTCCTAGGAGACTTTCTGAGCATAACTTAATGAACTTTTCTCCAGAGAAGATTATTGCTGCCTCTAAGGATGCCTAGATTTAAAATATAGATTGAGGTAAATCTATTCTCCTTTCTTATCCAGTCTTCCCCACTCCATCCCCCGCGAATTTATACACCATCCAGTGTCTATTCACATTGTTCAGGGACTCACAACTAGAAATGTTGGAGAGAAAGCTCACTGTATAATTCACTCATAAGCTACTCTTTATTCTTATATGACACCTCAAATGATGTTTCTGCAACACATTTTGGCTTGGTTTGTTTTTCATCTTTGGGCTTTGGTAAAAACAAAGGCATTCATCTGTCTTCAAAGAGAATGCCCTACATACCATGTTTTTGTCTTTTAAAAGACCTCCTGTCTTCTTTTTTTTTTTTTATTTTATTTTATTTTTTTTTTCTATTTTATTTTATTTTATTTTTTTTAATTATTGTTTTAGCCATACATTGTTATGATATCACCATGGGTTTACATATGCTTCCCCTCCGGGTCCCCCCTCCCTCCTCCCTCCCCCCCGGGAAATCTCGCTGCACCAGTCCCGAGCATCAATCCTGGGCTGGCGATTGATTAGACACATGACAATTAACATGCTTCAATGCCCTTCTCCCATCTCATCCCACCCTTACCCTCATCCACAAAGTCCACAAGTCTATTCTATACATCTGCGTTCCTTTTGTTGTCTCCCATGTTGGGTTCTCATTACTGTCTTTCTAAATTCCATATATATGTGTTAATATACTGTATTGTTGTTTTTGCTTCTGGCTTACTTCACTCTGGATAATGGGCTCCAGTTTCGTCCATCTGAGTAGAATTGCTTCAAATGAATTTTTTTTTAATGCTGAGTAATATTCCATTGTGTATATATACCACAGCTTTCTTATCCATTCGTCAGTTGATGGGCATCTAGGTTGCTTCCATGTCCTGGCTATTGTAAACAATGCAGCGATGAACATTGGGGTGCACGTGGCTCTTTCAATTCTGGTTTCCTCGGTGTATATGCCCAGCAGTGGGATTGCCGGGTCATATGGCAGGTCTATTTGCAGCTTTTTAAGGAACCTCCACACTGTTTTCCATAGTGGCTGTACTAGTTTGCATTCCCACCAACAGTGTAAGAGGGTTCCCTTTTCTCCACATCCTCTCCAGCATTTATTGCTTGTAGACTTTTGGATGGCAGCCATTCTGACTGGTGTAAAGTGGTACCTCATTGTGGTTTTGATTTGCATTTCTCTGATAATGAGTGATGTTGAGCATCTTTTCATGTGTTTGTTAGCCATTTTTATATCTTCCTTGGAGAAATGTCTGTTAAGTTCTTTGGCCCACTTTTTAATTGGGTTGTTTATTTTTCTAGAATGGAGCTGCAGGAGTTGT
>ML661885.1:14452074-14556461 GCA_007570785.1 Antilocapra americana | reverse complement strand
CCTTGCTTATAGTTTCCTTTGTTGTGCAAAAGCTTTTAATTTTAATTAGGTCCCATTTGTTTATTCGTGTTTTTATTTCCAATATTCTGGGAGGTGGGTCATGGAGTATCCCGCTTTGGATTATAGCAGAGAGTGTTTTGCCTATGTTATCCTCTAGGAGTTTTATAGTTTCTGGTCTTATGCTTAGATCTTTGATCCATTTTGAGTTTATCTTTGTGTATGGTGTCTTCTAAAAGAATGCTTTCAGAAGTGTCAGGTACGAGTAAAATTAATTCTTTGGGTACATATTTAATACAGAAAATCTGTACATTAAAACTGATCATTTGGGATTTTTTTTTTCTAAGTATCAGGGATCTACTCTCTACTTACAGTTATATGTGCAGACCTAAAAAAAAAAAAGTCGACTACTAGGTATTTCTCCAGCAAAGATGAGTTTCTTTGGATTGGTGTGTGTGCATGCATGCTAAGTCGCTTCAGTCGTGTCCGACTCCTTGCGACCCCATGGACTGTAGCCCAGCAGGCTCCCCTGTCCATGGGATTCTCCCAAGAATACTGGAGTGGGGTGCCATTTCCCTCTCTGCTGGAATAGCAGAGAACTGCAATTTCAGGCTTGCAACCACAGCTTGCCATGTGCAAGTTTCGCCGAAGGAGAACACTTTTATGGTTCGCCGAAGGAGAACACTTCACTTCCCCAGGGAAGTTGGGAAGGCTGAAGAGTCCATGGTTTCTCATTGGCTGAGTCCTTGCCAGAACAGAAGAGGAGTCTTTCTTCTTCTTGGTGGGCTCTGCTGTCTTCATAGGGCATGAGGGTCCCCTTTCTGCTCTCTTAACTCTATTTAACTGAAGTTTCTGTTTATTAATTTTATATATGAGTGGCCTAAACATTGTGTTTATATAGAAGTCAACAAGCAAACAAATCAAAAGAAAACAGAACAAAATAACTACCAAGTAAGAAAGATGGGGACTTCCCTGGTGGCCCAGTGCCTAAGACTCCACACTCCCAATGCAGGGGGCCTTGGTTCCATCCCTGGTCAGGGAACTGGACCCCACATGCCGCAACTAAGAGTTTGCATGCCGAAACTAAGTCCCACGTGCCACAACTCTGACCTTATGCAGCCAGATAAATAAATCAGTTTAGTTCAGTCGCTCAGTCATGTCCAACTCTTTGCAACCCCATGGACTGCAGCATGCCAGGATTCCCTGTCCATCACCAACTCCCAGAGTTTACTCAAACTCATGTCCATCGAGTTGAATAAATATTTTAAATAGTTTTTTAGAAAAAAAAGATGATTAACATCACTTTTTGATTAACTTAAAAAACCCAAACAATTTGATTTAAAAATTGTGCAGAGGACCTGAATAAATATTGTTCTAAACAAGGCATACAGATGGCCAATAGACACATGAAAGGATGCTCAACATGATTAAGCATCAAGAAAATGCAAATCAAACCTACAATGAGACATCACCTCACAACTGTCAGAATGACGTTATCAAAAAGACAACAGATAAGTGTTAACGAGAATGTGAAGAAAAGGGAACTCTCACATACTTTGGTGGGAATGTATATTGTTATAGCCACTATCAAAAACCGGATGAGGTTCTTTAAAAAAATTAAAAATAGAACTACCATGAAGTGAAGTGAAGTGAAAGTCACTCAGTCATGTCCAACTCTTTGTGACCCCATGGACTATATAATCCATGGAATTCTCCAGGCCAGAATACTGGAGTGGGTTGCCTTTCCCTTCTCCAAGGGATCTTCCGAATCCAGGAATTAAATCCAGGTTTCCTGCATTGCAGGCAGATTCTTTACCAACTGAGCCACAAGGGAAGTCCAAGAATACTGGAGTGGGTAGCCTATCCCTTCTCCAGCGGATCCTCCCAACCCAGGAATCCAACTGGGGTGTCCTGTATTGCAGATGAATTCTTTACCAACTGAGCTATCAGGGAAGCCAAGAACTATCATATGAGCCAGCAATTCCACTTCTGGGTATTTTTCGGAAGAAAACAAAAACACAAATTCCAAGGGTTAGTGTGCACCCCTATGTTTATTGCAGCGTTATTTACAGTTGCTAAGATATGGAAACAATCTAAGTGCCCATCAGTGGATGAGTGGATAAAGAAGATGTGCCATCTATCTGGGTTACATTGCAGCAGCTCATCCTGGGACATTTTTAATTCTGAAAAAGATTCCATTTGCATCTGTGAGTAAATTGCTTCTCTAGATTGATCCAGAAGAACATCTTCTGGAATCATGGAGCTAAACTGCAGCACCTACCACATGGGTGAAGCCATACTTGTTCTTGGAATACTAGCATAAGTCAGAGGGAGGGGAGGAAGAAATTCTGATATGAGCCCTCTAGAAATTGGTGGCATACATTATTTGAGGCTTGATATTGCCAAAAGATAGCAATATATATGCATTGTAGTGAGAGCTTATTACAGTTAGGATTCCAGAGACATTTCCATGAGAAACCTCAGGTAAGGGAGACCTTGAGTTAGCATGCCATTGTCTCTGAACATAGTATATCTTTTACAACTGATATCTTTCTTGGTAGGGGAAGGAAACCTATGGCAGAAGTGTTTGCACATGCTTTTACCTGCTTTATTTGCCAGAATATAATCCAGGATTGATCTTCTACCAAATAGACAATCAAGCCAACTATGGAAGCCACAAGCTTCCAAAATTCCGTATCTCCTGCAAAGACAAAGCCAAGAACTAGAGCATGATAAGATATTGGATGGTAGCTAGAACACACCACAGAGATATTAAAATGCAAGGAATGCTCTAGACAGTGGAGTATTGACTAAAGTTTTTGTGTCCTTTTTATTTTTTTTAATTTTCTTTACTTTATTGTGTTGGTTTTGCCATACATTGACATGAAACCGCCATGGGTATATATATGCTCCCCCTCCAGAACCCCCCTCCCTCCTCCCTCCCGATTCCCTCCCCCTGGGTCATCTCGGTGCACCAGCCTTGAGCATCAACCCTGGGCTGGTGATTGATTTCACATATGATAATTGACATTTTAAAAGTTATCCACAGTCTGAGAACATTTCATGCTCCAGTGTCTTTGACTGATAATCAAAATGATACTTCTCAAAGTTTGTACATTGAGACCTGCATGAAAATCTACCTATGGCTGCATAGTCCCAAAGTCTGATGCTTAAAAAACACTATTAATTTATTATTGGGTTCCATGGTTCTGGAGTTAGTAGAGTTCAGTTGTGGTGGTGGTGGTGGGGTTTCCTCATCTGTGATCTCTTATGTGGTTTGTTTGATGGTGACTGGGAACAGAGTTATTTGAAGACTCCTCTCACATATGTGGCCTCTGTGCTCAGATGGCTGGGACACCTGGAACTGGACAGGCATGTATCCCATACAGCCTCCAGGGTGGCTGGTTTGGGTTTCCTTACAGTATGGTGGTCTCAGGGTGATTGGATGTCCCAGTGGCAGCTAACTTCTTCTGGAGTAAGAATTTCAAGAAAACAAGGTGGAATCTGCCAGCTTGAAACACTGTAGCTTCTGCAGTACTCTACTGATCAAAGCCACAGGCCAGCCTAATTCAAAAGGGTAGAAGAAAAGACTCCATCTCTTGCTGGAAGAAAGCTATCCTCAGACAAAGAGGGAAGGAACTGATGGCAGCCGTCTTACAAGCAAGCTACCACATACCTGCATAAGGTTCATACCTGCATTAGTATTACCTGGGCAAGAACTCTACATTTTAAACAAGTACCCCTAGAAATTCTTAAGTGCACTACATTTTGAGAATCAGCCTAGTTAATATTTGGTAGTGGTTGGAGCTCTCATTTAAAATTTTTGACCATAAACTTAAAGAAAAGTTGAAGAGATTCTATTTATAGGTTTGGATCCAAAAGGCTGGTTCATCAAGTCGAGTAGATGAACATTATTGAGGGGAAAGTGTAACGACTATTAAAATGATTGACTTCTGGGGCTCTTTACTGTAAATTCACACTGATTAGAGTTCTGAAAGAGGGCTTAAGTTCTCTTTATCAGGGTTTAGAAAGTGTAAGAAAGAAAAGAGCATATTTTCAGGGGATAGCAGTGCCTTACAGAGAGTTTGTTCTCAGCTTTAGGGAGAGGTTTTCCAGTAGTCATGTATGGATGTGAGAGTTGGACTATAAACAGAGCTGAGTGCCAAAGAATTGATGCTTTTGAACTATAGTGTTGGAAAAGACTCTTGAGAGTCCCTTGGACTGCAAGGAGATTCAATCAGTCCATCCTAAAGGAGATCAGTCCTGGGTGTTCATTGGAAGGACTGATGTTGAAGCTGAAACTCCAATACTTTGGCCACCTGATGTGAAGAGCTGACTCATTGGAAAAGACCCTGATGCTGGGAAAGGTTGAGGGCAGGAGGAGAAGGGGATGACAGAGGATGAGATGGCTGGATGGCATCACCGACTCGATGGGCATGAGTTTGGGTGGGCTCTGGGAATTGGTGATGGAAAGGGAGGCCTGGCATGCTGCAATTCATGGGGTTGCAAAGAGTCAGACATGACTGAGCGACTGAACTGAACTTAGGGAGAGGATGTGATGTAAGTCAGGGAGTCCCCTTACAGCTCCAAGTTTGGGACAGGCTGACCTTGCACCTACAGTCAGATTGCTTCCAGAAGAGGCGACCACTCTTACTCGTCAACTACAGGTCGGGGTCGTCTAGAACATAACAAACAGCAGTCTCTATGGGGCAATTGTAAAAAGACACAGAAATCTAAAGACAGCCTTTAAGCCAATAGGAAGCACAGAAGCTCAAAGGAGTGACCAGGCATCCAGGTTCCACAAGTTCATTCCATGCCCATCATTGAATGAGGCTCTGCACTATTCTTCCTTAACCCTACAAAGAGTGAGTATTACAGCCATCTCTGCATGATGACAGGGAGAATGGAACACCAGATTTACCATTCCTCAGTGTCTGAGCCCCAGGTCCTTGAAGGGGAACTCTGACAATATTACAATTATATAAATTAGCCAATAAAATAAGTTAGCACATAGAAATTAGTCTTAGTGTTTCAATACAATAAAGTGACTGTGTTCAACCAGGGCACAGAATGGAGCGTTAGAGAACAAACCACTCATGAAATGAAATAACAAAAGAACCTGGCTTAGCGCTTCCATTATCTGGCAGGATCTTGATGGCCTGATCTGCATACTGTTGAAGGTAAACAATTTAAAGCCATTTAAATTAGAATGTGAAATGAATTGTAATGACCCATCCTCCTCTCCAAATGATTTAATGTCCACAAAATTCAAACACAGGAGATATCTCAGCTACTATAAACACAGAGTCTGTCTATGACATTAAGAGCTATAATATATTATGATTTAGATAATGATAAATTCTGAAAGTTCCTTCTCTAAGAAATACTACAGAAATAAGTAATGTAAGTATGTAATACATGAAAGCAGAAATACTTTTAATATTTTAACAGCCCTATTACTGTTAATATGGGCTTCCCAAGTGACACTAGTGGTAAAGAATTCACCTACCAATGCAGAAGACATGAGACACAGGTTCCATCCCTGGGTCGGGAAGATCCCCTGGAAGAGAGCATACAACTCACTCTAGTATTCTTTCCTGGGAAATCCCATGGCCAGGGGAGCCTGGTGGGCTATAGTCCATAGGGTCTTAAAGAGTTAGACAACACTTGGACACAACTGAGGCGACTTAGCACGCAGGCACTCTTAATATAGTGACTGAAATGTGAATAACTTGAAATCAGGAAAAGATATACCAATCCTGCCTTGCAAGGTGACGTTCTATTGCTCCAAATACAATAAACAGTCTGTTTTTTCTTATTTGCAAGAAAATTCCCTTGAGTATGGACTATGGCTGGGGAGTCAGTTCAGTTCAGCTGCTCAGTCGTGCCAGCTCATTGGAACCCAAAGACTGCAGCTCACCAGGCTTCCCTGTGCATCACCAACTCCCAGAGCTTACTCAAACAAATGTCTGTTGAGTCAGTGATGCCACCCAACCACCTCACCCTCTGTCATACCCTTCTCCTCCTTCCTTCAATCTTTCCCAGCATCAAGGTCTTTTAAAATGGGTCAGTTCTTTGCATAAGGTGGCCAAAGTATCGGAGTTTCAACTTCAGCATCAGTCCTTCCAATGGATATTCAGGATTGATTTCCTTCAGGATAGACTGGGTGGATTTCCCTGAAGTCAAAGGGACTCTCAAGAGTATTCTCCAACACCACAGTTTAAAAGCATCAATTCTTTGGTGCTCAGCTTTCCTTATAGTCCAAATCTCCCATCCATACATGACTACTGGAAAAACCATAGCTTTGACAAGGCAGACTTTGTTGGCAAAGTAATGTCTCTGCTTTTTAATATGCTGTCTAGGTTGACCATAGCTTTCCTTCCAAGGAGCAAGCATCTTCCAATTTCATGGCTGCAGTCACCATCTTCAGTGACTTTGGAGCCCACAAAAATAAAGTCTGCCACTGTTTCCATTGTTTCCCCATCTATTTGCCATGAAGTGATGGGACTTGATACCATGATCTTAGTTTTCTGAATGTTGAGTTTTAAGCCAACTTTTTCATTCTCCTCTTTCACTTTCATTAAGGGGCTCTTTAGTTCTTTGCTTTCTGCCATAAGAGTGGTGTCATCTGCATATCTGATGGTACTGCTATTTCTCCAGGCAATCTTGATTTCAGCTTGTGCTTCATCCAGCCTGGCATTTCACATGACGTACTCTGCATATAAAGTTAAATAAACAGGGTAACAATATACAGCCTTGACATACTCCTTTCACAATTTGGAACCAATCTGTTGTTCTATATCCATTTCTAACCATTGCTTCCTGACCTGCATACAGATTTCTCAGGAGGCAGGTCAGGTGGTCTGGTATTCACATCTCTTTCAGAATTTTCCACAGTTTGTTGTGATCCACACAGTCAAAGGCTTTGGCATAGTCAGTAAAGCAGAAGTAGATGTTTTTCTGGAACTCTCTTGCTTTCGATGACCCAGCGGATGTTTGCAATTTGATCTCTGGTTCCTCTGCCTTTTCAAAATCCAGCTTGAACATCTGGAAGTTCATAGTTCACATACTGTTGAAGCCTGGCTTGGAGAATTTTGAGCATTACTTTGCTAGCATGTGAGATGAGTACAACTGTGCGATAGTTTGAACATTTTTTGGCATTGCCTTTCTTTGGGATTGGAATGAAAACTGACCTTTTCCAGTCATGTGGCCACTACTGAGTTTTCCAAATTTGCTGGCATATTGAGTGCAGCACTTTCACAGCATCATCATGTAAGATTTGAAATAGCTCAACTGGAATTCCATCCCCTCCACTAGTTTTGTTGATATGATGCTTCCTAAGGCCCGCTTGACTTCATATTCCAGGATGTCTGGCTCTAGGTGAGTGATCACACCATCGTGATTATCTGGGTCATTAAGATCTTTTTTTGTATAGTTCTTCTGTGTATTCTTGCCACCTCTTCTTAATATCTTCTGCTTCTGTTAGGTCCATACCATTTCTGTCCTTTATTGAGCCCGTCTTTGCATGAAATGTTCCCTTGTTACCTCTAATTTTCTTGAAGAGATCTCTAGTCTTTCCCATTCTGTTGTCCTCTATTTCTTTGCATTGATCACTGAGGAAGGCTTTCTTATCTCTCCTGGATATTCTTTGGAACTCTGCATTCAAATGGGCATATCTTTCCTTTTCTCCTTTGCCTTTCACTTCTGTTCTTTTCTCAGCTATTTGTAAGGCCTCCTCAGACAACCATTTTGCCTTTTTGCATTTCTTTTTCTTGGGGATGATCTTGATCCCTGTCTCCTGTACAATGTCACAAACCTCAGTCCATAGCTCATCAGGCACTCTATCTATCAGATCTAGCCCCTTAAATCTATTTGTCACTTCCACTGTATAAGCATAAGGGATTTGATTTAGGTCATACCTGAATGGTATAGTGGTTTTCCCTACTTTCTTCAATTTAAGTCTGAATTTGGCAATAAAGAGTTCTTGATCTAAGCCACAGTCAGCTCCCAGTCTTATTTTTGCTGACTGTATAGAACTTCTCCATCTTTGGCTGAAAAGAATATAATCAGTCTGATTTCAGTGTTGACCATCTGGCCATGTCCATGTGTAGAGTCTGAGGAACCCAGGGTTCCTCAGGTGTAATTAGGATGGGAGCTTATGTAGGGACCCCAGGCACATTCAGTCCCAATTGTCTTGAGAGTCTAACCCTGGGGCCTAGAGCTTGGAGGACAGTCTTTTCTCCAGTATGGTCCTTTGCAGACCATAGGGCGGCCAACTTAGATGCCTGAGGGCAATCCCACTTGAGATGCCCCTCCTTTCCACAGTAATAACAAGTCCATCCATTTTCACCTGTGTCCCTCTGGGCATTTTTCCTCAGGCTGTTTCAGAGCAAATCTAACAGCCATTGTTGGGAGTAAAGCCTTTCCCTGGTCTTTTTTGTCTCTTCTTTTTCTCCTCGTATTCTCTACCATAATATACCATCTGAGCCAGCTGCAACTGTTTTCTAAACACCGATTTGGTCCAAACCCCTGTTTTTGTAACTTAATGGCAGATAGCTGGAGCCAACTAAATGAGAAATCCATCCTTTAAGGTCATCCTTCTGGACTTTCAGGATCAACATCAGTAAACTTGTGGAGAGCCTCCCATAATCTATCTAGGAATTTACCAGGAGTTTCCTCCTCTCTGTTCTATGTCAGCCAACAGCATTTGCCTGAGTCCTTCAAGAATACATCTGGCAAAGTGGTTCTGATCCCACCTTCTTTTAGCCATGTTATAGTCCCAGTTTGGCTCTGTGTGTGAACTGCTTGGCTCTTGATAGGGAGGAAGGCTATTTTGTGTTTCGTCTTTCCCCTTGTCTCATACTCAAGCCATTCATCTCCAAAAGTAGTAGCTTCTCCTAAAACTCATGATTTTGAGTTAGGAGTCAGTGTCTATCCCAAGACATGCATTACATCTCTCTAAGTAAGGTCATAAAGTAAAGTTGGTCCCATAAAGGCTTCTGTGTACTTTTTCGATCCTCTAGTCTCAATCACAACTGAATCTTAGAATTTCTACCAAGACCGAGGCAACCCCTCCTGGAAGGGTGCCCTGATTCTCAGCCTGTTCAGTTGGGAGCCCTGAATACAGGGACAAAGTAAGAGGACAGGAGGGAGCTGAAGATTTCACACCCAAATCTGCACCCTTCAGACACAAGTCTGGCAAGTCTCACAGAGAGATAAAGAGCAACATATATGGTACTTCTACCCATTTCTCTTGTTTTCTACAGAACCAATCTAAGTGTAAAACAGTATTACAATTGAGACCCTTCAACCAGCCAGTGTTCCCTTTCTTCCAAAGGATACTGTGGCAATTCAGTATCACAGAAGAAGATCAGGCTTTTTTTTTTTTTTTTTTTAAACTCAGATATGGGAGAATGGCATTGAAACATGTTAATTATCATATGTCTAATCAATCGCCAGCCCAGGATTGATGCTCGGGGCTGGTGCATCGAGATTTCCCGGGGGGAGGGAGGAGGGAGGGAGGAGGGAGGGGGGTTCTGGAGGGGGAGCATATGTAAACCCATGACGGTTTCATGTCAATGTATGGCAAAACTAATAAAAAAAAAAAGCTGTCATTTACTAAGCATTAATATTAGGTTGGTGCAAAAGTAATCGCTGTTTTGCATTGTTGAACTTTGTTATTTGATACTGAAATACTTTTGTAAATAAATGTGGTTATGTTATACATCAAAAAATAAAAAAAATAAAATAAAAATAAAAAATAAAAACTCAGGGGATCAAACTTGTCCCAGTTTTTAAAATACATTTTAAAGGAGTAGTTCTGGAACTGCTAGCTCCCATCTGTAAGAGAGAAAAATGCAGCATCCACAGCTATGGCTTCTTTCCATTGGAAGTGTCCTTCCCTGATCTACATGGGGTTATATACAGACTTTCCACCAAAGCTTTCCTTCCCTGGTCAGACTTAGTCTGTCCTTTGCTGACGCAGGTGCAGTGCCTGTCCCTTTCGGTTCTACCACTGAAGTGGTAGATGCACCAGGGGTAGACCTGATGGCATCCCAGATTTATTTCAAGTTCCATACTGCCAAGACCTTTGATTTCCTCTTTTCCTCTGATGTCTCTCAGGGTGGAACAGAGTAGCTTTCCAGGAATATTCCCCAAGCTAGGACTACTAGGGGAAGCATCCCTAGTGCCCGTGCACATTCCTGAGTACAGTCCTGACCACAGTAGAAATAGTAAGTCATAAAGAGATGAACAGCAACCAGATATCCCTTCTGAGTGTCACCATGCTAGTGATGACACTAGCAAAAGATGTGATAGCAAAAGAGGTGGTGGAGGGTCGGTCAGTGAGGATAAAGTGATTTTTGCCCTCAAGCTACTAGGATTAATCCTTCCAGTTCATTTCCACAGATTCCACAAAAGGAATATCTAGGGAGTTGAGACAAAAGCTATCAGAGGGCCTTCTCTGGTCTGCTAAGAGCTATCACTACCAAAAGAAGAAGCCCATTGCACTTCCAATCTGACCAGATCCTGCAATTCCCAATCTGTGTCCTCAAAAACCTCGTGGTCACCAGCAGTGCTTCTGTCCACATAGATCAGAGGCACAGCCAAGACAAAGACTCACTTTCAGGTCGCTGGCCCCTGAGGCAGGCAGCCAAGAAAGTGACCTGTAGCCTGAGAGACATTCCTGAAGTTAGAGCTCCACCTCACTCCCAAACATGCTCTTGTGACTTTCAGCTCCTAGCAAGGCTAGGTGCTTCCATGTATGGAGTCTAAGTAAAAGAACACAGTAATGGCATGTATCACAAGTCCCTTGAAAGCCTATGCTCCAACAGATTAGGTCAGTAGTTCTAATTCCCCGCGAAATGGTCAAAGAGACCAGGAAAAGGTGACCGAGAAAGGAAAGTTCAGTCCACCACACACTTTCCCCATCTCTGGCCACTCCCTCCAGATGTTGGGGATGTTGGGCATCTCTTGGCATTGGAAGGTTGATATAAACCCCCAACAAGGCTCCATTTTGGGGACTGCCTTCAGTCATTACGAGGCACCCCAAAACCGAAGAGCAGAGCTCATCACTTGCTTTGCACAGGGTGTGTCATTCATTTAAACAAGCACACTGTAGAGTTAGTAAGTTAGAGCAGAAAATGTGTATACTGAGAAGGCAGAGAGGCTAGAGCTCTTGAATGTTCTTACCTTGTCCTGAAGATCCCACATGAGCTCCCAAAATGATAGCTTATGGTGAACGGTGTCGGATTCGTGATCTCCAAAGATTTAACTTAGGGACCAGGGACCAGGCTTGATCACTCAAGAGCTTTTGTGTAGTAGAGTTTTATTGAAGTATGAAAAAGGGACAGAGAAAGCTGCTATCAAAGACATCAGAAGGGGGATGGAGAGTGCCCTAAAAGGGTCATTTTTTTTAGCCTTTATATTTATCCTTATTATTCTGAACTATTTATTAATTCAAATTTGCTTAACCTTCAGGAAATCCCTGTAAGATAAGTCAACATTATTAAACTGAGATACAGAAACATTAAATGATTTGCCCCAAGTTCTTGCATAGAAAACCAATGCCAAGAGGCAGACTTAAAAGAGAAAAGGTTCATCTAATGGACCATTTTCTCTCTGGACTTTGAGTTTTATAAGACTTTATGTTTTGTAATAGACTATCAAGAGTTTTGAAGGTTGATAATGACATTTTGAAGGTATCTTTGCCTTCTAAAAGAATAAAGTAATGAAAGATTGATGTGACTTGCCATGGAAGCAATTATTTCTTCACAGAAGGGACGTGACCAGAGAGAACCATGTTATGGCCTAGGACAAATGCAATGGAGTCAGAGACAAGGGCACACAAAGGCATCTTCCCCCTTCTGTGATGATCTGACATTTTCCAGGGAAGATCAAACAGCAAAAGAGGGGACTGCAACATGATCAGAAAGGTGTGCTGCTGTCATCTGAGACTCCGGAGACTTGAAGAAGAGGGGCAGTGGAATGCAGGGGAAGTGGTTTCCTAAGGCTCTGTTAGTTTCCTGTGTGTGCATGCTCAGTCGCTGGGTCATGTCTGACTCTTTGTGACCCCATGGACTATCGCTTCCCAGGCTCCTCTGTCCATGGAGTTTCCCAGGCAAGAATACTGGAGTGGGTTGTCACTCCCTTCTCCAGGGTATCTTCCCAACCCAGGGATTGAACCTATGTCTCCTGCATTGTAGGCAGATTCTTTACTACTGAGCCACCTGGGAAGCAGGAAAAACACTAGTCTAGATCAGTAAATAGTTAATTTACCTCTAGGAAGTCTACCTTTTAAATGAACATGAATTTTTGAGTCTTATGAAAATGATTATTAGTTGGGAAAAAATCCTTTCCATTGGGTCTATTTTTGGTATAAAGGGAAGAAAGATGGTTGGGATTATTGGATACAGAAAGGATTTAGAAAAAAGAACTGAATAGATTTGCAATGGTGTTGTTTTCCATTAATCTTGTTGTAGCAATATAACATAGCTTATAATGGAAGTGAAAATTGTATTATTCTTGAAGTAAGTAAGAGAATTGCTTACTTCGTATGTATGTATACTCTGCTCCTTGCTTGTAAGTGTCAGGGTTATACTGAAAAGGACTCACATCATTAAAAGTTTTTTTTTTTTAGGGCTGGAGTGGGGTCTGGTGATAGGAGTGAGAATAAGAATAGGACCCAGATGAAGAAATAATAACATTAGTGTCAAGGAAAATCATTACTTGGAATTTCTTTGGCTGATCTCTTGCTGGGAACTTACTCAACTGCTGAAAAAAGATTAGACATGCTTAATTTGCTTTAGGTTAAAGTCTTCATTAAAATGAGAATTTGCTATTTATTTGCCTTGAGAATTGTGAAATTTTCTATTCAATAAGAAATAGTGATGGTGATGATCCTAAGATACACTGTGATCCATCCTAGAAAGTATAAATACTATTTTCAAAAGAGTAAACAAGCAATTTGGGAAAAGAACAAGATGTAACAGAACCAGGAATGGCACTAACGGTGCTGTTCTCACATTCTTACAGAATATCTCATTCAAGCATCTAACAAATTAGAGACAGGAGACAACTTGTTCTGAGGGATCAGCACTATGTAGTAGAGATATTACAAAGCTGCACTCAGTGTCAAGCAGCTTTGGGCTCGACCTTCGGCTACCTCATTTGTCTTCCTCTTTATTATCATCATGTTATTAGCATCCCCATCATCATCACTGGCATCACCTCTGTGTAGAGAAGTCTTCTCTAAACTAACTCTCCTTTGTCCCTAGAATTTATCGGCCCATGGTTTTTAACCCTTTTACCCTATCTTAAGTTTTCTCATATACTAACGCATATATATGGAATTTAGAAAGATGGTAATGAGAACTCTGCATGCGAGACAGCAAAAGAAACGCAGATGTATAGAACAGACTCGTGGACTCTGGGGAAGAGGGCAAGGGTGGGATGATATGGGAGAATGGCATCGAAACATGTTAATTATCATATGTGTAATCAATTGCCAGCCCAGGGCTGATGCTCAGGGCTGGTGCACCGAGATGTCCCAGGGGGAGGGAATCGGGAGGGAGGAGGGAGGGGGGTTCTGGAGGGGGAGCATATGTAAACCCATGATGGTTTCATGTCAGTGTATGGCAAAACCAACACAATAAAGTAAAGAAAATTTAAAAAATAAAAAAAATTAAAAAAATAAAAATCAGAAATTACATTTTCTGTTCATTTGTCATTCTAGCTACATAGGAAGAGGATGGGTGGAGCTGGATGTCTAAAAAAAAATGTGTTGTAATTCAAATATAGTGAAGATTAGAATCCCATAGTTAGTAGGACACAAGGATCAACTAGGTATTCTGGGGCCATCTATGCCAATGGATGGAGTCGGCCATCTTTTTTATCTCCTCCTGGAAGTGGTCTGCTGGTTAGGTTAGGAGCATAGGAACTGGCTTTTCTCTGTGAGACTATGTACCTTCTACCGTTTGGAACACTTAAGACAGAATATTGCTATTTCCTGTTTCAAAGTCTGACTGATCTGTGAGTTTTTTGACAGATTTTTACTACTGATTTACTACAGATTTTTTGACATATTTTGACAGTTTTATTTACTACTTCTTGTTTAATATTATATCTATAAAACTTAGGTCAATACCTAACACCAAGTTGTGGAGCTCAATTTTGTTTGCTTGTTGAATTAATGAATCCATGGTGACTCAGGCAGTAAAGAATCTGCAATGCAGAAGACCAGGTTTGATCCCTGGGTTGGGAAGATCCTCTAGAGAAGGGAATGGTAATCCACTCCAGTATTCTTGCTTGGAGAATTCCATGGACAGAAGAGCCTTGTGGGTTACAATCCATGGGTTCGAAAAGAGTCAGACACAACTGAGGGACTAACCCTTGATACTTGATTATATAGTCACTAAACACGTACGTATCATAGTTAAGGTGTGTGCCTGTGTGTGTATGATCTTGAGTTTGGTGTTGGCCTTTGCAGTTCCATGTTACAGCTAATGTAAACATGGAACATGGTTCTAATTCATCCAAGTTAATTGTGACAATTATATTACAGCAAATGTTGCTTCCTGAGCAGAGTAGAATCAAGCTGTCAAAAGTGATTGGAAGTTTTAAATGACCCCTCCAGCTTTTAATTTTACATATATACCATTAAAGTAGTTTGAATGAGGCAATAAATGTGGCTTGCAATATAGAAATGGCACATGTATCCATAATATATTTCTTGATTATCAGTGATAGTTTAATTTAAAAAGAGCAGATAGTAAATTGCAATACACTTCACTCCCTCCCAAATTTCAGTTAAATTGAATTGCAAGGTTCAAGTTTTATGTGAACAAAAAAGGCCACTGGAAAGGCCAATATAATTAAAATTCAATTAATATCTTACATATTTTTTGAGCCTACAACAAATCATCCATTGTATTTTGGCAACGAGTAAATACCCATTTGTTATAGAATTAGCCATTTACTTTCTTCTCCAATTTCAAAATAGAGTGGCAGTCTGATTATATTCATTTCTTTCTTGGTTGAATTCATATGTGCATTTTTCATTCATAGTTCTTGTGAGATTCTCTGATTAATATTTATTTACTAAGCTTTTTGAAATATGAACTTTTATAGGTCAGCTCCATTAGAGAAATAATTGGGTTCTTTGCCAACATCAGAATGTAATGAGTGATTATAAATCAGCCTTTTGAACAAGGAGAAAATTAAGATAAAGTGTCTATTATGGAAAACGGGGTTGAGTTTGTTTTTAGACTCCCCTCCCAGCAAGAAAAAATTCCAAGACTTTGTTTTCAGTTCCTTTTGGGTCTTGAAAAGACCTTGGGAACTGATTTGGTTTTACAATGACATGTAAAACCATGGTTAGATTAGCGTGACAACATTTGGATTAATAATTCTTTTTTGAGTAAATTGAGCAATAAAATGCATTTATAATAAAAATGTATATATTGTTCACTCTATAGTAATTATGTATGCTGTCTCATTTAATACTTATATTTTATCTGTGAGAGGTATATTATTTTTCCAGTTTTTCAGATTAAGAAACTGAAGCTCTGAGACATTAAGTAATTTGTCTAAGGTCAGGACATAATTTTGTTGGAAAGCAATAAACATAAGAGCCGTGAAGTTACATAGTTTGAGCAAACTCTGGGAGGTAGTGAAGGACAGGGAGGCGTGGCATGCTGCAGTCCATGGGGTTGCAAAGAGTTAAGCACGACTTGGTGACTGAACAACAACAAATGAAGTTACATACTTCTCATCTGCTTATTGAATGCTATTTTCATTCAACAGCCTTGTTCTATGCACATTTGTTCAAACTGTGCAAGACTGGCTCCTAATGAAAACCTTGAAATACAATAATACAGCTGCCAACTCAATGTTGTTAGCTCAATTGTTTTAACACTAAACATTTATCCAATTATGCCTTGCATTTCTTGATAGTAATTTCAGATTTTAACTATGCTATCATATTGACTAAATGTGGGGTTATTTCCCCCTAAAATAAACATGTATGCGAGTGTAAATCTGTGGGCTTTGGGTGGAATATCTCCTTGGGGCATCACTTCCTATCAGATGGCCTTGCAAAAAAGGCCTGGTGGCTAGAACTGAATTAGTCTCTTGGATCATTCATAAATCTAAATATGCTATCTGGTATCTATGCGACATAAATTAGAGCTGAGATTTTTGAAAATTAGAAGCATAAGAGAAATTCCTAACCATCAGTCATTAAAGCATCTTCTGATACTGCCCAGCAATCCTTCTGAGTTTCCCTAGTCTGTCTGTTTCATTATTCTCTACTGTGACTATTTGAAAATTCCCCCTCTCACCCTAAACCTCTGTTCATAGCAACTCCTGCTCACTCTCAGCATCCTACTTTGCAGAGAAGATAGGAATATTAGATGGTGTGGCAGGCAGACCATGGTATGATGGGCCCCAATGATCACCACCTCCTGCTGTTCACACACCATTGTGACTTGCATCTTGTGGGCAGGCTGCATTGCTTACTTGGCTACCACACTTTAATGAATCAAATTACCTCTGGTGGCAGAATTTCTAAACTGGCCCCATCTAAAAGATGTTGAGTTCTAATCCCCAGAACCTCTGAATATAATCAGATATCACTCTCATGATTATGTCATGTTACATGGCACACTGGATAAGATATCTGGGTGAGTCTAATCTAATTGGTTCAGTTCAGTCACTCAGTCGTGTCCAACTTTGTGACCCCATGGACTGTAGCACGCCAGGCTTCCCTGTGCATCACCAACTCCTGGAGCTTGCTCAAATTCATGTCCATTGAGTCAGTGATGCCATCCAGCAATCTTATCCTCTGTCTCATCCTCTCATCCTAATCTAATCACATCAGTCTTTAAAAACAATGATCTTCCTCTAGCTGATGGCAAAAGGGGAAGTAAGAGAAACCTGAAGCATGAGAAGGGTTCACCACTTCATTGCTGACTTTGTAGATGGAGGGGACTATGTGATGAGTAACCCAGGCAGCTTCTGGTAGTAAAGACCAGTCTCCAAGTGATGGCCGACACTTGGGAACTCAGACCTCAGTCCTACAGCCACAAAGAACTGGATTCTTCAAACAACCTGAATAATCTTGGAAGTGAATTTTCCTCTGTAGAGTGGAAGTCAATGGTAGCCTCTGGTCAACAGCTGCAAACTGAGCCCTTCCACCTAATAGTCACTGGGGAACTAAACTCTACCAGTGACCACATGTACCTGGAAACAGTTTTTTTCAAATCAGAGGTGTTTAAGGCAAACATAATAGTAAATTTAAGATGAAGAACAAAGCCTGCTTTTAAATGGGCTCTTAGGGAAGGACTGATCTGGTACTGATTAAGATGTCAGACCAGCCAGGATGAAAACAAAGATATTACAAATTGAGTCAGAACTTGGAGGTGAGAGTTACTTTCTTGCATCTCAAGGAGTGACCTCAAGCCACATCAAAGTCCTTACCAAGTGAGATAGAGATACTAAAGCCTTAAGGCCAACACAGAGAAGTTGTTGAAGGTGGAAAGGCCTGGAATCTTCTGCCCTCCTATATGAAAAACAAAGGCCACTGTTGACCTTCTTGATTGGCAGGTCACTTAAGAGAAGGTAATAATCGAATCTGTCTGTACAGCCTTGGGAAGGGGTTGCAATCCCCTGACCTAGAATATAGTTGGAACACCAAAGAGACCCAAACACACACCAAGAACCAGAGGATATTTCATTACTTCACCATTAAGTCATTTACACTGCAGTGGTTTTATCTCAATGTATTCAATGAGAGTAAAGAAGATACGGTGGCTCAGTGGTAAAGAATCTGCCTGCAATGCAAAAGCCACAGGAGACATGGGTTTGGTCCCTGGGTTGGGAAGATCCTAGAGAAGGACATGGCAACCCACTCCAGTATTCTTGCCTAGAGAATCCCAAGGCCGGAGGAGCCAGGCAGGCTACAGTCCATAGGGTTGCAGAGTCAGACATAACTGAAATGATTTAGCATACACACATGCAAAGAAGATATGATACATAGGCCAGATTCTGTCACCTAAATACTAACTCATTCTCACTGTTGCTCTTGAATTGTGAGTCTCACCTGCACCAAAACATAACTTCATGTACAAATCAACCACATCTAATTATTTTATGTGATGCTGGATGTACATGATCTTGTACATATGTTGTGGTTCAGTTGCTAAGTCATGTCTGACTCTTTGTGACCCCATGAACTGCAGCACACCAGGCTTCTCTGTCCTTCACTATCTCCCTGAGTTTGCTCAGACTTGTGTCCATTTGGTCAGCGATGCCATCCAACCATTTCTTCCTCCTTCGCCTCCTTCTCCTCTTGCCCTCAATTTTTCTCAGCATCAGGATCTTTTCCAATCAGTCAGCTCTTCGCATCAGGTGCCAAAGTATTGGAGCTTCAGCTTTAGCATCAGTACTTCCAATGAATATTCAAGGTTGATTTCCTTTAGGTTTTACTGCTTTGATGTCCTTGCTGTCCAAGGGACTCTCAACAGTCTTCTCCAGCACCACAGTTCAAAAGTGTCAATTCTTACACATTACAGAAAATTATCTCCTTACTATAATTTTGTCTTTCAAAACTAGGGTTAGGGGAAAAGAGTCTACTATTCCATATATGTTTCGAGAATAAACTAAATCTTACAAATCTGGAAGTAACCATTTAAAATCAGATCAACCATGGCTCATATCCCAGCATCGACACTTTTCTAGCTAAGTGATCTTTGAAATGTTATTTAATCCCTCAAATCTGTTTTCTCCACAGGGAAATGAGATAATAATGTCTCCATAAGAGGATGGTTTATACAGCCTGTAGGAGGGAATGTGTACAAATTACTTCTCAGACAATCATAACCTAACAGAGACTAAACTAGGTCAGTTTTCCTTCCCACTTGTTCTAATAAGGACTTATATGGAGAGGGGAAAATCACTCAGGGGTTGAGAGAATATTATTGACCAATGAAAATATGTTTTTCATTAAGGGGGATTCACATTTAAGGGGCTTCCCTGGTGGCTCAAATGGTAAAGACTCTGCCTACAATGGAGAAGACTCAGGTTTGATCCCTGGATCGGGAAGATCCCCTGGAGAAGGAATGGTAATCATTCCAGTATTCTTGCCCGGAGAATCCCATAGACAGAGGAGCCTGGTGGGTCCATAGGGTTGAAAAGAGTTGGACGTGACTAAGCAACTAACACTTAACACACATTTAAAGTCAAGTCTTGATATATCCATGGACCAATCTCCCTAAGGGACGTTTATCATAATGGGGCCCTAAGAAGTCCTAAAGGAAATCAGTCCTGAATATTCATTGGAAGGACAGATGTTGAAGCTGAAACTCCAATACTTTGGCCACCTGATTTGAAGAACCAACTTACTGGAAAAGACCCTGATGCTGGGAAAGATTGAAGGTGGGAGGAGAAGGGGACAACAGAGTATGAGATGGTTGGATGGCATCACCGTTGCGATGGACATGAGTTTGAGTAAACTCCAGGAGTTGGTGATGGACAGGGAAGCCTGGCATGCTGCAGTCCATGGGGTTGCAAAGAGTCAGACATGACCAAGTGACTGAACTGAATTGAAGGAGTCAGAACATTTTTCTTGGATGAGAATTCTAATTTATAGTTATTAACACATAGCATTATTTTTACTAAAGTGTGTTAAGTACGTGAAAAATAATTGCCTGGACCTTATTTTTGAATTTTTGGAACAAAGGAAGAAGGATTCAGTTTAAATGTTAGTATTTGTGGAAGTGCCTGTGAGTCCCCCTTATTTTTAGCTCCTAGTAGCTGACAGTTCTAGCTCTGGGGGATGACTGTGCAAGTGTTTTCAGTATTTACCAAATAGGACTAAATAAACAAAATAAGTGTCTGATAGGAAATCGTATTCATAGAAGTCAAGCCACTGAAGTCATCTGTGTGAGGAAATGGAAATGAATTAGAGAAAAAGAGCATTGAACTCCACCAACACATAAACCATGTCAGTAAACTGTGAGAGTCCCTTGGACTGCAAGGAGATCGAACCAGTCAATCCTAAAGGAAATCAACCCTGGATTACTCATTGGAAGGACTGTTGCTGAAGCTAAAGCTCCAATACTTTGGCAACTTGATGCAAAGAGCCAACTCATTGGAAAATACCTGATGCTGGGAAAGATTAAGGACAAAAGGAGAAGGTGGTGACAGAGGATGAGATGGCTAGATAGCATCACCAACTCAATGGACATGTATTTGAGCAAACTCTGGGAGACAGTGAAGGACAGGGAAGCCTGGCATGCTGCAGTCCATTGGATTACATAGAGTCAGACATGACTTAATGACTGAAAAACAACAATGAACTGCATCAAAGGGAGTTGAGAGGAGACATCTCCTGGATGCTGGCACAAGTCGTGTGGGAATGATGCCTATCTGCAAGGGCTCCTCTGCAGAAAACTTCAGCGTCTCTTAGGCCCTATGCTTGTAAGTGACACTCTGTCATTTTCACCGTATCCTAGAGTTATGCATGTTAGCTTGAGTCTATGTGGGAGGGGACTGCACAAGGGTAAAGTACTAGGAGGCAAGGACCACTGGAAGCCATCTCAGAGGCTGTCTCTGAAAACATCATTGCACAGTTTATAGATGAAGGTAGGACTATTGAAAAAAAGGGGCAGGGCAAATGAATGCAAGATGAGGCAACAGGAAGGATCAACTTCCTCAATTTCATAAAAAAGCATCTACAGAATTGATGAGATGTAGTGCGTGTATACAGTGGAATACTACTCAGCCATAAAAAATGAAATAATGACATTTTTGGCAACGTGGAAGCAACTAAAGATTATCATACTAGGTGAAAGAAGCCTTGATGCCAGAGGGGAACCAAGGAAGGGTTAAAAACAAAGCGTCCCCAAGAAGGAGCACCTTCTACAAGCGCTCTTCCTAATGACCCTTTTGGGATGAAGGGCACCCTACTCATGCAGCTTTTGACCAAGATTTAGAGGGACATAGGGAGGCAAAAACACATTCTGCATCTGGCCCAAACTTTTCTAGTATCTAAATAAGTTGCTAGATAATGTCTTTCATATACTTGAAAATCTCTGCTTTGCTTTTCTGTTTTTTTTTTAACTAAAGTATAGTTGATTTACAATCAACTGTTGTACAGCAGGTGATTCAGTTATGTATATGTATATATATATTCTTTTATAGTATTATTTACATTATGGTTTATCAAAAGATATTGAATATAGTTTCCTGTGCTGTACAGTAGGACCTTGTTGTTCACCCATTCTATATGTACTAATTTGCATCTGCTAACCCTGAAGTTCCAATCCGTCTCTCCTCCAACCCTTTCCCCTTGGCAACCATCAGTCTGTTCTCTATGTCTGTGAGTCTGTTTCTGTTTCATGGATGGGTTCATTTGTGTCATATTTTAGGTTTCACATATAAGTAGTATCATATGGTATTTGTCTTTCTATTTCTGACTTTTAGTACGATAATCTCTGGTTGCATCCACGCTGCTTCAAATGACATTATTTCCTTCTTTTTTGTGGCTGAATAGTAGTTCATTGTGTGTGTGTAGGGGTTGTCTGTGCATCTTCTTTATCCACAGAATCTTTGCTTTGAATTTCAATTTTACTAGCCTCAATTTTAACAGGAGCTAGAAGAATTCTAATCCAGTATTTTCTCTGGGATAGGGGTTGTGCCATTTTATGCTGCTGACCCATGAGAGTTTTAGATGAGGTGAACAGCTTACAAAACATCTCAGTTGTTCTTTTTAAAGACTTAAAAGACCCATCTGTTATTAGAATATATTGCTCCTTTCTTTCTTCTCCCACAGCAGTTTGTATATGTGTATATCTATAAGTATTTCTAGAGGCTTCTAAAATTATTTGTTTACAAATCTCTACTCCATTAGAGTGTTAATTCCCCGAGGGCAAGAACCTGGTATTATTCATGCTTAAACACTCAGCACCTAACAAATGACTGATATATGGCGAGTCTTCAATACTTATTTGGAGTGAATAAATAAATTCTGGCATTCCTTTACAACACTTGCAAGGATGGAAAGCCAGGAATAATTGGACGGGAATTTTACATAATTTGCCTATCCATATAAAATTAAGTATACATTTAGTTTGCTTTTGTTTAATATTTACTATATATCTACAGGTACCAGCCAATGTTTTAGGTAAAGGGGACATACAGATGATTATGGTATTACTCCTTGAGAATAGTTCAAAACAAATTATTAATTTAACATTTTTTTCTATATAAAAGAAGTGGCTTGACATGTATTTGGAGCTGATTCTGTGTCTGATGGCAGTTAATCCATTTGTGCATATGATGCCATTTGAAAAGGTTTTCTTATTCTAATTCTAAAAAACTATGATCAGTATTACCAATAAAGTATTAGACAAAAGGCAATGCAATTTTTTAAAAGCCATTCATTTCTCTGCACTATATAGTTTGGTGAAATTATATACTTTGTGTCATGACTAACTTAAGTAGAGTGTTGCAGTTTAATAGTTATCTGTTCATACATTTGGTTTTTTGCTTATCCTTTGATCAAATGCCTTGACCGTGCAAGTTGCTTGTCTCAAAAGTCATCTGGTTATTGAACCATTGCTGCCATCTAGTGGGAACATTTGGTGTTTTGAAAGGAAGACCATGCCTCCAAAAAACTAGTATTATGATCATAATCAAATTTTTGTTACCATGAACCACCAAAATTTAAATCCTTTATAATACTTAATTACAATAAAATTAAGTCCTTTAAAACATTAACCATTCTAACAAATATTTATTGATATATACATATATTATAATTGTTTGGCATGTTTTATTCTTGCATTGCTGTGCTCATGGTTATACAAAATATTTCTTTTCTATTCTTTGGCATTTACTACAGTTATATGATTAAACTGTAATTCTATATGATTAATTTCACTCTTCCTTGACATTAATCAGATATTTTACAACGATAAAAGTTATCTTTCACACTTAATTATTCAACCTAACAAATCTTTCAAATTCCTTTATGATGTTTCCTCTCTGAACTGTAAAAGCAGAAGACATCCACCTGCTTGAGCTGGTGGTTCCAATGAATCAACTCCTGGGGGGAGCACTGGCACCATTGATCCCCACAACTCAGGTGATGAAGCTTAGAGGGAGACCAGGACACGTGACAGGGCTGCGTGCAGATCTTGGAAGTTATGTTATATAGAATGCCAATTCAATGGTAATGGGAGTAGTTAAGACATTTTTTAAAAAGGAGATAAAGATAAGGTTTTGAGGGCTCAGCGGTGAAGAATCTGCCTCCAATGCAGAAGCCATAGGAGACACAGGTTCAATCCCTGACTCAGAAAGATTCCCTGGCAACCCCCTCCAGTACTGTTGCCTAGAGAATCCCAAGGACAGAGAAGCCTGGTGGACTAGCATTGATAGGGTTGCAAAGAGTCAGACATGACTAAAATGACTTAGCATGCGTGCAAAGATTAGTTTCTCTCAAAGATTGTTAGAAAACAGTCAATCTACTATATCTTTTTCTGCAGGAGAGTCATGTGGATGAATTCACACACTGGCAAGTAAACTGTCAATCCCTCTGAGTGAGATAAAAAATACTAATGTAAAAATACAGGTATTACCAGGGTGAGGACACTATCTTTTCAGCAAATACACAAATGAAAGTCACCAAAAGTCTCTAGGCACAGAGCAAGAATTACTCAGAATAGTATCAATTTTGGCCGGCAAGTAAAATCCATACTGATGATTGATTGATTACCTTTTTATAAGACATTGACACGTGCAGTTCTTATGTTACTTAAGTAAAACATAACTGTGATCATCAAAAATCATTACTGAGCTCTTATTTTGCATCAGCAGACACTGAGATGTGAAAAAGGCTGAGATTAGTCTCTATTATCAGAAGGAAACAGATATAAAGAGTGATGCCAAAGGAGAGTCGCAAAGGCAGAACAGCAAGAGCTTTTAATTGACATTCAACTTTGTTTGACTTTTTCCTCTCTCTTTGAAATTCAGACTTACAATCAATAAAACTGTATAAATAAAATACAAAGCAGCTTTAAGAAACTGAGTTATAATTTATTCTCTCATTTTCCAAAAAACATCTAGTTAGTACAGAGTAAAGAATATATATTAATATTTTAGAATCCTCTTAGGTATAAGAAAACAAACAAACAAAAATCCCACAAAGTTGATTCTTGTGTCAATTTCTCAATATTCTACAACTGGAACTCCTTTAAACATCATCAAAGAATTTTAAACATACACACTACCTAGAAATTTTTAGTGGGGAAAATAACTTGATTTAAGTAATTCAAACATGAGAGAGAAATTTATTCTTTATTGAAACTAACTCATCAAAGCAAAATCAACTCATTTTTAGAAAATACAGTTCAAAGATGGAATGATACCCACTGTAATTGCAATGGCAACATGTGTCAAGAAAGGTACCCTTGGGGTTGACAGCTTTTATACTGAGACAGTCTATCAAACGGGGATGCAAGACAGAAGGTACTTGGTTGGCAAAGTACTACTGAAATGCTATTCATTTAACTTGAGTGGATTAACCTTTGTTTACACATGTGAATGAAGCTATGGAGCCAGTATTCATAGGATCCTTGAGGTACGTGTCTTAACAGCAGGAGTAACTAGAATGAAAACATCTGTAATCATCCTCCGCGGAAACTGACCAACCACTCACTCACGAGAAGTCTGTTGACATGCATAGTGTTTACCTCTGTGTCATTTACAGAAAAGAATTGTCAGCCTCTGTGTCTGAGTCCTCTTTTCTCAGCAATTTGTAAGGCCTTCTCAGACAACCATTTTGCCTTCTTGCATTTCTCTTTCCTTGGTCACCGCCTCCTGTATGTCATGAACCTCCATCCACAGTTCTTCAGGGATTCTATCAGATCTAATCCCTTGAATCTGTTTGTCACCCCCACTGTATAATCATAAGGGATTTGATGTAGGTCATACCTGAATGGTCTAGTGGTTTCAAGATGTGTTTAAGATCAATAAGATGTGTTTGTATTCTTATATAATATACATTTTTTTCATAATATACATATGTTATAAGAATAGCCTCACATGATGATCACAGAACTGCAGTCAGCACGTTGGTGTCCCAGGTGAGCCAAAAGTGAAGTTCCAATCAAAGGCCAGCAGGCTTGAGACCAACAAAGAGCTGATATTTAAGTTCAAGTTCGAATGCAGGAAAAAAAAAAAACAGAGTCTCAGCTGAAAGACAATCAGCAATCAGGCAGGAAGAACTCTTGTTGTCTGGGAGAGAGTCAGCCTTTTTGTTCTGTGTTAAACCCAAAAATTGCAGAGATAAAAATATGGACGACATGATAAGGAAAAGATATGAACCAACACATTGATTTAATAAATGTTTCCAGAGACACACTAAGTGTCAAGCACTCACTATTCTTGGTGTAAGACAGAAGGAAGGGAACACGACAGATCTCTTGGCCTCGTGGAATTTACACCTGGTGACTGAAGGACAGTAAAAAATAAGAGTATATAGACAATATGATTTCAGGGAAAGCTAAGGGCTGGGAGGAAAAGTAAAGCCAATCCAGTGACTGAAGGATAACATGTTAATCTCTCAGTCGTGTCCAACTCTGTGGCCTCATGGACTGTAGCCCACCGCTACATACCCATGGAATTCTCAAGGCAAGAATGCTGGAGTGGGTAGCCATTCCCTTCTCCAGAGGATCCTCCTTTATCATCTGAGCCACAGGGAAGTCCCTGGGTAGGTACCCTAAGACAGGGGTGGGTGAGCAAAGTCTAAAAAATTACATCTATACCTTCAGCTTTACATTTATAACTTCCTTTTCCTTACTACTCATTGGGTTATATTTGCATCCAGTTATGGCAACCCACTCCAGTACTCTTGCCTGGAAAATCCTATGGATGGGGGAGCCTGGTAGGCTATAATCCATGGGGTTGCAAAGAGTCAGACACAACTGAGCGACTTTCTTTAACACTTCAGCTGGTTAGGATTACCTAAATGTCTCAAACTTTCATTCCTAAAGGATTTAAGTGAAAGTGAAAGTGTTAGTCACTCAGTTGTGTCTGACTGTTTTCGACCCCCTGAACTGTAGCCCGCCAGGCTTCTCTGTTCATGGGATTCTCCAGGCAAAAATGCTAGAGTAGGTTGCCATTTCCTTCTCCAGGGGACCTTTCCAACCCAGGGATGGAACCCAGGTCTCCTGCATTGCAGGCAAATTCTTTACCCTCTGAGCCACTAGGAAGGGATCTAAGTTCTCAGTAATTTTACCTTAATTGAGTTGCCACTGTCTTCTTTAATTGTCATGGATATATCAGAGGGTATCCCATAGAATTGTCTAGACTTCAGACACACCCCTCTCTTTCTGTCCTTATACAGCAACAAACAAATTTCATCATGCTATTCAGGATCTGTAACATTAGCTAGCACAGTGATCTATCTATGTGTGGTGTTTGTCTTTTTGTTTGTTTGTTTGTTTGTTTGTTTTTTACTTATCTGGCAGTGTGGGGTCTTAGTTAAAGCATGCAGGATCAAAACTACAAATAGACCTGCCATATGACCCAGCAATCCCACTGCTGGGCATTCACACCGAGGAAACCAGAATTGAAAGAGCCACGTGTACCCCAATGTTCATTGCCGCATTGTTTACAATAGCCAGGACATGGAAGCAACCTAGATGCCCATCAACTGACGAATGGATAAGAAAGCTGTGGTACATATACACAATGGAATACTACTCAGCATTAAAAAAAAATTCATTTGAGTCAGTTCTACTCAGGTGGACGGAACTGGAGCCCATTATCCAGAGTGAAGTAAGCCAGAAGGAAAAACAACAATACAGTATACTAACGCATATATATGGAATTTAGAAAGATGGTAACGAGAACCCAGCATGCGAGACAGCAAAAGGAACGCAGATGTATAGAACAGACTCGTGGACTCTGTGGATGAGGGCAAGGGTGGGATGATATGGGAGAATGGCATTGAAACATGTTAATTATCATATGTGTAATCAATCGCCAGCCCAGGATTGATGCTTGGGGCTGGTGCATCGAGATTTCGCAGGGGGAGGGAGGAGGGAGGAAGGAGGGAGGGGGTTCTGGAGGGGGAGCATATGTAAACCCATGGTGATATCATGTCATTGTATGGCAAAACTAATAAAAAAAAAAAAGCATGCAGGGTCTTTGATCTTTGTTGCGGCGTGCAAACTCTCAGTTGTGGCATGTGAGATTAGTTTCCTGACCAGGGTCGAACCTTGGCCCCTGCATTGGAAACACAGAGTCTTAGCCACTGGACCACCAGGGAATTTCCTCTTTCTTTGTCTATTTGTTCTACAGAATGATAATGTGCAAATGACTAAGTGGCCATCCCAGTTTCCAAATGGGAAATAATTGTTACATCCTCAGGGCGTGTATCAGAGTTCAAAGCTGCGAAGACGGGAAGTAAAAATTTTGTGACTAAGTTATTAGGTATATTAGATAAACCCTTCCTGTTTTCATGCTTGGTCTTGGACTCACATATTCTGACTGTGAGAGGAAACAGAATCAAATGGTTGTTGCTGATTTTATGTACATACTGCATCCTATGGGACACTGTGGAGAAACTTTGCAGAAAATTTGCTCTATAGCTGAGGTTTCAGTAGGCCAATTCTATCTCTGAGAGCTCACTTGGTAAAGAATCTGCCTACAATGCAGGAGATCCTGGTTCGATTCCTGGGTCAGGAAGATCTGGTGGAGAAGGGATGGGCTACCCACTCCAGTATTCTTGGGCTTCCCTTGTGGCTCAACTGGTAAAAAATCCACCTGCAATGTGGAAGACTATGTTCGATTCCTGAGTTGGGAAGACTCCCTGGAGTAGGGAAAGGCTACCCACTCCAGTAGTCTGGCCTGGAGAATTCCATGGACTATATAATCCATGGGGTCACAAAGAGTCAGACACGACTGAGCAACTCTCACTTTCACTTTAGTCTAGAATGGTAAGAGCAATAAAGAATTTGACTATGGCATCATTGTGTCTCTTCTCTTTCCATAAAATGACTTTCTTTGTTCTGAAGCAACGCTGTATGGAAAAACAGGAAGGTAAACATGGTACCACACATGGAGATGTTAGGACAAGTATAGCGGGCAAAAACACAAACCTCTATCCAGAACAAGCATCTAGTGAGGGTGTGTAATTGTTCCCTGGAAGGTAGGAGGGGTCCATAGTAATCAGCCTCCAGGGACGGTTATGTTTGTTTCTGCTACTAGCAAGCTGGGCAGTCAGCAATGCAGCATTCAGATCAGCTTTAGAGCAAGGACCCCTGTGGTCCAGCTTCTGCATTTCCTCTGTCTTTGACCCATACTACTCAGTCACTCATTCGTGTTCGACTCTTTGTGACCCTATGGACGGTAGTCTACCAGGCTCCTCTGTCCATGGGATTTTTTCATGCAAGAATACAGGAGTGGGTTGCCATTTCCTCCTCTAGGGGATCTTCCTGACTCAGGGATCGAACCAGTTTCTCTTGCATCTCCTGCATTGTAGGCACATTCTTTATCACTGCACCACTTGGGAAGCCCAGTAAGTAATACCAACTGTTTAAGTCAAAACTTGTATTTTTTAGGCCCCATCTTTCAGGCCCTCATCTGAGTGGTGTTACAAGGCTGTGGTATCCACTTCTGGTGGCTACTGGATGCTTCACACATTCATCTGTAAACCAGGCACAAGTTGTTTTTTTTTCCTTCCTTAGTAGGCAAGATGGGACTGTGATAAGTCAAGTGAGACATCTAGCACACAAAATTCAAGGAGGTATCTACTCCTAGGATCGTGTACATGCTATCGTTTGTGAAAGGAAAGAAGAAATACTTGCATGTATTTCTGTTAGCAAAAGGAAACAGGAAGAATAAAAAATAATGAGACTTGTTACCTACAGGGGAGGTGTTAATGGGATGGACTTGATGTAGAAGTAATGACCTTTTTGTGTAGTTTGACTTTTGAAACCATATTAATGTTTTCAGACTAAAAATAACAAAATAAAGGCATCAAAGATGAAAGAGGGAATGAAAGTATAATATAAACAGAAACTAATGTATCTAGTTGTATTTCAGATGAATAACATAGCTGCCCAGAAGGAGGAAAATGCAATTTTGAACAGAATGTTTTGCCTATAGATCCTTAACAACAAGAGCTATTATGGTTATTAAAATAATATTAACCTGGTGGGTTTGTTTTCCCTATGGTGTGCATTAGTGGTATTCAAACTGCTTTTACTCTTTTATGTGATTGAGCAAATAATAACCTAGAACCTATTATACAGAGTGAAGTGAGTCAGAAAGAGAAAGATAAATACTGTATACTAACGCATATATTCGGAATCTAGAAAAATGATACTGAAGAATTTATTTACAGAGCAACAGTGGAGAAAATGACTTATGGACATGGAGAGAGGGGAGGAGAGGGTGAGATGTATGGAAAGAGTAATATGGAAACTTACATTACCATACGTAAAATAGATAGCCAACGGGAATTTGCTGTATGGCTCAGGAAACTCAAACAGGGGTTCTGTATCAACCTAGAGGGGTGGAATGGGGAGGAAGACGGGAGGAAAGTTCAAAGGGAGGGGATATATGTATCCCTGTGGCTGATTCACATTGAGGTTTGACAGAAAACAGCAAAATTCTGTAAAGCAATTATCCTCCAATAAAAATTAAATAAATTGTTAAAAATACAGAAAGGGAGGCAGCTGAAAGGAACTTCATGGAATTGGCTTGTTATACTCTGTCTTATATACAAAGCAGATCTGCCTTATGTACAAAGCTTTATGTAAACCAAATTATATTTGTTTTAATCAGATAATCTCTAGACTATTTGCCTGCCTTATTTTCCATTCATCTCTAGGTTCTTTTACCTAAAAGGATATAATTTTCTTCCAATTTTATCTTATCTTAATCTCCACATACATATCCTTCCCACCGTGATATATAAAAAGAACACAATTGTAGGTCTGAAGATTTTTTGATTAATAGTATGTATGTGAAATCTTAGTTTCTACCTATGTGCGTGTGTGAGCCTGTGTACACAGTCACGTCCGACTCTTTGCAACTCCTTGAACTGTAACCTGCCAGGTTCCTCTGTCTATGGAGTTCTCCAGGCAAGAATACTGGAGTGGGTTGCCATTTCCTTCTCCAGGGGATCTTCCTGACCTGAGGATTGTACCCACGTCTCTTTCATCTCCTGCATTGGCAGGTAGGTTCTTTACCAGCTGAGCCACCTGGGAAGCCCATGTAGGGTTAAAAATGTAAACTGACCTTTTGAAACAGATTTTAATGATGTGGATTTAAACAGTGTTTCTCACTAAACATTATGAAGAAATCCTTTGTATATGTCAATGTATGTCAGTGACACACAAAAATATGTTTAATATTTGAATCATTCCCAAAAAGGGTGGATATTCTAACTAGAATGCTAAAAGCTTTGGCGGGTGATGGAACTTAAGTTTGAAGTAGAGCTTGGGACAGATGAATTGCTCTGCATGATAGCTGCCTGAGAATTGTGAGGAGGGAAACAAAATGCAAGGTTAGCTGGCATCCACAGGATGGGGAGGTGAGCTGAGATGCAGAATGTATCACGAGCATAAGAAGTAGGGTGTTGGAAAGGGAGTGGTCCAAGAGGAATTTTAGGGCAAAAGGCTCTTGAGTGTGACTCATACATCTCATAAAATGCTTAGTGTACTTGGAGCAGTGGTAGAAACTAATGAAGAGGCATAATTCCATGACTGACACGGCATGGAAATCGTAAGGCTTTGTGGCTGAGGGCACTGTAGGCAACTGAGGTCCATAAGTGCACTTGGGCACCTTGCAACATGCAAAAGAACCCATCTGTGGATACATTCCTTTATGGGTCTTGGTTTGCGCAGTGGCGGGGGGTGGTGCGGGGGGTGGTTCATATTTTTCTGTAATATAATGACTGGTCAACAGTTATTTCCTGCCCTTTTTCTTTACTAAGCCAATTTTACAATGGGACAGTTTGATAAATTTGGTAAATATCTGAGGCTAGTTCACAGGCAAACAAAGTCATAAGAAGATGGGTTACAGTCTGTTCACTGGTATTCTCTAAATAGATACGATGAGTCACCTCTTCCCCTTGGTTTACCATCTGCTGTGATTTAGAAAGCAGCCCTCATTTAAACAAGACTTTTTTTTTTTTTCTCTTCCTTTGATTATCCTTGCATGTGAGAAGGACTGGCCAGGGACTCACCCTTTCATTTATTTCTTGTTGTACATGATAAACCCTTACTGTGCTATGTCAACCCTTGTCTTGCCACCCTGTACGAATCACTTAAAGGGAGCATCTATAGCAGGAGTATCACTGAACTGTCTCTACAAATGCAGCTATGAGTGTGAGCTCATTTGCTCAGTCGTGTCCAACTCTTTGTAACCCCATGGGTGGTAGCCCGAAAGGCTCCTCTGTCTGTGGATTTCTCCAGGCAAGAACACTGGAGTGGATTGCCATGCTCTCCTCCAGGGGATTTCCTGACCCAGGGATTGAGCCCAGGTCTCTTAGGTCTCGTGTACTGGCAATTCCTCTCTCCTACAGTGTCTGTGATGCTCCCTTACCATCACTGTCTGGCAGAACTGATTTTACATGTTGATTGTCATAGCAGACATTTGAAATGAGCTACAGGTCACTTGGGATGATTTTGTAAAGAAATCTGTCATGACAGGGCAGTTGGGCAGAGAGGTTGGGACAATCTGAATATAGGAAAGTCCTATCCAGAGCTGCCATATAGTTTTCTTCCACATAAGCTTACCCTCTATTTTCTACACATTATGATGAGAGAACCAGTTCTTACAATTTGATCATGGGTTTCATTCAAAAGTTTTGTAAAGGGACTTCCCTTGTGGTCCAGTGGCTGGGACTTCACACTTGCAATACAGGGGGCCTAGGTTCAATCTGAACACTGAAGAATTGAAGTTTTTGAACTGTGGTGTTGGAGAAGACTCCTGAGAGTCCCTTGGACTGCAACGAGATCCAATCAGTCCATCCTAAAGGAAATCAGTCCTGAATATTCATTGGAAGGACTGATGGTGAAGCTGAAACTCCAATACTTCGGCCACCTAATGCGAAGACCTGACTCATTGGAAAAGACCTTGATGTTGGGAAAGATTGAAGGCAGGAAGGGAAGGGGCCAACAGAGGATGAGATAGTCGGATGGCATCACCAGCTCAATGGACATGAGTTTGAGCAAGCTCCAGGAGTTGGTGATGGACAGGGAAACCTGGTATGCTGCAGTCCATGGGGTCACAAGGAGTCGGACACGACTGAGTGACTGAACTGACTGACTGGGTTCAATCCCTGGTCCGGGAAGTGGATCCCACATGCTGCAACTGAGGGATCATGTGCCACAACTAAAGATTCCCCACGATGCAGCAAAAATTGAGGATCCTTCGTGCCTTGACTAGGACCTGGTGCAGCCAAGTAAATAAATATATTTTTTTAATTTGATAAAGCTTTTGAGCATCTGCTGGGTACAGTCATTGAATAAGATAAATTCTTTGCTTTTAAGCAGCTGAGTGAGCAAACCCAACAATTGTAATTGCAAAAACAAAGATATACAAAGAGTCTGAGTAGGGTGATGTGTTCTAACCTGAGCATTAAAAAAAGAAGTGTCTTAGAGGAAAGGGTGCCTGAGTTGTGCCTGAACAAGGAGGAAATAGGAAGTGGGGCGTGTGTCTGGAGTAGGGGTGGCAGACCAAGGTCCCAAGAGTGGGAGCATTATGAATAAATCCTCAGAGGTTTGAAAGGAGAGAAAGGAAATGCAGTAAGGTGTTCAGGGAGGAACAAGCATTGCAATCATGGCAGGACAAAGTGTGAGGCCAGAAGGAGAGGAGTCAGGGCTGGATAGTTAGTGGAGTGGGTCATGGAAACATTGCAAGACACAATGCAAGAGGCTTAGAGTTGATCCTTAGGCAACTCTGGAGACATTGGAGGGTATAAAATGGAGAAGTTGTCTTTAAAAAGACATGGTTATGCAGAGAAAGGGTTGCAAGTGAACAAAATAAGGAAACCACTGAGAAGGTTGCTGCTGTGGGAGAGAGATGATGAAAGATTGAACAGGGCAGTAATTACAAAGATAGAGAGAAGGGAGTTGGGTTTGAAAACTATCAGGAGATAAAATTAGTAGAACATGGGGGTTGATTACATCATGGAACAGACTGAAGGAGCCCAGTACCTGCCGTGATAACTGGCTGGCTGTAATATAGTCTGTTTCAAGAGCCCACTTAGTGGAATACACATTTAGCTTTTAGTATTTTATCAGAGTTCCCCAAGTGGAGATATCCACTAGCCAAGGGCCCCTAATCACAGGGCCATGGACCGATCCTGGTTCATGACCTGTTAGGAACCCAGCCCTAGAGCAGGAGGTGAGCAGCAGGCCAGAGAGGGAAACCATCTGTATTTACAGCCACTCCCTAATGCGCTTGAATCATTCTGAAACCATACACCCTCCCACCACTGGTCTGTGGAAAAACTGTCTTCCATGAAGCCAGTCCCTGGTGCCAAAAAGGCTGGAGACTACTACACTAGGCAATCATATTTGTGCTGAGTGGCATAGCCAGGTCAGTGATGCTGCTGCTGCTGCTAAGTCGCTTCAGTCGTGTCTGACTCTGTGCGACCCCATAGAAGGCAGCCCACTAGGCTTTGCCGTCCCTGGGATTCTCCAGGCAAGAACACTGGAGTGGGTTGCCATTTCCTTCTCCAATGCAGGAAAGGAAAAGTGAAAGTGAAGTCGCTCAGTCGCAAGAGTACTGGAGTGGGTTGCCATTGCCTTCTCCGAGGGATGCTGCTACAGATTAAGAAATCAACAGCAGAGAAATGGGAATTAAAGCCCAGGGAGAATGTGTAGAACATAGAGGTCAATGGTCAGAAGCAGCAAATGGATGGAATGGCCAAAGAGCAATAACAACAGCAGAGAAAATCCATCAGTATAGACAAGTAGGAAGGCAGGGATTGGGGGATGATGGTGATGAGCTTTAGAAAGAACCAGAGGTAATCCTGGGAATATATCTAGAGAAAACTCTAATTTGAAAAGACACATGCACCCTAGTGTTCACTGCAACAGTATTTACAACAGCCAGGATATGGAAGCAACCCAAATATCCACATGTATACGACTCTTTGCAACCCAATGGACTGGAACCTGCCACAGGCTCCTCTGTCCATGGGATTCTCCAGGCCAGAATACTGGAGTGAGTTGCCATGCCTTCCTTCAAGGGACCTTCCCAACACAGGGATTGAACGTATGTCTCCTAAATTGGCAGGGAGGGTTCTTTACCATTAGTGCCAGCTGGGAAGCCCAGATAAAGAAGATGTGGTATATTTATACAATGAAATATTACTCAGCCATAAAAAAGAATGAAATAATGTCATATGCAGCAACATGGATGGACCTAGAGAGAATGTCATACTAAATAAGCCAGGAGAAAGACAAATACCAAATAATATCACTTATATGTGGAATCTAAAAGAAATGACACAAATGAATTATTTACAAAACAGAAATAGATCCACAGACATCTGATAAAAACTAAGGTTACCAAAGAAGAGTGGGGAGAATAAATTAGGAATTTGGGCTTAATATATACACACTACTACATACTGACTAGATAACCAACAAGGGCCTACTGTATATCACTGGGAACTATACTCAAAATTTTGTAATAACCTATAAAGGAAAAGAATTTGAAAAAAATATATGTCTATATATAACTGAATCAATGTGCTATATACCTAAAACTAACACAACATTATAAATCAACTATACTTCAATTAAAAAAACAACACTGTAAAAAAGTTTAATTCTGAAGCAGTCTTTTCTGACTAATTGAACTTGAGATACTTGCTGCTGCTGCTAAGTTGCTTCAGTCATGTCCAGCTTTTTGTGACCCCATGGACTGTAGCCCGCCAGGCTCTTCTGTTCATGCGATTCTCTGGGCAAGAATACTGGAGTGGACTGCCATGAGCAAGCTTTAAACCACAAAGTAACATTGGTCAGTTTGATGTCAGGAGGAAAGTTGTGATCCTTTGACCAGCTCACCTGTGCCATCTAGAACTGTATTCTTCAGGAGGGTAGCTACTACCATAAAAATTAATTCATAGTAAATCAAATTAAAAATTGAGTCCCTCAGCAGCACCACACACTTTCCAGGAGTGCTACCTACTAGTAGTACTAACAATATCAGCGCATTTAAAGTGCTCAGTGGCCATATGTTTTGGACAGAGCAGGTTCCCAGGTGGCTCAGTGGTAAAGAGCCAGCCTGCCAATGCAGGAGACACAGGAGACGTGGGCTCGAGACCTGGGGTCAGAAAGATCCCCTGTAGGAGGAAATGGCAACCCACTCTAGTATTCTTGCCAGGCTCTTGATGCCTAGCAGGCTATGATCCACGGGGTTACTAAGAATCAGACACGACTGGGAATGAGCACACAAGGTATAATTTTATCACCGTGGTAGAAAGTTCCACTGGATGGTACTTACCTAGAAATGACTCCTTGGTCTGTTATGCCCAAGGAAGGAGCCGGGTGCTGATCAAAATGCCATTCACTAGTGGAAAAACTAGATGCAGTTACAGTGATGATGTAGTCCTTTGTTCAAAGTACAAAGCAATACAGTATTAGGATTAGCAACCTTTGAAGATCAGAATTACATGGAACTAAATACAGTATTTAGCCATACGAATAAATGGAGGTGAATTCTTTTCCCTCGTGTGTTCCAATACAAAAAAAATCTGGATATGCTGCCATCATCTGGGGGATTAGGAAAAATGAACTAAGTCTAAGCATTTGAAATTTTGCATTTACTTTCTCAAAATTTGCCAGATAAAACCGCAGATGCCTATTGTGTATCAAGGCTACTTGGCTTTTCAAAAAAAAAAAAAATCTTTCACAATCTCTAAGTTAAACAATGACCTAAACTGTTTAAATTGTTCAAAACATAAAATGAGAGGTCAAGAGAGCCCCCAAATACTGTTCCACTGGGGTGGAAAGTAGTTCAAAATTCTTAAATATGTTCTTAAATTTGTGCTTTTTTATAAATTATCCCTTGTATTGGAGAGCAGTAATGCTAGCTTCTACTGAGAAGCAAACATTAGTAACAACTAAAGCATTATAAGGAAATTAATATTTATTATGGCAATGGATTAGAGGATAAAGGAAAGAGTTCACTAAATAGCTTAATTGCTATTATATTGATACTACTTTCAATCATCAAACCATTACCCAGGAGATGTGGGCCAAGTAGAAGATGCTGGCCAGTCTGGATGACCAAATCATGAGGCTGTGTGGTAAATAATTACTGCCTGATTAACAAACAGGGGACTCTAAAAGTCTAATTGTGTTTTTGTGAGTGTGTGCGTTTGACATTAAATATTGTATCTTATTGCTCAGGATGGACAGAAGACAACTAAGAGGAAAAGGAAAAGCTTTGTTCTGAAGGTGTCCAGCAGGTGGCATCAGTGCCGCAGCTACAATAAGCATGCTTTCCAAGACCCCAATTCAGAGATTGGTTTATGATCAACCTTCATTAACCATTTCTCTTTCTGACACGAAGCGAAAAGCACAATCTAAATATCGATATCTTCAGGATAAATCTACTTTCATCCTAGGAATGACTGATTTTAAACATAACTTACAGAAAGCTTACATACAGCACCAGCTTCAAAGTCTTGAGCGAATGTGGGGGCGGGGCTAGACTAAGCACAGTCCAAACAGGAGATAAGAGGATGGACCGCTTTCCACTCTAGAAGAAGCCATCTGGGAAGAAGAACTCTTTTCTTTTCAAACTCCCCTTTACTGTCAGTTCCATCTCCTCAGGATATCAGAAGAGAAATACATTTCCATTCTAAAATACAAAATCCGCCCAACCTCTCTTGACCTTTGCTCCCACCAGCCACCATCCAATTTACTCCTCTCTTTATAATCCCCAAACTTCTTGAAACCATGATCAACACTTTCTCTTCTGTCACTCACTCTTCAGCTCCCCTTAATCTGCTTCCCACCCTGTGTCTTTCAAATAATCCTCCGTGGAGCCCAAAGGGAAATTTGCCCAACTTCAAATCTCCTTGTGGTTAAACCTCTAGTTACTTAGGATAGAGTCCAATTTCTAAGCAGAGAATTAGGGTTGCCTCCCTCCCTGACCTTCTCTCTCACTAGCAATCCCCATCTACATCAGTTCACAGCATATTTTCTTTTCTCATTTCTGTGCTTTTGTTCCTACTGTCTTCTCTCTCTGGAATGCCTTAACATTCTCCTTTCCCAGGTTTGTCTGAATTTTCCTACATATGATTAACACCAAGCTTAAATTCTTGGAGGAAGTTTCCCTAATTGGAGGAATTTCCCTAATTCCCCAGTCTTACATGGATAAATGAACTCAGATCCAAATTTCTTATAATCCCCTCTATATCTCTCTGGGATATATTTATTAGCGAATATGTTAATTATTTGTGTCTGTATTTTAGTGGGTTTTGTTTTTTTTTTTGGTATATCTGTCTTCTCTTTCAGCCTGAGAACTGCTTTAAAGAGGAGGTTTGGGAATTTAATGATTCACTGAAAACTCCAAACAAAAACAATATTACAGTAATATACTTTGCCTTGTACATATTATTGAAAATGTTTTTAAAACATTTGCTACCTATATAAATATTTATGGTTCTTTCCAAAAAATCACTGTAATGGAAGAATCATGGAATTACTTAATCGAGGAGCCGATTATTTAGAAAATAATGGAATATGGTTTGGCCGGAGAAAAAGCAGACAAACTTTGGAAAATCTAATGGTGAAAAGTTGGAAAAAACAAAGAGAACATGACAAATATGTAAATAAGGTCACTACTATGGTTACTATTACAAAATATCATGCCCGCTGGTATGCTAAAACATTCGAAAATACAATAAAATAAATATTTTATGAAAAGCCACCAAAATGCTTCAGTATGAAGTGTTTAATATTAATGTACTAATAAGGATCAAATTTAAACATTTATCAAATTGCCTACATAAAATACTTTCCATTTTTACAAGTGAATTATTTAAATATTTCCTAGAAAATTTATGCACCATTAAATTGTTTCAGAACGTATGAAGTGGTAAAACTCACAATTCAGCCTAAAAAAGCAAACATAACACTTAAAGCAAAACCCAATCCTTAGCTCTCAAACAACACAGGCAAGATTCATTATCTGGAAAGTCATTAGTAGCCAGTATCTCAAACTTGAAGAAAAAATTATACAAAAGTTTCAACTTTCTCATAATGATGATATTTAATTAAATTAGATCACCATTTGTAAGAAATTTTCTTTTAATAGAATAATGGTCCTTAAATATAATAAAGAGCTTCAAGTGTGGATTTTGATAAATTTATCATTTTTTCATTTTTAATGAAAGAGCCAATGGTTTTAACTTTGTATCTTGAAAAAAAAATGTGGTAAAATGTTTTGAAATCCAAGTTGTCTACAGTTATTTGGTGAATGACCCTGTATTACAGATCGCAGGATATTTATGCAGACAATTATTATGCCAGGTTGTGATTCTTCCACAATAAGTCTAGATGATTTCAAACTCTGTGATTCTTTCACTGGAAGCTATGTCTATATAATTCTGGAACTAAGCAATATGTCTATAAAGTATCCTTATAAAATTTAGTGAATATTTTCCACCCCATAAAAATAAATTATATGAAATACTGATGGAACAGTTTTTTTGAAAATGGTTTAAAGAATTAGAAATATGAATTTTCTCTTTGTCAGGAGTAACCCAATAGTAGTTATGTAGTTATGTTATCTTTGCAGCATGATGCTGTTAATAAAAATGAACTGCTAAAATATCTTAACAAAACATGATGGGCCACTCCTCAGCCTCTTGTTGACCTTTTTCTTAGGGTTTGAGGGTGGTAAATAAGCATTCCTAGATGTGAGTCAGCCCCGTTGCCCCAAATTAAAGCTGGCTAAGAAATAAAACAAACTAATGGAGGTGAAAAACATCAGTTTACATATTGATAAAGCTAGATGGGAGATGCAAGGCCAGGTGAGGCTGCCAAATAATGTCCTTGCTGAGATTTACTTTCCCTCCATGACTTTATTGCTCTCCTACTGTGGGCAGAGCCAACCATGGTAAACTAACCTCAGGTGAAGCTAGAACTGCCTTGCCTGAAGAAGAGACCTGTGCCTGCTGACTTTTTTCCCTAAGCTCACCAATGAGATCAGCTATTCTTTTTCCAAGTGAGTGAGTGAGGTACACCTCTGAACACTAGAGAAAAGGTGTAAGTCCCCAATTTGTAGAGAACAGTTGCTTCTACAAAGTACATTTTCAGTACGTTCTTAGAGAAGACACCATTTAAGATTATATCCCTAAGGTTAAACAATTGTAAGTAAGTAAATCGCTGAGTCATGTCCGACTCTTAGCGACCCTATGGATTGTAGCCTACCAGGCTCCTCCATCCATGGGATTTTCCAGACAAGAGTACTGAAGTGGGGTGCCATTTCCTCCTCCAGGAGATCTTCCCAACCCAGGGATAGAACCTAGGTCTTCTGCATTGCGGGCAGACACTTTACCGTCTGAGCCACCAGCGAAGCTGGCTTATGCAAAAACTATGGCTTAAGCAAAAAGAAGCCAATGTTCCTTTTATTAAAAAGACATTAGACACCTGTAGCACAATTATTTTAGCAGCTACATAATCATCCAAGGTCCAGCCTTCTTTCTGCTATTTGCTCTACCAGTCCTCTTCCTCATGGAACAAGGAAGGATTCTAGAGCTCTGGCCATTGTATAAAATCCACATTGAATATGGAAGGAAGAAAGAAGAGAGGTGAAGAAGAGTATGTTCTGTCTGATTCAGGAAATTTTCTCAAAATGACACATGACCACATGATGCTTCTGTGTTTGATTTCTTTGCCCAAACAGTAACATGACTGTCCCTGTTGCTAGGGAGGCAGGAAAGTTATTTATCTGTGCCCAGTTAATACTGGGGCCTTATTACAAAGCACAAAGAGGTGGATATGTTTGGGAAGCAACCAGCAGAATCTGTCGTGTTGATTAAACAATATGAGAAAGAATCAGTTCAGTTCAGTCGCTCAGTTGTGTCCGAATCTTTGCAACCCCATGGACTGCAGCATGCCAGGCTTCGCTGTCCATCATTAACTCCCAGAGCTTACTCAAACTCATGTCCATTGAGTTGGTGATGCCATCCAACCATCTCATCCTCTGTCAGCTCCTTCTCCCACCTTCAATCATTCCCAGCATCAGAGTCTTTTCAAATGAGTCAGTTCTTTGCATCAGGTGGCTAAAGTATTGGAGTTTCAGCTTCAGCATCAGTCCTTCCGATGAATATTTAGGACTGATCTCCTTTAGGATGGGCTGGTTGGAACTTCTTGCAGTCCAAGGGACTCTCAAGAGTCTTCTCCAACACCACTGTTCAAAAGCAGCAATTCTTCAGTGCTCAGCTTTCTTTATGTGAAAGAAAAATGGCAGCTAATTTCCTCCACTGAAAAGTTTTTAATCAAATTCTCTAATTTATTTATTTATATGCTTATTTTTGGCTGTTCTAGATCTTGATTGCCCTGTGCAGGCTTTCTCTAGTTGTGGCAAGTGGGAGCTACTCTTTGTTGCAGTGTGTGGCCTTCTCATTGGGGTGACTTCTCTTGTTGCAGAGTACAGGCTCTAGGGCACACAGACTCAGTAGTTGTGATACAGGGCCTTAGTGGCTCCGTGGCGTGTGGGATCTTTCCAGACCAGGGGTCGAACTCATGTCCCCTGCATTGACAGGTGGATTCTTAACCACTGGACCAGAGGGGAAGTCCCTCAAATCTTTTTAAATTAAGTTTTTACTCTTACATGGTTTCACTAGCATATAGTTATGTGATAGTTTCAGGTTGTCAATCAAGCTCTTTGTAAAACCAAAATTCCACGAACAGAGGAACCTGGCGGGCTGCAGTCCATGGGGTCGCTGCCGGGGTCCACCCCTGCCAGGTCCGGGGGTCTTGAGGGATGAGGGGCATCAGCGAAGAACTGAGCTGAGTCAGTGTGTTGACGGAGTAGTCTCTCTATTGTTGTTGGTTTACAGTTTTTATACCCAAGAAACACACCCATTACATTACAATTATTCTATACAATCTTTTGTTTTCTGCCTACCATCAACAACTTTAACATTAAGCTCATTCTCTTTGCAGAAAGTCGGATTTCTGCATAATTAGGTGTAACGATAGTATGTTTACCATTTGAATGTCTCCAGCATACTTCGATAAGTACATCAATCTAAGTAGAAAGGTTACATTTCTCTTATTAGGTGCAATTATGTAGAAGCTAGAGGGAATGGCTTAAGCTTGAAACTGTTTTATTCTATTAACCTATTCCGGTTCTTACAGGAGAGAAAAGAGGATAAAGAGACAGTTTAGCAGCACTGCTTTAACAATAAAACCCTATTAACCTTATAACTACTATAATGAATTCCTTTGTCTAGAATATCCTAGAGCAATCAATGTCTCCAACTATGCTGGCCACAGTTATGAGCATTCCTAAGTCCCATTCCAGCCTGGTTTCTTCAAGGAAGGGAGCCTCCTCCGTGGAGTGGTCGGGGGGAGTGGGGATGTGAAAAGGTGACCCAAGTACGAGCCCTTCTGGTGGTGGCCTTGCCATGACCCCCAGAGAACTCTAGGTAAACTCCCCAGTAATGAGTAGGAGGTGTAGTAATCTATTTAAATGTTCCTTATTCCCCCCTTTGTCCCCAGGGAAGGGAATCCATCTTCCCGGATCCTCTGAGGGAAATAAGGTCTGAGAATACCAGGAGGGGCCTTGCCTTGGGATGCCCCGAAGGAAAATCCACTTTGCAGTTTCCTTCTTAGTCTCGTGACCTTGTCATCTGAGTGAGGGGGCATCCTGACGGCTCCTGGCAGGTCACAAAGCGTTGGACATGACTGAGTGACTAAGCACACACACACACACAATCATTTTATTCACATGATATTTGTGCCAGTTTCCCAAGTCCAAGAGGAAGAAAAAGTGAAACAATAGTTTATATTTTAGTAATGGAAAAGCAAACAGACCCACATAAGTATGACAGCTTCTTTCTTTATACTTAGAAACAAGTGTTCCTTCTTAGGACCACTATGCATTTCAACCATATATGCCAGGTCAAGATCAAACCCTTGAACCTGAGCCAGTCCAGGCTCCTATAGGCTTAAATTCAGATTCTACCCAATAGTAGGAAACCAGTTCTAACTACCCACCCTATGGATTGAAAGAGAAGAATCCTAGAGGTTAATATGCTGAAATCCCTAAGTTCTTCTTATCTCCATAGTGACTTAGAGCTTCATATTCTTATTTAGACTGGACACACTCAAGCTCAGCAGACAGCCTGGGACTAAGCTGGTATATATTTAAAATCCAGTGAACTCCAGGAATCTCTGAGTCCTTAAAGAGGCAAGCAAGAAACACTTTTTCCAGATGTTGCCCCTTCCGTTCAGTCAAAGTACATATTGTAATACTCTGCTTGAGTGGCTGAACAACGTCATTCCTGACAGTTCAGTTCAGTTCAGTTGCTCAGTCTTGTCCGGCTCTTTGTGACCCCATAAATCACCGCATGCCAGGCCTCCCTGTCCATCACCAACTCCTGGAGTCTACCCAAACCCATGTCCATCGAGTCGGTGATACCATCCAGCCATCTCATCTTCTGTCTTCCCCTTCTCCTCCTGCCCCCAATCCTTCCCAGCATTAGGGTCTTTTCCAATGAGTCAACTCTTCACATGAAGTGCCAAAGTATTAAAGTTTCAGCTTCAACATCAGTCCTTCCAATGAACACCCAGGACTGATCTCCTTTAGGATGGACTGGTTGGATCTTCCTGCAGTCCAAGGGATTCTCAAGAGTCTTCTCCAACACCACAGTACAAAAGCATCAATTCTTCAGCACTCAGCTTTCTTCACAGTCCAACTCTCACATCCATGATGACTACTGGAAAAATCATAGCCTTGACTAGATGGACCTTTGTTGGCAAAGTAATGTCTCTGCTTTTAAATATGCTACCTAAATTGGTCATAACTTTCCTTCCAAGGAGTAAGTGTCTTTTAATTTCATGGCTGCAATCACCATCTGCAGTAATTTTGGAACCCCCCAAAATAAAATCTGACACTGCTTCCACTGTCTCTCCATCTAGGCCCCGTGAAGTGATGGGACCAGATGCCATGATCCTAGTTTTCTGAATGTTGAGCTTTAAGCCAACTTTTTCACTCTCTTCTTTCACTTTCATCAAGAGGCTTTTTAGTTCTTCTTCACTTTCTGCCATTTCTTCAATTTCTTGTCACATTCCTGACAAGAGGGTGCAGAACAAGAATTTGTTTTATTCATCTGCAAACACAACATTCTTGCTCCCACAGGAATCCCACGTGGGACACCAAATTTCAATGTTCTTGACCACAATCTAGTTCTATCTGCCACCTACCACTATGAGCCACCTCTGGTTACTTGTCATTCCAGGTAACTAATTAAATAACAGCTTCAACTGGCAGCAGATGAACTCAGACTTTCCAGTAAATATCAACTCCCATGAATTCTGGAAAAGGAAGGAAAACACAGGAAGCTTGCATTTCTCTATGTGGTATCTGACTGGTGTTCAGGTCAGTGGCCTTAACAATCACTAAGCACTCTAAGTGCTGACCATTCTTGCTTTTCCATGACTCAGTCTTTTGCTCAGTAAACCCAGCAATAAATATGACTTGGATTTAAGAAATCTGGATAACAATTCCTGTTCTTCTACCAACTGGTGATGTACTTTGTGCAGGTTTCTTAATTTACTTATCTGTTTCATTTTCTAAAAAAAATCCAAAAGTTGGAATAGATAGCTTCTAATCTCATTTTCAGTTCAAAGATTCTGACTTGAACTTTTTGAAATTTGTTCCTTGGATGATGTCTAAGAGAAATGTATTTCAACATTTTCACATTTAAAAGGATACAGATGTAGGTGCAACCTGGATTTCATTAATCCTATTTGTAAATCTCCATTAAGTAAGAGCTGTAACTTGTAGATTGCCAAAGTAGGAAAGAATTTTTCATTATTCAGGTTGAAATGTTGTGTCCTCAAAGGAAATTTTGGCAAAAGATTTCTTAAGCACATAGCTGATGAAATGTGATCAGGTAGTCAATGGCTTTCTTAATTTTATAAATCTTTATGCTCTCACTGCTATAGCACTAGACACAGTTGTTAGAGGCAGAAAGGAAAATACACCTGTTGAGAAAGAACAAGCATTTTTTCCAAGGGTAAATAATATCTGGTAAACTTGGAATGAGGTTAGAAAGAAATCCAATTGTGTGACAACATCACCCGATGAGCTCTGTTGGATGCGCACGTCTACAGAACCACGAACCATAGGGCCAGCGGAGCGGTAGGCAGCAGTTTCTTTCACAGGGAGTAGGGATAAAAATATGAAAGTGAACTTTACGAGAGGTCCTATAGGTCTAAGTTGATTGAATATTGGCAATTTGATATGGATGGGCCAAATAGTTCTGCTTCCTGCTCGTGGATATCAAGTGCTAGTTCTACCCAAATATGGTACACGGGCACCAAGGATGCAGAAATATCGTCATTCTTAGTGATGAACTATCCTTAGTAAACAACACTGAGAAGGGTTAGGCTGGACTTTTAGATTAAGGGAGCAGAACCCTGACTACAGGGGAACCTCCAGGAAAACTAAAGGCTATGACAGTGGGAATGGAGGGGTAAGAAGAGAGGCGAAGCCTAGAGTGAGTACACAGGACAGCTTAGGGTGCTGCCTGATTTGCATCCACTTGCACCAGAATTAACTGTAGCCCTTGCTAAGCATGATGGGGAGGGGATGAAAGTATAACTGAAACTCTGCTATGTTTGGGAAATAACACACTTGAACCCCCTACTAGGAGAATGAATAAAAATGGAGAGATCCTTTTTTTTTTTTTTTTTGATTGAACTCTAGTTGATTTATAAGGTGTTAACTTCAGGTGTATGGCAAAGTTATTCAGTTATATATTTATATCTATATATCTATTTTTCAGATTCTTTTCCATTATAGGTTATTACAAAATAGTGAATATAGTTCTCTGTGCTACCCAGTAGGTCTTTGTTGTTTATCTATTTATTATATAATTGTATACATATGTTACAAAATACACATTTTTTTAATTAAAAAACTTTAAAAATGTGGGCCATTTTTAAACTCTTTACTGAATTTGTTACCATATTGCTTCTGATGTTTGTGTTCTGTTTTTTTGGCCATGAGGCACTTGGGATCTTAGCTCTCTGACCAGGGATCGAACCTGCACACCCTGCGTTGGAAAATGAAGTCATAACCACTGGACCGCCGGGGGAGTTGCCGTAGACTCTTGATTGAGAGGCAGTTAATGAGAGAGTATGTGCTTCTGGCCCTGCGGCTCCTCCCCTGATATCCTCCCAAGCCTTACCAAGGTGCCTTTCTTAGGATTCAGACTTAGGCGCTGTGCTTTCATTCCTCCTGGCCCACTACCAAGAGCTGTTTTCATTTGCATAACTTCATCTGATTCCCGGTTCCCTAGAGAGTGCTCTCACCTGGCCTTCTCTTTGGTCCCCTGGGGACAGGTACTTCTTTCCTGATTAATTTCACCCAAGTGCCCCTCCATTTAATACCCTATAAAAATTCTATTAAGATCTTGAAATGTCTACTCCTTTGTAAATGTACTCAGTCTTTTTCACTGGGGTGCCTTATGTAGTTCAACAAGACTGTGAACTGTTTGGGAGTGGAGACAATATTCTTGGGAAAGCCTCACATAAGAGCTGGGTTCAGAGAAAACATGATCATGTAAGTGAAAGTGCACTTGTTATCGTTGATTCTTAGGATGCTGCCTTGCCTGTTGATGACTCAGATGTTTGGAAACCTCAAATTCCTGGAGACACAAATAACAGACGGAAAACAAGCTGAGAAAAAATACTGAGAGAATCTAAGAAACCCAAGTAAGGGTCACAGCATCCAAACACCAGTACTCTTGAATATTTCACCTGTGGTGTTTAATCCTATTTCTGCTTAGTTGCAGAGGAATTGAAGGAGTGTGAGTGCCTGGTTTCTACAGCAGATTAGAAGCAGCAAAATAGTTAAAGTAGGTACAAAACAAGAATAGGTTAATAAGCATATATGCCAACATACAACATCTAGGGAAAAGGCAGAAAAAAATTAGATTCTTTCATGTCCTGGCTTTTGTAAATAGTGCTGCAATGAACACTAGGGTGTATACATCCTTTGGAATTATGGGTTTCTCTGGTTATATGCCCAGGAGTGGGATGGCTGGGTCATATGGTAGTTCTATTTTTAGCTTTTTAAGGAACCTCCATACTGTCCTCCATAGTGGCTGTGCCAATTTATATTCATACCAACAGTGTAGGAAGGTTCCCTTTTCTCCACACTCTCTCTAGCATTTATTGTTAGCAGATTTTTTTTTTTTTTGGATGATGACCATTCTGACTGGTGTGAGTTGATACCTCATGATAGTTTTCATTTGATTTTCTCTAAAGAATTAGTGATATCGAGCATCTTTTCATGTGCTTTTTGGCCATCTGTATGTCTTTGGATAAATATCTGTTAGATCTTCTGCCCATTTTTTAATTGGATGATTTACTTTTTGATCTTGAGCAGCATGAGCTGTTTGTGTATTTTGGAGATTAATCCCTTGTCAGTTGATTCATTTGTAAATATTTTATCCCATTCTGAGGGTTGTCTTTTTGTTTGGCTTATAGTTTCCTTTGCTGTGCAAGTTTTTAAGTTTAATTAGATCCCATTTGTGTTGGGTTTTTGTTTTTGTTTTTAGAAGGTGGCTCAGAAAGGATCCTTCTGTGATTTATGTTAAACGGTGTTCCACCTATGTTTTCCTCTAAGCATTTTATAGTGTCTGGCCTTATATTTAGGTTATGGAAGAAACCTAAATGTTCATCAACAGAGGAGTGGATAAAGAAGATGTGGTACATATATACAATGGAATATTACTCAGCCATTAAAAAGAACAAAATAATGCTATTTGCAGCCACATGGATCCAACTAGAGATTGTCATACTGAATGAAGTAAATCAGAGAAAGATGGTATCGCTTATATGTGGAATCTTAAAAAAAGGGTACAAATGAATTTATTTATAAAATAGAAGTAGAGTCACAGATGTGGAAAACAAAGTTGTAGTTACCAGGGAATAAGCAGGGGGAGGGATAAATTGGGAGACTGGGATTGACATATACACACTACTAGATATAAAATAGATAATCAATAAGAACCTGCTGTATGGCCCAGGGAACTCTACTCAATACTCTGTAGTGGCCTATCTGGGAAAAGGATAGGGAAAAAAAAATGAGTGGCTATGGCACCCCACTCCAGTACTCTTGCCTGGGAAATCCCATGGATGGAGGAGCCTGGTAGGCTGCAGTCCATGGGGTTGCTAGGAGTCCGACACGACTGAGCGACTTCACTTTCACCTTTCACTTTCATGCATTGGAGAAGGAAATGGCAACCCACTCCAGTGTTCTTGCCTGGAGAATCCTAGGGACGGGGGAGCCTGGTGGGATGCCGTCTATGGGGTCGCACAGAGTTGAAGTGATTTAGCAGTAGCAGTATATATATATATATATGTACACACACACACACGTTGGCTTCCCAGGTAGTTTAGTGGTAATCAATCCAATCTACCTGCCAATGCAGGAGACACTCGTTGGATCCCTGGGTCAGGAAGATCCCTGGAGTGGGGAAAGGCCACCAAATCCAGTATTTTGCCTAGAGAATTTCATGGACAGGGGAGCCTGGGGGGCTACAGTCCATAGGGCTGCAAAGAGTCAGATAAGACTAAGTGACTAAACAACAACGAATATGTATATGTGTAACTGATTCACTTAGCTGTACACCTGAAACTAACACAACATTGTAAATCAAATATATTCCAATAAAGATTGCTTAAAAAATCATACTCTCATGTGAGATTCCAAAAGAACAATTTGGAGTGATTTTAGTGACTTTGTAGTGTAGGGACAAGCCGTCATATTTTTTGACAGAGTCTATGGTAATGGCAATAACAAAATCAGAACAAGAGTTTTTTTCATACTGATGACTATATTTCCAACAGAAGTTAAAGACAAATGGCTTTTAAAGTAAGTTGCAAAATACAGAGTTTAGTCAGGTAAAAATTATATCCAAGGGTTATTTATTGATAAACAACCTCTTAAAGCTTTTTTTTTTTTTTTACTGGAGTGGAGCTGATCAACAATGTTGTGACAGTTTCAAGTGCACAGCAAAGCAACTCAGCCACATATATACATGGATCCATTCTCTCCCAAATTCCCCTTCCATCTAGGCTGCTACATACACTGAGCAGAGTTCATATGCCATGCAGCAGGTCCTTGTTGGTCATCCATTTTAAATACAGCAGTGTGTATATGTTCATTCCAAACTCCCTAACTATCCCTTTCCCCCACCCTTCCCTTCTGGTAACCCTAAGTTAATTCTCTGTTTGTCTGTTGTAAATAAGTTCATTTATATCATTTCTTTTTCAATTCTGCATATAAGAGGTATCATAATATCTTACAGAAAAACCCGAACGAATGTTTTGGCCAACCCAATAATTATGTAGTTAAGATGAGTAGGGTGGGTCCTTAATTCAATGATTGGTGTCCTTATAAAAAGGGGAAGTTTGGACCCAGAGATAGATGCACGCAGGGATAGATGCGACAAGGGAAGCAGAGATTGGGACAAGGCTTCTGTCGGCCAAGGAACACCGAAGGTTGCAGGTACACCACGAGGAACCATGAGAGAGACCTGAGGCAGATTCTCTGTCACAAACTTCAGAGGGAACCAACCCTGCTGAACACTTCATCTTGGACTTCTAACCTCCAGAACTGTGAGGCAACACATTTCTGCCATTAATTGTGGCATTTTGTTATGGGACCCCTAGCAAACTGCTAGAACCATTGAGCCAGTTCCTTAGGAATAATTAAAACTCATTGCCAGGCCTCCCTGGAGGTTCAGACAGTAAAGAATCTGCCTGCAATGTGGGAGATCTGGGTTCAATCCCTGGGTCAGGAAGATCCCTTGGAAAAGGGAATAACAATGCTATTCCAGCATTCTTGCCTGGAGAATCCCATGGACAGAGGAGCTGGTGGGCTACAGCCCATTGGGTCACAAAGAGTTGGACACAACTGAGTGACTAACACTAGAACCCTGCTGTATAGAACTTATAACAAATGTATTCCTAGAATAGGATAGATGGAGAGAAGGAAAAAGAGTAGGTAATTAGGCTTCCATTAATTTTAATTGTTTTATTTCTACACACATATGCCTACCCATCTACCTAATCTTCCATAAGGTAGACAACTGCATAGAAAACTGTCCATCAATCTTATTCCTCGCAGTGAGGTCAGTCACTCTCAACTGCTTCTTGCTGTTGTTGTAGTACGTTCTAAGCACTATTAGAGATATTCATATTCAAGATTCTGTTGGCTAGAGGGTTGGTCAATTAAACGATGTGTCTCATGGAGAGACATTTTAACTACATTCCTGCTGGGGGTGCTGCGAATCAGATTCAGGAAATTAAACAACTGTCTCTTGAGCAACTATTATGTACAGGGCTCACTGTGAGGCATCTGGGGACAATATATATATATTAATAATTAACTACTAAGCTGGACATTAATGGGGACACATATATCATATTTGAAGCTTTTCTTTAATAATATGCTGAATGGAAAAAAGACCATGAAGCATAGAGCCAAGTCATGGGTTGCCTCCTTTGAATTTATGATAGGTTTTATGCCTCCAGGCTTTGGTAGACCCAACTACAACATTTCTGTCCTCCTCCCTATAAAAAGGTCTATTCTCTGAGGTCCCTACTTCCTGCCCAGTGAAGCCCTGTCCCCTGGAAATATAATGATAATAAAGTTAATTTATTATTGTGCAATTAAAACAACTCATTTATGTATACCTCTTCCACTGATGAAGGGCCAGGGTATCTTCCCAACCCAGGTATCAAACCTGCATCTCCTGTGTCTTCTGCATTAGCAGGTGGATTCTTTAACCACTGAGCCACCTGGGAACTTATCTCCATATATATTGTGGAAGAATATTTATTCATTTATTTATGGATAATTTTATTATGAAATAGTCATTTTCCTACTTGTTTTCTTCTATTTTTTTTCAGTGACTTTCTGGAAGATGTTTTATGAAACACTTTAGATGTCATATCTACTCTTCTGAGTTCAAGAAGCACCCGAGTGATAAAAGCTTCCCATATGTGATATTTGATCTTGCCAGACAAAAGGGCTTCTTTTTATGCTCCAAAACAGCCCTCTATTTCAACAACATCATTTAACTACAATTACAAGGGGCTTTTGGACTTAAATGCTAATGAAACTACAGCAGGAAATAATTTGCTTTATTGATGCAAAGAGATGTCGAATGCAATCATAGAAGCAGAGTAAAAATTATTAAGATTTTGATGGAAAGATTATTCAATCTGAATCTGTTCATTAGAATCCACTGTTTTGTTATATAAATGGGTTTGCATAGAATGTTTTCAAAGTAATGAGAGCCCCTTATATGAATGTGTCTGGATCAAGCCATGGGGGAAGCCCTTGATATATGTATTCTTCAGTTATTCAGCATGATGAAATGACCTCTCTATTCAAGAAATGGTATGATATATGAAGATGAATGATAACTTGAGGTCAAAATGAAATATTTAATTCAGATTTTATAAAGATCCTTAGTTATACTGTTTAAAATAGAAATTTGTGTGTTAGTCGCTCAGTCGTGTCCATCTCTATGCAACCCCATGGATTATAGCCCGCCAGGCCCCTCTGTCCATGGACTTCTCCAGGCAAGAATACTGGAGTGGGTTGCCATTTCCTTCTCAGAGGATCTTCCCAACCCAGGGACCAAACCTAGGTCTCTGGCATTGAAGGTGGATCTTTTATTCTTTACCATCTGAGCCCCCAGAGAAACCTCAAATATAAACTTATCTCCTCCATTAAGACAGTCATAAATTCTGGATCCTAAAAATATATTATTAACTTCTACCCCCCAAACCCTTTTATTCTCATTGCTTTCCAATATAACCTAATTTATGTGACTGAACGTCTAGATGAGGTGCCTTTCTAACTAAAAATTGATAGAAATTTATCCGAGAAAAGCTTAAATGGAGATTTCTATAAAGAGTTGGACCTGAGATCAAGGTGGACTGAGAGAACATTTTTTCTAATGGGCTTCATTTCAGGAAGTCAGCTGACAGCTGATTCCCTTGTTATGGTGCCACTGCCAGAGGAAAAGTGTGCAAATGATCTGAACCCAAGAAAGCAGGGGATGCTCTTGGAAAGCTAATGAATTTTAAAAGCCTCACCTCTGTTTAGTGAGAACCTCGATGGGCAGCATTAAGCCTCTGGAAGATGAATAGTGTTCTCTAAGAGCACAGTTTTAATATTATTAACCTTCTTATAGTGAATTGAAGTTTCTTGTTCAGAGAAGTGCTGAGGGAAACCTCAACCCTGTTGACCTGTTGAACTGTAATAATGTAGATACTTGAGGGTGGTGGGGAGCAGTAGGTGAAGAGCCTCAGTAATTGGAAACAGATGCAGCAGTGAAGGAAATAGCAACCCACTCCAGTATTCTTGCCTGGAGAATCCCATGGACAAATGAGCCTGGTGGGTACGTCCACTGAATCACAAAAGAGCTGAACACAACTTAGCAACTAAATAACAACAGCAGCAAAATATAAAGGGCTCTCCTAACAGAGTTCAATGTCAGTGATAAAGGAGAAGGAGATTGCCCAAGGTTCTCAGAAGTTATTAAACAAATTCCAACTAATGGAGGTCATTGTGAGCCACTGTTGGTACACTGTGTCATTTGAGGCAAATCAAAACTTATGACACTGGAAGCAGAAGTCCCTTCTTGATATATTCAATCCTGTTCCAGTGCTTTAGGAGAAAGAATATTTAACTTTCATAAGAAGCATTCCCAGAAGGATTCTGTAATCATGGAAGATGAAGACATCCTTATCCAAATAACCTTTGTAGTTTGAGCAAGTCAGAACACTGAGAGTCTCTGGATGCAATGATAGGGTCACATGTGCAGACCTGGCCTCCAGCTTCCTGCTTTGTAAAACCCACCCCAAGAGAGCATCTCTTGACTCCTAGAGCGCCTTCTAATACTGTTGCTGTTTAGTGGCTAAGTTGTGTCCAACTCCTTTGTGAACCCATGGACTGTAACCTGCCAGACTCCTCTGCCCATGGGACTTTCCCAGCAAGAATACTGGAGTGGGCTACCATGCTTTCCTCCAGAGGATCTTCCCAACCCAGGGGTTGAACCTGTGTCTCTGGCATCTCCTGCATTGGCAGGTGGATTCTTTACCACTGAGCCACCTGGGAATCCCAAACAACACCTCTAAAAGTGTGTAAAAACAACCCACAGAGTGGGGGAAGATATATACCTGGGAAAAAAAAAACTTTATACCATAACATACAAAGAGCTTTTACCAATCAATAAGAAAAACATAGACATATAAAAAATATTTATAAAATATTTTAACATCTACATCACAAAAAGAGGATATCCAAATAAGCAATAAACATGTAATAAGACCCTCAACTGTATTGTTTTTAAGGAGTTGCAAATTCAACCACAATATATCACAATATTCCTGTCAGAAATAAAAAGTGAAGAAATACAGAAAATATCAAGTGTTGGCAAAGATGTGGATAAAGTGGAATACTTAGACAATGCAGGTGTGAATATCAATTGGTATAATCCCTTTGGTAGGCCATCTAGTGGTATCTGTTATAAATGAATGATACACATCCTATAGCCCAATTCTTCTCAACAATAACAAATATAATCAACAACAAAAATACGAATATACATTCCTCAGAGGACATGGCAAAGAATTATCATAGTGGCACTAATTTGTAACAGTAAAAAACCTGAAAATTTCAAATGTCACTCGATAGTAGAATGGATCAGTAAATGCTGGTATATTTACACATTGAAATATATTTGTACAGCCATGAAAATGAGTGATTTACAACTGCCTAAAAAATTCCAAAATAATTCCCAAGTATTGAAAATCCTCCTAATGTTGAATTAAAAACCAAGGTACATAGAAGTCTTCCATTTATATAAATTACATAAATTAGCAAAGATACGATGTGGGAAGCCAGGATGGTGATCACCCTTGGGAGAGTGGGCATGGGGAGAGGTATTCCAATAGTAAAAAGGGACCCAAGTGGGGTCTCCTGAGATTCTGGTAATATTGTGTTTCTCCCTTTGGATGCCAGTTTCTCAAGTGTGTTCAAGAAAAATGAGAGTTCCCTTAACAAGTTTTTAAAGAGTAGACCAAACAGTATAATGAACCATCGTGTATCCATGTAATCATGCTCAGCTACAATGATCAGTTTATGATTCATTTTGTTTCAAAGATACGCCTACTTCCCACTTCCCACTTTGCTTTGAAGCTAATTCCAGACATTATATTATTCATTTCATCTGTAAATATTTTAGTTAGTATCTCTAAGTCACAATGACTCTTTTAAAAACAGAGCTAAGGTAATATTATCATACTGAAAAATTGGCAATAATTCCTTGATATTATTTTAAAAAATCAGCATTCAAGTTTTCAAACAGGGCATATTCGTTTTATAGCTAGAGAAGTTCATCCTACTTGAAATTCACTCTTCTTAAATGAAGTCCATTTCAAATGGGATATGATTCTCACATTGTTTTCCTAATTTTTTTTTCATCTATTAGTCCAACCCTACCATCATCTATGGGGCTTCCCAGGTGGTGCTAGTGGTAAAGAACTCGCCTGCCAATTCAGGAGGCATAAAAGCCACAGGTTTGATCCCTGGGCCAGAAAAATCCCCTGGAGAAGAGCATGCAATCCAGTCCAGTATTATTGCCTGGAGAATCCCATGGACGGAGGAGCCTAGTAGGCTACAGTCCATAGGGTCACAAAGAGTCAGACATGACTGAAATGACTTAGCATACGTGTGCCACCATCAATATACCTAAAAGCAAGCTTAGTTAGTTACTAATCGTTTGTTTTTATGAATAAATGACAATGTTTCTTGAACACTAGATACACAAACACACACACACATAAATAGACATATTCAAACTCTATGTTAAAAATATAACCCTTTTCTATGTGTCTCTATGCTAGAATTTTCTATACTTTTATTAACTATCTTTTACAATATTCTGTTTTTCAGAATGATGCATGTGAGCAAATAAATAAGAAGAAATCACTTTCTAAAAATCAACATTTGAACTTACAATTAGAAGAGGGTTCAGAAGATAATCAAGGCAGAAACTGAAAATTTTGCTTTCTGTAGAAAATTATAGGGCTTCCCTGGTGGCTCTGATGGTAAAGCATCTGCCTGCAAGTTAGCTCTGTGGATTCAAGTGACATATAGTAATACATAGGGCATGTTTATTGCTGTGGTTTGGACATTTGTATAAAGGAATTATGGTAGTTTTTGAGTACAGGATGTTTACACCAAATATACTCTCCTTTATGATGGCAAAAAGTATTTATATTACCATGACCTGAGTTCACTCCACAGGTCTTGATATTGGGAGCTCTGAGTCATCATTAAGGAAGCTGGTCTAAGCCCTGGAAATATGGTGATGCTTTCCTAGATAATGTTTCCATGAGTAAACTCTTGTGGTGACAAAAGCAGAAGAGTGTTTTGACAAAGTTGTCAATACTGATTTTTCCCTCATTGTCATTGGCCCCCACAAAAAATAAGTAGGGCATGGAAGAAACTCCAGCCAGTTGATTTTATTCTTGACAGTATGGATGAGTTCTCCTGTCCTGAATAAAAAATGAAGCCAAAATTTGGTAGCTAATCTCTTTTTAAATTTTAATTGGTTTCTTCTTCTTCCAGCACATAAGAGGCATCTTCTAAATTTGTGTCATTTTTAATACAGGGGGGATGATAATGATAAGGGCTTTTTGATGTTGCTGTTTTGTTTTTAGAATGAGTTACTAGTATTCTTCCTATGTCTTTAGTGAGAAATTGGGAGAGGCTATGTATTAGGGGATGTGATATTATGATTTATTATATATATGTATATTATATATGTATATTTGGTCTTTGTCCCCTTTTCTGGCACAGAGCTCCTAAACCCATTGAAATTCCCTACATGTTGAGACCCATAGAGGTATCTTTTGTATTGTTAATGTGATTTTGGGGAAGCAGGTAGGTAACTTAAGGATGAGGGATGGTCTTCAGTGGGGGCAACCACATTATTAGAGGGTTAAAACTTTCCGTTCCACCCCCACTGACCCTCAGGGAGAGGAGGGGAGGTCAAGTTCAATCACCAGTAGCCAGTGATTTCATCAATCATACTTATGTGATGGAGTTTCCATTAAAACCCCAAAGAAGAGGGTTTGGCATACTTCCATACTGGTGTACACGTGCAGATCTGTGGAGAATCTAGAAGGGGCATAGAAGCTTCATGCCCTTTCCCCATAACCTTGGCTTTGCCTGTCTTCATCCAGATATTCCTGACTTATATCCTTTGATAATAAACTGGTCATCTAGTAAGTAAATTTTTTCTCTGAGTTCTGTGAGCCACTCTAACAAATTAATTGAACCCAAGGAGGAGGCAGTAGGAACCTCTGATTTATAGCCAGATGGAAGGACAGGTAACAACCTGGACTTGTAATTGTCATCTAAGTCCAACAAGAGGGTCATTGGGACCCCCAATCTGTAGCCAGTGGGTCATAAACATAAGTGACAACCTGGGCTTGCTACTGGCATCTGAAATGGGGATGGAGGAGTATTGTGGGATTGAGCGCCTAGCCTGTGGAGTCTGATAGTGTCAGAATTGACTTGTAGGGCACCCTGATGGTGTCTGGAGAACTGTTTGTCAGTGTGCAGAAAACTCTTCTGCCCAACATTGATACTGGATCCAAGAATCTAAAGAGAAGTACTGTTTTTAACTGCAAGGAAAAAGGTCTTTATTGTTATATTAACAAAAAGTACAGAGTAGACCAATTTCAAAGTTGTTTCAGTAGCTCAATGATCGTGTCATAGACACAGATTCTGTTCATCCTTTGGTGCCATTCATGTCCCAAGCTGACAAAGGGAGGTAGGCAGAAAGAAAAGGGCCTTTCATATGGTCCTTCTTCAAACAAGGAGTAAAGTTATTCTCAGAAGCCCACCACCCCCAGCCAACCTTCTCAAGTCTCAAGTTCTAGTTGTTCATGCCCAAACCAATCACTGGCAAAGTAGAACAGGATTATCTGTTCAGTTCAGTTCAGTTCAGTCACTCAGTCGTGTCTGACTCTTTATAACCCCATGGACTGCAGCATATCAAGCTTCCCTGTCTATCACCAACTCCTGGAGCTTGCTCAAACTCATGTCCATCCAACCATCTCATCCTCTGTTGTCCCCTTCTCCTCCTGCCTTCAATCTTTCCCAGCATCAGGGGCTTTTCTAATGAATCAGTTCTTTGTACCAGGTGGCCAGAGTATTGGAGCTTCAGTTTCAGCATCAGTCCTTCTGATGAATAGTCAAAATTAGACCTATTATGATTCAGTCCCTAGGACTTATCAAATCAAAGTCAGTATTATCAAAGAAAAAGATGGAATGGAATGTCCTGGGTTGCGTCGTGGTTTTCTGCCACACACCATTTTGATCAAAGTCCTCACACAAGTTTTCCAACCTTGCATGTGTCACCAGATGTAGAACAACAGAAATCAACATGAAAAGAAAGAAAACCAAAAACAACTTATTTATTAAAACTTTTCATGCACAGACACAACAGTATACTTTATTTGTCTACCTATTTTATGGAAGGTTTATGAGCCATGTCACTTTAGTAAACTTGTTCTAGATCAATGCATGAGTTGCTGCAGCTGCTGCTAAGTCACTCAGTCATGTCTGACTCTATGCTATCCCATAGATGGCAGCCCACCAGGTGCCCCCATCCATGGGATTTTCCAGGCAAGAGTACTGGAGTGGGGTACCATTGCCTTCTCCGAATGCATGAGTTGAGAGGTAGATAATATTTGAGCAGACATTTTTAATCCTACAACACTATAAAGAATCAATAGAAAGGAATACTAACAGATGAATGCAATTTCATCACTACCATAAAAAAATTAAAACATTTACCTCTGATGATGTTTCATCTTTAGACACCAAGTCACCAAGAAGTTTTCTGGAAATCAAAACAACACTGTAAAAATGTATCAAAGAACTCAAAAGATAGCCTGAAAATCCACTGAAAGAAGGAAAAATCAACAAGTGGAGTTGGAGATTTTATCTTGGTTACTACTCCAGGACAAACACATCTGAGCTTATCTTCTCCCCAAATAGGTATTTCATTTACTAAGATAGCTTTCTGATGTTTAAAATTTTTTTCATTCGTCTAGACACCCTTGTGGCTAGGCAGCAACTCTGTAAAATAGTAATGAGGCAACTTTACAGATAAGCAGGCAACATTTGGTAATATAAACACTTGCTCTATTAATCCTAATGGAAGATTAACATCTGCACAGAAAGAAAATTAGTAGTACAAACAGGGAACATCAAAGTCTGAGGTGTGTAGTGCATCCTCGGTGCCAGATTGGCCAGCATTTTGTGGGACTGCAGTCCACAGGGGAGCAGAGTTTTGCTGTTGGAACAGATGGATGGAACTGAATCAGATTATTCCCATGAATGTGACTGAAATCCTCATTAAATGATGCTCTCTCAAGAGTGGAAAAAAAGAAACTTATATCTAGAAATGCAAGGTGCAGGAGAGAAAGTGAAAGGAAGTTAGTACTGGGAAGCAATCGGGGGATAAGAAGAGATGAACAAGGGCTACCATTTGCAGTTCTACTGCCCACAAGCAGACTCTTATCATCCCCTGCCTGTTGTGTGCATGCATATTCAGTCACTTCAGTTGTGTCTGACTTTCTGCAAATCTATGGACTGTAGCCCACCAGGTTCCTCTGTCCTTGGGACTCTCCAGGCAAGAATACTGGATTGGATTGTCATTTCCTTCTTCAAGGGATATTCTGACACAGGGATCGAACCCAGGTCTCTTGCACTGCAGGTGGTCTATCGCATTGCAGGCAGATCCTTTACTGCCTGAGCCACCAAGGAAGCCCTCTGCTATATACAGTAGGACCTTGTTATTCATCTATGAAGTGGTTTATAAGGAAAGAGGGTAATGATGTTCACCTTGACTCTCATTTTGACCTTTATTAGAGATTAAGTGGTTATCTCCCTTGGGTCTGTGCTTGGAATCTCCCAATGAGGATGGTACACAATTTGTCCAATATTAACTCTAACTTGGATTGATTCTGTGCCTTCCCGAGCAAGAGCGTACTTTTACTTTGTTTCATTTTCTTAAACCACAACACAGGAAATTTATATCTGGAAGGACTGGCTCTTGGGCAAGCAATTTGTCTGGGAAGTTTTTACTGAGCTGAGTCAAGATGAATCAGACTACAAAATTTCAATGTTTACAGCTGAAAATAACAATTGCATGACTAGAGGGATGAAAGGAGTAGGTGAGGCAACTTGTTGATGCGTGGAGATTATTAAATGTTGGAGTTGGCAGTCAAGGATGTCAGGGAATATCTATCCCTGCGTGCATGCATGCAAAGTTGCTTCAGCTGAATCTGATTCTTTGCAACCATAGGGACTCCTCTCCTGCCAGGCTCCTCTATCCATGGGATTCTCCGGATAAGAATACTGGAGTGGGTTGCCATGCCCTCCTCCTGGGGATTTTCCCTACCCAGGGATAGAACCTGTGTCCCTTACATCTCCTCCTTTGAGAGGCAGTTTCTTTACCACTAGTGCCAACTGGGAAGCCCATCTCCATCCCTAACAGTCCTTAAAAGTCATGTATTGGATTGGCCAGAAAGTTTGTTTTTTTCCATAACATCTTATGGACTTTGGCAAAGTCAGTCTACCATTCTATGCCTAAGCTTTCTCATTTATAAAATGGGAAAAAACTAAGGACCTATTTTCATAAGCAGTCATTTATTTCAATGACATAATAAATCTAAAGTACTGAAATGAGATAATAAGTATGAAATCTGGCTCATTGTGATCATTAATAAATGTTAGCCATCCATCTAGTGTATACCATTCCGGTAATTGTGGTAAATATCTTGTGACTCTGGAATAAAAAGCATAAAGTATTGCTTCCCTTTTATTAGAGTGATTCAATTTAAAAAATTATAGTCATTTCCTCAATGATTTATCTTATTCCCAAGAACCACAATAAAGCACCTTTGACTTCAGAAAAATCCAGAGGAGTTCAAGATTAAATGTTTCTCCATCTGAAAGGTTCATAATGCTCTGTCTTGTACTGAACCCCTAATGCTTTCTCCTATTACTAAAAGGATCATCAGCATAATAAATAAGCATTTTTGTCATGTTGCTCATAAAACACAGATTCAGTTCAGTTCAGTTCAGTTCATTTCAGTCACTCAGTCGTGTCCGACTCTTTGCGATCCCATAAATCGCAGCATGCCAGGTTTCCCTGTCCATCACCAACTCCTGGAGCTTGCTCAGATTCACGTCTGTCAAGTCAGTGATGCCATCCAGCCATCTCATCCTCTGTTGTCCCCTTCTCCTCTTTCCCCCAATGCTTCTCAGCAACAGGGTCTTTTCCAATGAGTCAACTCTTCACATGAGGTGGCCTAAGTATTGGAGCTTCAGCTTCAACATCAGTCCTTCCGATGAACACCCAGGACTGATCTCCTTTAGGATGGGCTGGTTGGATCTCCTTGCAGTCCAGGGGACTCTCAAGAGTCTTCTCCAACACCACAGTTCAAAAGCATCAATTCTCCAGGACTCATCTTTCTTCACCGTCCAACTCTCACATCCATACAAAACTACTGGAAAAACCATAGCCTTGACAAGATGGACCTTTGTTGGCAAAGTAATGTCTCTGCTTTTTAATATGCTATCTAGGTTGGTCATAACTTTCCTTCCAAGGAGTAAGCGTCTTTTAATTTCATGGCTGCAATCACCATCTGCAGTGATGGTGCAGATTAGGCTGCACAGAATAGTGTAGTTTGAGAGATTTTCTCATACACTGTCTAATTTGCTTTCAACAGAATGCTAGTGGGGCTGGCTTTACTTCTGTGCATAAGAAATCAGAAAATCAGAGAAATTACCAGCCGAAGATGGCATGCTGGGACTCAGACTTTGGTTTTCTTACTTCAACTTCCATGTCATTGCATGACATTTGATCTCCTGGTGTAGAAAAAGCTGGATTAATAGTGCATGTGGGGGATCTTCTATGGGTGGATGGCATTTTGGCCATGGGTTTGCTTATTTCCTACTGAGGCCATAGACCAACCTTTGTAGTGTTCTGTATATGGTCTCAAACAGTTAGACATGACTTAGTGACTGAACAACAACAACTATATTGGTCTATGTTTTTTTAATTTCTAAAATGAAATTACTGTATTCATTTCATCCCTGGAAAGTCCACAGAAAAACAACATGAAAACAACTAAATGTGAAAAACAGTTACTTCTTTTTTTCCCCTCTGTAATTGTTGTTCAGTCTCTAAGTCATGTCTGACTTTGTGACCCCATGGACTGCAGCATGCCAAGTTTCCCTGTCCTTAACTATCTCCCACAGTTTGCTCAAATTCGTGTCCATTGAGTCAGTGATGCCATCTAACCATCTCACTCTCTGTCATCCTCTTCTCCTTTTGCCTTCAATCTTTCCTAGCATCAGGGTCTTTTCTAATAAGTGGATGCCTCGCATCAGGTGGCCAGAGTATTGGAGTTTCAGCTTCAGCATCAGTCTTTTCAGTGAACATTCAGGACTAATTTCCTTTAGGATTGACTGGCTTAATCTCCTTGCAGCCCAAGGGACCCCCAAGACTCTTCTCTAGCACCATAATTCGAAAGCATCAATTTTTCATTGCTCAAACTTCCTTATGGCCCAACTCTTACATCCATACATGACTACTGGAAAAACCATAGCTTTAACTACACAGGCCTTTGTCAGCAAAGTGATATCTTTGATTTTTAATATGCTCTCAAAACTTGAGAGCATACCCTTTCTTCCAAGGAGCAAATGTCTTAATTTCATAGCTGCAGTCATCATCTGCAGTGATTTTGGAGCTCAAGAAAGTAGAATTTGTCACTGCCATTTTTCCTCCTTCTATTTGCCATGAAATGATAGGACCAGAAGCAACAATCTTAGTTTTCTGAATGTTGAGTTTTAAGCCAACTTTTCCACTCTCTTCTTTCATCCTCATCAAAAGGCTCTTTAGTTTCTTTTTGCTTTCTGCTATCAAAGTGGTATCATCTGTTTATCTGAGGTTGTTGATATTTCTCCAGGCAATTTTGATTCCAGCTTGTGGTTCATTCAGGCCAGGATTTCACATGATGTACTCTGCATATAAGTTAAATAGGGTGACAGTATACATACAGCCTTGTCTTACTCCTTTCTCAAATTGGAATTATTGTTGTTCCATGTCTGGTTCTACCTGTTGCTTCTTGATCTGTATACAGTTTTCTCAGGAGACAGGTAAGGTGGTCTGGTATTCCCATCTCTTAAAGACTGTTCTATAGTTTGGTATGATCCACACAGTCAAAGGCTTTAGCATAGTCAGTGAAGCAGAAGTAGATGCATCTATGGAATTCCCTTGCTTCTCTATGATCCAACAGATGTGGCAATTTGATCTCTGGTTCCTCTGTCTTTTCTAGATCCAGCTTGAATATCTGGAATTTCTTGGTTCATGTACTGCTGAAGCCAAGTTTGAAGGATTTTGAGTATAACCTTGCTAACCTGTGAAACAAATGCAATTGTGTGGCAGTTTGAACATTCTTTGCCATTGCCCTTATTTTAGATTGGAATGAAAACTGAACTTTTCCAGTCCTGAGGTCACTGCTGAGTTTTCCAGATTTGCTGACATATTAAATGCAGCACTTTTTAACAGCATCATCTTACAATTTTAAGTAGCTCAGTTGGAATTCCATCACTTCTACTAGCTTTGTTCATAGTAATGCTTCCAAAGGCCCATCTGACTTCACACTCCAGGAGTCTGGCTCTAGGTGAGTGACCACACCATCTTGATTATCCTGGTCATTAAGACCTTTTTAAAAAAAATATATATATATATATATATATATATATTTCTTTTGTGTATTCTTGTCATCTCTTCTTAATCTCTGTTAGTTCCTTACTGTTTCTGTCCTTTATTGTGCTCATCCTTGCATGAATTGTTCCTTTGATATCTCTAGTTTTCTTGAGGAGATCTCAGCTCCTTAGAACATCTTAATATACTACCTAGGATATAATTTATGCTCAAAAAATGTTTCTGAGTTAATAATTGACTGACAATGAAAATGCATTAGAAACAGAAAACAGAGGACATATCAGATGGACCATCTCCAATGTACAAAGCTAGTGTAACTTACAAGATATTACAGCTTTCACAAAGTATCTTGTTAATTACTTTCTTATTTTTCTTAAAATAATGGCAGACTCAAATATATGTTTATGGTATGAAATATTTGTCATATTCTATTTTGGATAATTTTCTCTTGAATAACTCAGTTTTGTCCCCATTTTACTGGTGTATAGCCATGTTATATGTGAATGAAAATGCTGCAAACTTTTATATACTTTTCTTGGTGATCCATTTTTTATTCAGTAGAAGGATGGTGATTAGTTTCCCACAGAAGCTAAATAACTCTCCTGAGGGTACCACTTTTAACTAGTTTGATTTGTGATATTACATTATAAGTGTAAGTGAGATAAACTTTAAGCAATAATAAATCAGGTGACTCCTTTTCAGTAGCCAGTAATCAAATTTCAAAGCTCAAAGTATGAAAACTTTTGTGTTCACTCATCATTTATATAAGGTAGTCTAATAAAAAGACACAATATTGACTCCTAGAATGAACCACCTCTTGTGTAATTATATGCGACTATAAAAGTGGGTGCAACCTACGGACTGTGTGAGAAAAGGTACAGCTCTTTACCTGGGTAACATCAGGTACAAGACATCAATTTCCATGAATAAAGGTAAGCATGATTTTTATTCATTATCTTGTAACTTTAAGATTTTAAATGTCCTAACATTTTAGATGTTAGGTGGGTCAAGTTTTCTGATATAAGAAATTAACATAATGATAATACTAATTATATACTTCAAAGGCTAGTTTGTGTTTCAACTCTAAGGAATGTAAGTTCTCATTTTATATTTGATGTTACTTAGTTTCAATCTGGCCTAGTTCCCATCATGAATTGGATGAAATAAAAACTTTATTTTTACACATAATTTTATTGGAGTTGTTTGAGCTATGGTTGTCCAGAATTACTGAGAAGCTTAATTAAGACTTGAAAATCTAAAAAGTTTTTCTCTTTACAGACTGGGAAATCAAATGTATTCTTAAAATAATAAAACAATAATATTTCTATATACTGAAAATACTTTGAAATACAGATATTATTTGTGTTAACTGCTTAAGATCAATTCAATAAGACATCTTCATATATTAGTTTAAAATAGCCTGTGCGTAAAAGATTCCATATATAATAAACTTATTCAGGTAAATAGCAGAGGTGCTTTCTGTTGTACTTTTACTGCCCCAGTCAATAATGACGTTGGTATAAATGAATTAAGTATATAGCAGGTAAAGTTGTATCACAGAGGCTTTTCATAATCAGCAGGGAGCTTCAACTGTACTTTCAAATCCTATAGAGTAATACTGCTAATATGAGAAATCTACCATTATCTCCTTCATGGGCAGATATCATGGAAATGTATTTTAAATTTTGACTGTTGCTTCAGGTTAAATAGTTAGAAATAAAAATTCAGAACATGAAGATTAACCCACCATCTGATTAAGCTTTATAGAATACAATATACAAGAATAGAATGCAAGTAAAATAAATTTATATATCTTACTTTACTCTAAAATTTGAATTACTATTTGCCATGACACAATTGACTCTTAGCAAGGTTTTCTTGGTCTGGGGCCAACTTAATTATCTCTTTTAAATATCTCACCTTTGAAATAACTTTACCAGATTTGCATTTTTATTAATTGCACTAATAATCTCTCTGGACCACAGTTGCCAAGTGCCCTGGAATGGGGCTGGTTTGGATGATCTGTGTCTATCAGTTGGTCTTCTGGGAGGTAGAAAGGGAAGAATTTGCTTGAAGTGTCTCTGTATCAAAGCTCATGGACAGTCTCTGATTTCTGATAGAAAAGAGTATTTCACAGGTGTCCACAGTAATATGCGTATGGTATGTGTGTGTCTGTGTGTCTCTGTGCTTGGGCATGTATGTGTGGCTAAGACAGCAAACAATCTGCCCACAATGCAGGAGGCCTGGGCTTGATCCCTGGGTCGGGAAGATCCCCTGGAGAAGGGAATGGCAACCTACTCCAGTATTCTTGCCTGGAGAATTCTATGGACAGATGAGCCTGGCAAGCCATAGTCCATGGGGTTGCAAAGACTGAGACACGACTGAGCAACTAACATACTCACATATGTGTATAACATCTATATATCTGTGTTAAGCAGAATTTTCCATTTGGGACTTTGCTGTCACCAAACTAATGAAATGGCCTAGTGAGAAGTAGAATTTATTAAACATTAGTTTCTCCCCTTCCTCCCAAACCCAACCCTTTTCTAATGTAACTTAATTATTTCCAGATGCACTCTGCAAAAAAAAAAAGGACATTTCCACACAAGTTGGCAGACACAGGATAAAATTTTTTAATTACATAGAGAATAAGAGAAAGTGACTGAATTAAGATAGTTGTCTGAGACACATCTATTTTCTTTCCCATCTGAAAATGTGAAATAATAAAATGCTTTTTTTTTTAATAAAGAGAAAATCCAAATGAAAGCAGAAAAACAAAAAATGCATGCAACCAACAGTTTAGAAATGTTAAAGGATTCTGGAAAGATGGGAGGTCAAAACTACATCATGAAATTTTATAGAGCTGATAGCAAACTCAGTTACCATACCAACGGTCATAAACTTGGAAGAGTGCGAGCTTTCAAACAGTAGAGAAATTTCTCTTTCTTGATGAATAAAGAGAGAGAAGAGGAGAGAGAAACAGCTTTGATGACATTCAGTCCCAGATCAGTCTGTCTTATGCTAGCACACTACATTAACACAGGCTTTTTAGTTCTATGAACCGATCAATTCAACTATTGGTTAAGCCCGTTTTGGTTGTGTTTTTCTGTTATCTGCCATGAAAAGATAGCTAACATTGTAGATACAAAAGATAATGAATAAAATGGAGTAAAATTTCCCAGAGCAAAGAAAATCATTAGATTAGAAGTACCACAGAGTTCAGAACAAGCCAAAATGAAATGCCTCACTGAGTTACATCTTGGTGAAATTTCATAACAGAATAAGATGAAAATTCTAAAACATTCCAGAGAGAAAAATAAAACAAATTACCAAGAAAGAAATGATAAACAGATTGATATAAGATACTTTATCTATAAAAATGAATGATGAAAAAGAAAAATAAAGTCTTCAAATTTCTCAGAGAAAATGACTTTGAAATAGTTCTATATCTATTTAAACTATCATCCAATAGGAAGCCAAAATAAGGGAAGTTTTAGACATGTAGGGCCTAGAATTTTTTACCACCAATTTCTCTTCAACAAATTCTTCTTCTCTAGAAGAATCACTTATATATGGAATCCAGGAACAATTCATATGACTCTAAGAAAAGGAATGATAAGGACTGCGAGGAACAGTAATGTAAAAAATGATGATACAATTTACAATTGTCTAAATACTTTTATAAAGCTTAATTTTTTAAAATCTGAAACTAAAACCCTGGATATACTAATATGGGTTACAGGGATGGTCAGCAAGAGAGAAATGCAAGCTGTTGTATTGTAAATGGGAAGATAAAGACAAGCATTATCTTTTGAGATTAACAAAAAACTTAAATGAGGAAGAACAATAAAATATTTTGATTATTGCCCATCAGAGATAATGGAGGTCAATGTAATAACATTTAAAGTGCTTTAAAAAAATCTGTTGAATAAAAGTTATACATCTAGAGAAATTATCCATTAATAATTTTTTTCAAGCAGAACAGCCTTACAAGAAATTCTAAAGGAAGTTCTTCAGATTGAAAGGAAATGGTACCAGACTATTGTGCAAATCTACTGGAAGAAATGAAGAGCACCAAATATGGTAAATATTATAGCACTTTTATTTTGAAGTAGATAACATACATAGATTTAGTATATATCCATAAATGTATTACAAATAACAACAATAGTATAAAGACGGGAGAGGAAATGGAGGTGTATTGGAACAAAGTTGATATAGTTTACTGGAATTAAATAAGTGCCAACCTGCAGTAGACAGTGATAAATTGAACATTGTAATCACTATACCAAGAAAATAACTTACTAAAAAATCTACCAAAGAATAAAAATAGTTTGCTAAAAGAATTGTTGGCCACAAAAGAAGACAGTAGAAGAGGAATAGAGTAGGAGAAAGATATGAGACATAAGAGAACAAATATCAAAACTGCAGTACCATAGAAACAATTACAGTTAATTTCAAGGGCTAAACATTGTAATTAAAAGACAGAGACTGGAGCTGGATAAAAGAGCAAGATTTAACTTGACACAATGTATTAGAAATACTTTAAAGATACATAAAGGATACAAAAAGGCCTACCATGTAAACAATAAATATAGGTGATCTGGAAGAGCTATCTCAGACAAAAGAGACCAACACAAAAAAATTACTAAAGACAAAGAAATTTCATAATATTAAAAGGGGAACTGTAACAGAATAGCACTAATTACAAATATGCACACATTTAAGAACACACAGCTACCCAAAAAGAAGTAAATCCTGAATGAAATTGAAAGAATAAATCAACAATTAACAGTTATAACTGGGGGTTTCCTAGGTGGCGCAGTGGTAAAGGATCTGCCTGCCAATGCAGGAGATGTGGGTTCAATCCCTGGGTTGGGAAGATCCCCTGGGGAAGAAAATGGGAGCCCACTCCAGTATTCTTGCCTGGAAAATTCCATGGACAGAGGAGACTGTGGGCTGCAGCCCACAGGGTTGCAAGAGGCGGACATCACTGAGCACGCAGGCACACACAGTTATAACTGGAGATTTTAATAGTCTTCTCTCAGCAACTTATAGAAGAACAGACCAAAAAAATCACTAAGAATATGGAAGATATGGACAATGCTGAACTTTAAAACATGCAAAAACATTACCAAAGGAAAGAGAATACGCATTCTTTTGAAGTATACAGGAAACAACAGTTTCCAGGAGAGACCACATGACATCCATAAAACAAGTCTCAGTGACTTCACATTTGAATTTAGATGCACTGAAATCATATGAAGTATTTCTCTGACCACAACCAGATTGTCAAAACAACAGAAGGAAATCTGGGAAAACCCCAAATACTTGGAAATGAAACACACATTTCCAAAAACTAACTTGTGAATTAAAGAAGAAGCCACAAATGTAAACACAACAAATCATGGGATTTATGGGACGCTTAGAAAGTATCTTGTAGCTTTAAATGCTTATATTAGAAAGATCTACAATCAACTGCCTCTAGGTTACATATCGAGGAAGTAAAGAAAGATCAAGTCAAATCCAAAGCTATCAGAGAGAAAAACAAATTGAAGAGAAAAATCACTGAAAACAGTGAAACCAAAAGTAACAAAACTATAGAGAAAAATCAATACAATCAACAAGTTTCTTCTTTGAAAAGATCAAAAAAATTGATAAACTATTTCTGAGAAGAGACAGATGATACAAATTACCAAAATCAGGAAGGAAAAAGGAGTTAAACCTACAAGAGTTAAAAGGATTGTAAGAGAATTTTACGAACAACTTTACAGCAAGAAATAGATAAGTTAGGTAGACCAGTTTCTGAAGAGAAACAAATCACCAAAGTTTACTCAAGGAAAAATATAAAATTTTAAAAAATCTATAAAATAAAGTGAATTGGTCATTAAATATATTCCCAGAAAGAAAATTAAAAGCCTTCGTGGGCTACAGTCCATGGGGTCACAAAGAATCAGATACAACTGAGCAACTAAGCACAGCACAGCAATAAAATTCCTAAGGATACATTTAACAAGTATAGTGTATGATCTGTACATGGAAAACTATAAAATATTGCTGACAGAAATCAAGAAAGATCTAAATAAATGGATAAAAATACCACATTTATGGATTAGAAGACAATGTTAAGGTGGTACCTCTCACCAAACTGATCTATAGAATTAATGCAATTCCTATCAAAATCTCAGCCAGCTTTTCCATGAAACTGATGAGCTCATATTAAATTTATAGTGCAAAGGACTTAGAATAGCCAAAACAATTTAGATAAAAATAAAATAAAATTTGGAGGACTTACAACATCTGAGTTCAAGTTTACCATGAAGCTATGAAATAAAAACTGTATGGTACTGGCTTAAACACAAATATATCTATTGATGGAATAGAACAGAAAGTCCAGAAACAAGTCCCTATATTTATGGTCAATTGATTTTTGACAGTAGTCCAAGGTTAAACCAATGAAGAAAATACAGATTTTTTTCAACAAATAGTAACAACTGAATATTCATATGAAATAAAAAGAAACTTTGGACTCTCACAGCACACACAAAAATTAACTCAGAATGAATCTTTGTGAAAGCTAAAATCATAAACCTGCTGGAAGAAAATACTGAAGATAACCTTATAATTTTAGCAGACAAAAATTTCTACCTATGACATACAGTGCACAATCCATAAAATGAACAAATTAAATTTTTATCAAAATTTAAAAGTTTTGCTTTTTAACAGATAGCATTAAGAAAATAAAAAGAAGCCACAAGGCCTAAGACAATATTTGCACACCACTTGCTTAATAGAAGCCTTGGATATAAGACTTCTTAGATATAAAGACTTTTATTAAGTAAGAAGTCATTCTTAGAATAAAGAACTTCAGTTTAGTTCAGTTGTTCTGTCACATCTGACACTTTGTGACCCTATAAATTGCGACATGCCAGGCTTCCCTGTCCAACATTAAATCCCGGAGCTTACTCAAACTCATGTCGGTAGAGTTAGTGTTGCCATTCAGCCATCTTATCCTCTCTTGTCCCTTTATCCTCCTGCCTCCATTCTTTCCCAGCAGCAGGGTTTTTCCAGTCAGTCAGGTCTTCTCATCAGGTGGCCAAAGTACTGGAGCTTCAACTTCAGCAACAGCATCAGTCCTTCCAATGAATATTCAGGATTGATCTCCTTTAGGATTGACTGGTTTGATCTCCTTGCAGTCCAAGGGACTCTCAAGAGTGTTCCCCAACACCACAGTTCAAAGCATCAGTTCTTAGTGCTCAGCTTTCTTTATAGTCCAACTCTCACATCCATACATGACTACTGGAAAAACCATAGCTTTGACTAGATGAACCTTGGTTAGCAAAGTAATGTCTCTGCTTTTTAATATGCTGTCTAGCTTGGTAATGCCTTTTCTTTCAAGGAACAAGCATCTTTTAATTTCATGGCTGCAGTCACCATCTACAGTGATTTTGGAGACCCCCCAAGATAAAATCTGTCACTGTTTCCATTGTTTACCCATTTATTTGCCATGAAGTTGATGGGACCAGATGCCATGATCTTAGTTTTCTGAATGTTGAGTTTTAAGCCAACTTTTTCACTCTCCTCTTTCACTTTCATCAAGAGGCTCTTTAGTTCTTCGCTTTCTGCCATAAGGGTGGTGTCATCTGTATATCTGAGGTTATTGATATTTCTCCCAGCAATCTTGATTCCAGCTTGTGCTTCATCCAGCACAGCATTTTGCATGATGTACTCTCTATATATGTTAAATAAACAGGCTGACAATACACAGCCTTGATATACTCCTTTCCCAGTTTGGAACCAGTCTGTTTTCCATGTCCAGTTCTAATTGTTGCTTCTTGACCTGCATACACATTCCTCAGGAGGCAGGTCAGGTGGTCTGGTATTCCCATCTCTTTAAGAATTTTCCACAGTTTGTTGTGATCCACATAATCAAAGGCTTTGGAATAGTCAATAAAGCAGAAGTAGATGTTTTTGTGGAACTCTTGCTTTTTTGATGATCCAGTGGATGTTGGCAATTGATTTCTGGTTCCTCTGCCTTTTCTAAATTCAGCTTGAACATCTGAAAGTTCATGATTCATGTACTGTTGGAGCCTGGCTTGGAGAATTTTGAGCATTACTTTGCTAGCATGTGAGATGAGTGCAATTGTGCGGTAGTTTGAGCATTCTTTGGCATTGCCTTACCTACCCTTAAATGCTCCCCAAGGTAGCCTGCAGGGTAAGCAGAACACAAACCTTTATTTAGTGCCTGCTCTCTGTCAGGTCTTGGGCCCACAGGGCTCTTATGTTAGGCTCTGGAGATTACAGGTGACTATGACAATCAGAGGTTTTAAAAGAGCACAAGTGCTCAGTCATGTCTGACTTTTTGGGACCCTATGCCTGCCAGGCTCCTCTGTCCATGGAATTTTCCAGGCAAGAATACTGGAGCAGGTTGCCATTCCCTATTCCAGGGGATCTTCTGAACCCAGGGATGGAACTCCTGTCTCTTGAGTTTCCTGTGCTAGGAGGCAGAATTCTTTACCATTGTGCCACCTGAGAAGCTCCCCAACTGCCAAGAGTGTCAGAGTTAAATTCCAGACTGTGCAGAGTAATTAGCCTTGGAAGGAAGTTTTTTCTTTCTAAACTTGTGGCAGAAACATAGTGGTAACATGTGGCAAGCCTAGTTTCAGTGGCTATATTATTTGTAGGCAGATGCAAAACTAACCTCTCTCACAGAGAGTAGACACCTTCCACTCCAGAATTACACCAGCTCTGTTGATTAATAAACTCAGCACTGGCCCATGAAGATAAGCCTGTTCAAACAGTGCGGAGGGTAAACAAGTGGACTTTAGTCATGATTTCTTGTATAATCTAACAGTCATTTTATCAGCCCTGCTGAAACACCAGTCCCTGAGGGGATTAGTATTGTTATGCACAGGAAATGGGGCCAGAGGTTCAAAGTGACTTCCTCGAATCCCTCAACCCACTGCTAGGATTTAATCACTCCCCTTTTCTTCCCTAGTAGCTCAACTGGTAAAGAAACTGCCTGCAATGCAGGAGACTGGGTTCAGTCCCTGAGTTGGGAAGATCCCCTGGAGAAGGAAATGGCCACCCACTCCAGTACTCTTGCCTGGATTATTCCATGGACAGAGGAGCCTGGCAGGCTACAGTCCATGGGATCACAAAGAATCGGACACAATTGTGAGACCAACTTTCAGTTTCTTTTCTTTTGGAAAGTTAAGTTTTTCTAAAAACCTTCTCTCCAACTCAAAGAGCCTTCTACAATGATGTAGACACAGGAAGCTGAAGCCTGGTGGCTTTTAGCTGGGAAAACAAATAACCCTATTCATTTATTTTAAAAATTTGGTTGTGCCACATGGTATATGAGATCTTAGTACCGCCACCAGCGATCAGACACAGGGCCCTTGCATTGGAAGCCCAGAGTCTTAACCACTGGACTGCCAGGGAAGTCTCACAACAAACTCTTATTTTCACTGTGTTGAAATAGGATTTATTTGAAATAGTTTTTTGTTAAAAAGAACAAAACAAGACAAAAAAAATGTTAAGTTTGGCTTTCAGCACATATCCAGGTCACTGTAATGGCCTTCAGAAATATTAAAATCTTAAACATCAGTGAACACTCCAAGTCTTCCTTAAACATAATATGACAAGTTTCACAGACTAGTACCCTTAAAGGCAAAGTTGTGTCAGATCTCACAATCTTGACATTTTGTAGTGTTTATAATTTAAGAGATCAATGAAACATTCCCCCCAAAACCTGCTATAAACATCATTATTACTTGAAAACTGTATGTAATACTATGTGCCAGGAAGAGAGAGAATACAGAGGTCTGTCAATTTTGCATTGCATAAAAATAAAACTCTACTAAAATAAAAAACTAAAAGCCTTTCATTAAAAAATGTAATAACTTTCTGCTTTAGTTTCCAAGCAGCCAAAACTGATCTCAAAATCGGAAGCCTTAGAACACAATGCCTCAGATTCTAGGGTATTCTTTTGATTTACACCCATTTTACATGAGTTGATTGTCCCATTTTAAGAATGGTCTAAGTATTGTGATTTTCTTCTTTTTAAAATAAATATATAAATAAAAAATATTTAAATAATAAAAAAATAAACATCTTCCCAGTGTACCCAGTCCCTCTCTTGTCATTCTCTCCCCCGACCGTCCCCCTGCTCGCCCCTCCCTTCCTTTTTCTCTGATTGCAGGACAGGACAGGGTTTTTATTGGGTCTAGATTCGGTGGAGACGCTCGGACCTGACACCGAGACTCAAGGGTGCGCTGCTGCAGCCGGGGACACACGTGGGGGCGGTGGCGCTTACCGCCCGGGGACACACGTGGCGCGGCCGGCCCCTGGCCGCGCGTGGACACGATGGAGCGTCCCCACCCCTGCATGCGCCCCTCCTGCTTCCTGCCCTACAAGTAGTCTGAGCCGGGCACCTCCAGCCAGAAGTCCTCCCGGCCTCACGCAGAGCAAACCTCTTCTCTCCGCGGAACGCCGGGTGCGGAAGAGCGCGGAGCTCCGGCGCAGACCCCAGCAGCGCGCGCGCCCCCAGCGCCCAGGCCGCGCCGGCGCCGGCTGACTCAGACTGCCTCGCCCTAGGTGCCCGCGCCCGCGAGGAGCCGCCGCCGCAGGTGGCGTCAGAGGTGTGGTCAATGAGGCGAAGCCTGAGGAAGATGCTGCGCCCCGGGGAGAAGAAGGAGCCCCGGGACTTTGTCTGCCTGGGCGTGGAGGACCACAAGGACAACAGCAGTGACTTCAAGGTACCCGGGCGTGCGCGCTCGGAAGTCCGGGCGCGGGTCGGCTCTTCCTAACTTTACCCTCCTCGACTCGAAGTTTCCTAGCTGGCAGCCCCGGGATGGGAGGACCCGGCTAGGTGAGGGCTGTCTGCTTCGGGGTGTGCGTGCGGTCCAAGATGGACCTTCTCGGGAAGTGGGGAGCCCGGAGAGCCGCGTTCTTAAAAGGCGCCCGCCGGCTGGTGCAGGCTTTGTTTGCTTGTTTGTTCACCCTGCTCTTGCTTGTGGTGGGCAGCTGCAGCGTGGGGAGAGCTACCCCCAAAGTACCGCTGGTATTTGGCCGCAACTGCCTGATTTCCAAAATCGGAACCAGTTTTGGAGCGCATGCTGCCCTCCTTTTTATAGATTTTATTTAGAACCAAATGGCTAGATGGCTGAATCTGGCGGTCGGAGAGCCAGCTACTCAAGAAGTGAGTGTTTAGGGTTCAGAAGCACGCTTGTCTCGCGGAGGGAAATGGAAGCAGAACCTAACAGTGAGGTGTTGCAGGGAGGAGGACGGTCCCAAGGACTAGGACGGGGCTTCTGTTTCTTCTGCGGTTCCCAAAGTCGCTGCGCCAGTTCAGAGTGCAGGCTGATGCCGCTGACTGAGGGCAGAGGCTGTCGGAAGCTCAGAAAACTCATCTCTGGATGCCTCACGTTGTCAGTAGGAGGAAGCATCTCTTTTTAAACGTTAAAAGAATTAAAAACTCTCTCCAGCGCCACCACAAATCTCTTTGCATGGTGAAACCATTTACATTTCGATTTGCTCATGGAATATATTTTAGAATACTTTCAAAATCAGCCGCTGGAGATTCTCATTCTCCTTAGCAGCTTTATAATATTGCCTTGTATGAATGTGTCATGCTTTACCAGAGACCAGCACACGTGTGTTTGTTTTGTTTTGCTACTACATACGTGATTGAGTGTCTGTGGGTGTAAATATGGCTTTCTCTGTCACCAGTACCTTAATGAGTCTATTAAAGGCCTAGTAGGATCAAAAGTCACCTATGGGCTTAATTTTGGTAGAAATCGCCAGGCAGTTGCTCTTTAAATAGTTTAGGTGAATAGACAGTGTTTTTAATCCTGCATGTGAGTCAGGCATGCATAGAAAATTACATAAAACCACAAACCAGGCCTCCCAAGGTGAGTTTATCTGTGCATCCAGATTAAATACTTTCCGTCCTCTTTAATATTAGGATAATAACTATGGTCTTTTAGCTTAATACAAAGAACTGAAGTTATAAGTGAATGTCAAAAACTAGGATAGCGTCTTTGGAATTAACATTAAGGGACTGGAAGAAATTTTTAAATTTTGAAAATCACACAGATGTACTTTCTTTTGAATATGCTCTTTGTTTTCTGGAGATAATTAGTGAAGGAATTCTGCAATACAGTGTCTCAAACTTACTTTTGTGTTTTTGTCTTTGTTTAATGTTCTTGCCTAAATCCAGCAGAAGCATTTATGTTATCTAAGGCTTTTGAAAACCACAGTCAAGCTTGTAGATTGAGGGATTTACATATTTTATTTTGTTACCTGACTTTAAATCATCCTGTAGAAATCTCAGCAGTGAGACTAATTACAAACAAATACATGTAGCACTCTGGAGAGTTCTGAATTCTAAGGATTTCTTCATTTAGAAGACATGGTATACAATATTTCTCCAGCATGCACACACAATATCTCAGGAATCCTGACAAAATTGAAGGATGGCAGAAAACTTACAAGATTAGAAATGTGGAATATGAATCATCTGACTGATGCTTTTAATCTTTTCCAATGACTTTCTTTCAAGGGAGTTAATACTTTAGCATTTGATCTTAATTTCTCATTGTTACGGGCTTCCCTGGTGGCTCAGAGGGTAATGAATCCACCTGCACCGCAGGAAACCTGGGTTCAATCCTTGAGTAGGGAAGATCCCCTGGATGGGGGAACGGCTAACCACTCAGTATTCTTGCCTGGAGAATTCCATGGACAGAGGAGCCTGACAGGCTACAGTTCACAGGGGGATTACATAGAGTTGGGCATGACTGAGTGACTAACACTTACCTTACTTACTTACTTCTCATAGTTATAATCTCCCATTTTTCAAAACCTCTCATTGTAATAATTTTTTTCCTTATAAGTATTTCATTAAAACAACCTAAAACAGGTGTATTTGATACCTCCAGTTTAAAGGACTCAGAATTAGCTTCTTTAAAGGTGATAGGAGAAATAACCAATCAATCCTAAAGGAAATCAACACTGAATATTCACTGGAATCTTGAATAATCTTTGGTGCTGAAGCTGAAGCCCCAGTACTCTGGCCACCTGATGTGAAGAGCCAACTCATTGGAAATGATCCTGATGCTGGGAAAGATTGAGGGCAGGAGAAGAAGGGGGAGGCTGAGGATAAGATGGTTAAGAAAGTGTCACCTACTCAATGGACATGAATTTGAGCGAACTCTGAGAGACTGTGAAGGACAGGGAAGCCTGGCGTGCTGCAGTCCATGGGGGTCGCAAAGAGTCAGACACAACTTAGCGACTGAACAACAACAACAAATGTGATCTAGTCTGTTGGATTCTGTATCTAGTCACAGAGTTCAGAATCTGAAAGAATCTGAAGTGACCCTGTGACAGTAGAAAACTATATTGACTGCATATGTAATAACTTGTCTAGATGACATCCTTGTCTAGATGAAGCCTAGATAACATGCCATGAACTAAATTCAGAAAGCACATCTGATGAGCTTGTATAAAATATTTAGATGCTTTATTACCATTGTGAACTCAGCAGTAACTCACGAGCCTCTGAACACAGACCTGGCTGTCAAAGAGTGTATAATTTGGTTTGTATTGACAGCACATCATGGAGTAAGCCTGTAAATTGCACTTTTTGACACTGTGGGGTAGATGATAGAATTCCTTTATTATTACTAGAAGAACATATCAATTTCAAGTGCTATAATACTTCCTAATGGATTCAAGTAAACACTTCCTTTGATACGGTGAGACATTGAAAAAGAGTCTACTTCTGTGAAGAGCTCATTTTAAATTTATTACTGAATATGTATAAATTTGGAAATTTCATATCTTGTGAGAATGAATCGAAAGCAGAATAATAACACCTCGAAATTTCACAAGGAAGAGATATACTGTCATCCATGATAAGTGCATGGATCTTTAGTGCAGTTATAATAAAGAATATAAAGAGCATGAAGAAAACAAATCTTAGAGAAAATTTAGATATTCTAGAAAGTTCTTGCTCCTCCCCTGACATCAGTGGACATTAATGTCTGTTTGGAATCATACTTTTCCAGGCCAGTGACAACTGCCAACTATGCCCAAAACTTATGGAACTTGTCCTACCAAGTTTGTTCTTATGATCTGGAAACTTACTCTATCACACAGTTTCTCTATCACAACTTCAGTTTCCACTGTATGTTGGATTTTGGGCATTCATCAGACAAAACCTGTATTCCATGTACCTTCCATTCAAATTCTAACTTTCTTCCTTACTGTGTGCCTTTGGGCAAACAATGTAATCTCTCAGTGTCTTGATCTCTGGCAGTAAGTAAGTACACAGACAATGGAAACAGTGATAGACTTTATTTTAGGGGCTCCAAAAATCCTTGCAGATGGTGACTGCAGCCATGAAATTAAAAGACACTTGCTCCTTGGAGGAAAAGCCATGACCAACCTAGACAGCACATTAAAAAGCGGAGATATTTCTTTACCAACAAAGGTCCATCTAGTCAAAGCTATGATTTTTACAGTAGTCATGTATGGATATGAGGTTGGACTATAAAGAAAGCTGAGTGCCAAAGAATTGATGATTTTGAATTGGAAAAGATTGGAGAAAGTTTGAGAAGATTCTTTAGAGTCCCTTGGACTGCAAGATCAAACCAGTCTGTTCTAAAGGAAGTCAGTCCTGAATATTCATTGGAAGGACTGATGCTGAGGCTGAAGCTCAAGTTCTTTGGCCACCTGATGTGAAGAACTGACTCATTGGAAAAGACCCTGATGCTGGGAAAGATTGAAGGCAGGAGGAGAAGGGGGTGACAGAGGATGAGATGGTTGGATGGCATCACCAACTTGATGGATGTGAGTTTGAGCAAGCTCTGGCAGTTGGTGATGGACAGGGAAGCCTGGCGTGCTGCAGTCCGTGGGGTCACAAAGAGTCAAACATGATCAAGCAACTGAACTGAACTGAATAACCCTTTCTGCCTGCAGAGAACCACAAGGCACTGCACCTGTCCTGACTTGGCCTGGCTCAGAATCACAGTGGTCAGAAGAGGGGGGGATCGTTCATTCCCAGAGGAGAGTGGGCAGATGTTCTAGACAACTGACCAAGAGACTCATATGACCACCCTTCAGTATGATTCTAGCTCCATTACCTAGGAACACATTGGATGGGGATTGACTATCAGCAGGAAGGCCAAAGAAAGGACAGTAATTTAGGTTCTATTCTTACTCCTTGCATTGACAAAAATCTTTTTTCATCAAACCAGAATCCCTTATGCTGTGGTTTCAGTACATTTTTCACCTGGCAGAGACAATGCCTCTATGTTTTAACTCTACTTATTTTCTTCTCAGCTTGCATCTATTACATTTACTTCCAAACTCTTCTCAAGGCCTTTATTTCCACAGCATATACAGGTTTGGGATCAGAAAATCAAATGTTTTATTTATTTTGCGTATCGATGTGAAAGCATTTGCAGACCTGGGTTCGATCCTTTGGTCAGGAATACCTCCTAGAGAAGGGAATGGCTACCCACTTCAGTGTTTGTGCCTGGAGAACTCCATGGATAGGGGAGGTCAGCAGACTATAGTCCAGGGGCTCTCAAAGAGTCACCATGACTGAGTGACTGATGCTTTCACTTTCTTTCTATATGTCTAAGAATTGGCCAGCCAATTAAGGAGACACAGGCTTGATTCCTATGTTCAGAAGATCTCCTGGAGTAGGAAATGGCTACCCACTCCAGTATTATTGCCTGCAAAAACCCTTGGAGAGAGGAGCCTGGCGGGCTACAGTCCATAGGGTCGCAACGAGTCAAACACAACTAAGCATACATGACTGGGGCATGCTCTATATGTCTAAGTATTTTTGTTCTTCAGAAAAAAAATATTTACTTTATCATAACCACAAAAACTAGTTCAGATGATAATCTGTTAACAATGAACTTATTATACTAATAAGTTTTACATATGCTCATTTAAGGTAACAATTTTGTATATACTTCTAGGTGGTGTTCGAGGGAAATGAATGTGGTTTACAAAACTTTGTGAAGAAACAAAAGAAATTTAAAAAATATGATGATGTGAATGCCTCCCCTTTGCACCATGCTGCAGAAGAAGGTCAAGTGGAGTTGATGGAGATGATTGTCAATGAATCCTCCTGTGAAGGTAACAGAACTTTACAGCTAATGCTATGTATTCCATCATCTCATTAGACTCATTTGGAAAGAGTGGAATGAAGCGATTCTGGAGCATCAGTTAGTTGCAGATTAGAAAGGGCCTGAATGTCTTACTCAGGAATGTGGTCTTCCCTCCAGCCAGTGCCCTTCAATCTTTTCCACTGAAATACTGCAGAAGATGGTGCAGGGATCTGGGACAGCCTATTGCCAGTGCAGATTTTCTTTGCAACTGCATGAAAGATCATAAAAATTCATGTATATTTCATGTATTCTTATATATGGTTTCCACTGAAGTCATCACATACTTAAATTGCTTGCTTGCTGTGTGTGCATGCTAAGTCACTTCAGTTGTGTCTGTCTCTTTGGGACCCAATGGACTATAGCCCACCAGGCCCCTCTGTCCATAGGATTCTCCACGCAAGAATACTGGAATGGGTAGCCATTTCCTTCTCCAGGGGATTTTCCCATCCCAGGGATCGAACCTGCATCTCTTATGTCTCCTGCATTGGCAGGTGGGTTCTTTACCACTAGTGCCACCCTTATTGTGGAATAAAATTGACGCCCCAAGAAGATGTCATATCCTCCCCTGCCTTGTGCCCCCAGCCTTCCCTGAGAAACTCAGCTGTAGTTGACAAGCAAGTGGGATGCCACAGAGATTTAAGCAGTGAGGTGGTGTAATAAGACCATTATTATTTAAGGTAAGATGCTGCTGCTGCTGCTGCTAAGTTGCTTCAGTCATGTCGACTCTGTGCAACCCCATAGATGGCAGCCCACCAGGCTCCCCCGTCCCTGGGATTCTCCAGGCAAGAACACTGGAGTGGGTTGCCATTTCCTTCTCCAACGCATGAAGGTGAAAAGTGAAAGTGAAGTAGCTCAGTCGTGTCCGACTCTTAGCGACCCCATGGACTGCAGCCTACCAGGCTCCTCCATCCATGAGATTTTCCAGGCAAGAGTACTGGAGTGGGGTACCATGCGTTCTCCAAAGGTAAGATGAAGGTCAGTTAAAAAGCTATTCTAGTAGTAAGGAGAAGTTGAGTGTCCACTAGGGTTTTGAGATTGGAATAAGGAGAAAGGGAGAGATTCAGGAGCTATTTCACATGTAGTGTGGAAAGTGCTTGATAAAGATTGAATGCAAGGAGTAAGTGATGAAAAGGTGGAATGATGTTGATATTCTTAATTTAGGAATTAGGTTAATAGTCTAGCTATTGGTAAAAGAAGGCTTATGAGAAAACAGAAGAAAAGTGAGCATGAGGAGATAATTTAAATATGGTCATACTGAGACATTTCTTTGTCAACAAAGGTCCATCTAGTCAGGCTATGGTTTTTCCAGTGGTCATGTATGGATGTGAGAGTTGGACTATAAAGAAAGTTGAGTGCCAAAGAATTGGTGCTTTTAAACTGTGGTCTTGGAGAAGACTCTTGAGAGTCCCTCGGATTGCAAGGAGATCCAACCAGTCCATCCTAAAGGAGATAAGTCTTGGGTGTTCATTGGAAGGACTGATGTTGAGGCTGAAACTCCAATACTTTGGCCACCTGATGTGAAGAGCTGACTCATTGGAAAAGACCCTGATGCTGGGAAAGATTGAGGGCAGGAGGAGAAGGGGACAACAGAGGATGAGATAGTTGGATAGCATCACTGACTCAATGGACATGGTTTGGGTGGACTCTGGGAGTTGGTGATGGACAGGGAGGCCTGGTATGCTGGAGTTCATGGGGTTGCAAAGAGTCAGACATGACTGAGCAACTGAACTGAACTGATACTGAGTTTAAAATGCCCAGGGGACATCCACTTGAAAATTTCTAGTAAACTTGTAGCCTAATACCTTGTATCTAGTAGAATAAAAATATAGAAGGAAAGGGTCACACCATAGGGCCAGTATTGCATAGGAAGTAGCTCAAATTGTGTAAATGCATGAACATCCTTTAGAACACCATAGAATTGCCAGTGAAGGTGGTTAAGGGTAAAACACCAATGTTCAGGGTCAGAGAGCAGAGGAAAAGCCAGAAAAACTATGGTGAAGATAGTGATGCATAAGAGATTGATGGCACATGAGCCAAGGGAGAGATTAGTTAGAAGGATCAGGTATCACAAAGAGATCACATAGAAAGAAGACACAATAACCTTGACATTAGAAGGCCTCCTGACCTCTGTGAAAGTGACTTCTGAAAAGCAATGGAGGTAAAAGCCAAATTCAAGTTATTTAATTGATGAATGGGAGTTTGTAAGGTTTGGCCATGGTTTCATGAGGTTTGATGCTAAATGAAATGCTGAGAGTGGTGCTTTGTCTTGATCAGACAGAATGGTCAAGGGATATGTGTGAGTATGTGAGAGAGAGAAGGAGACAGAGTGTGTGTGTGTGGTGTGTGTGTGTGTGTGTGTGTGTGTGTGTGTGTGTGTGTGTGTGTGGTTGAGAATGAGGCACTGGAGTGACTGAGAGAAGGTAGTGGGGAGATAAATGTTAAAAAGGAGAGAAATGAGAAATATGGCTGTAGCATGATTCCAGGCATTGTAGGTGGTCCTTAAGTCATATTTATGAATGAGCTCTTTCCCCTTCTCTTCAGACATAAAAATATACTACCGCCAATTAAAATGGTTGATAAAGCAGAGAGTTGTGTCTATTTTAGAGCAGATATAAGGTAAATCCTGCAGTGTCAAAGGACATACTGATCACAGGGTAAATAATATGACAATATATTATAGAAATATGTGGAAACCATGTGTGGCATCAAGGTGCACAAGCTCTAATTCCAGTCTTGTGTTTGTTAGTGGTGCATCTTTTTTCTCATTAACATTTTTTTGAACCATTGCTAAAGGCCAGACACTCCACAAAGATTTTTATGGACATGATTTTATGTTCTTCTCCTAAGAATATTGCAAGGTATACCTATCTGTTTCACTCCCTCCTTCTCTTCCTCCCTCCCCTCTTTCTTCCTTCCACCACATTTGAATATGAGAAAACTGAGATTCAAAGAGCTAAGTCAGCTTACAGAGTTCCTTACTAGCTGCATAATGTTGGCAGGATTTTGAACCTCTCTAGTCCTCATCTTTCTGAAAAATGCTCATGGCCCCTTGTGAGCTATTGGAGGGTTGGATGTAATAATGGTTGCCTGGTGTACAGTTGTTACTTTTATATAAGCTCAATGCTTTGCAACAAATCCCCCAATTCATAGCACAGATAAAAGCATATAGTGATAGGAAGACCTATTTCTTATGGATCTTACATACTGACAGCTAACTCATTTGACAAAGTCAGTGCCATCACTGACAGGCATCCCCAAAGGTGCCTGTTAGATGTTGCTGACAACTGAAGCTATCTTTTTATTTCTCCTAAAGAAGGTTAAGCCTCTACCATGGCACTTGGCACCGAGCTTTGCAGTAAATAGGTGTGCAATAGGTGCCAAGTACAATGCAAGCAATGTCTCACCTGTATTTTGGTGTCTTTTTCTAGTACTGAATGTGATGGATGATTATGGAAATACCCCACTACACTGGGCTGCAGGAAAAAACCAGGTGGAAAGCGTTAAGTTTCTTCTTCGCAAAGGAGCCAACCCAAACCTCCGAAACTGCAGCATGATGGCCCCGCTGCATGTGGCTGTGCAGGGCGCGTACAACGACGTGATGAAGGTGAGCTTGCTGGTAGCTCCCCAGGTACCAAGCATCGTAGCACGGGCCAGCCTCATGTCCAGCTATGTCTGCCTCGTCCAAAAGGCCAACCTCAGCTGCCGGGGCCAACAACATGTGATGATTTTAAAGTTGGCTTTTCTTCTGACCAAAACCATCTCCATTGTGATCGTGATGATGATGATGTGAAGAATAATAACCACCATCTTATTTTCTTGATTGGTTCTTATGTATCAGCTACCTGTACCAGCCTTTTTCTGCATTTAGGAGCCTTCTGTGTTTTCGGTTTTTAAATCCTCATTTAAAAAAACCTATAAAGTAAGACCATAATTATCCCTATTTCATAGTTGAGGAAACTGAGGAAGAGAGAGAATTAAATAACGTGCTTAGTTAGTGCAAAAAAGTTAGGAGGAGAAAGCAAGAGTTAGGAAATTTGTCTTCATTTTGATATTTCTTAAGTCAAGGTTTTACTGCTTTTACTTGGCTGATCTAATGCTTCAAAAAAAGGAGGTGACCAGTGCCCCAGTGAAGAGAGGAAATATAATTAGGATTTATTGTTTTTGTGAGTCAGTGACATGCCTTAGTGTATGGCATGTCTTAGCAGAAGACATAATAATAATATGGGGAAATTTCTCAACTTTTTTAAGAGAGTGAATTGGGTCAAACAGAGGAAGCCTTGAGAAATGTAGTTTACAAATGAGTTATAGTCTAGAAATTCATTTCTGAGGTAGGTAATTTGGACCTTGCAGTAAATTTTCCTGTAGGAAAAATGTTGCAAAGGATGACATGGCTGTTGTGTCATAGTTCCGGCTGCTATCACAGAAAACCACAGACCCAGTGGCTTGAACAACAGCTATCTCTCACAGCTGTGGAGGCTGGGTTGTCCGAGATTAAGGCAGTGGCAGATTTGGTATCCAGTGAGGGCCTGATTCCTGGTTCACAGGTGGCCCTTGTCTCTCTGTGTCTTCATGTTGAGGAAGGAATGAGTTTTCAGGGCTTTCATTTATAAGAGTGCTAATCCCATTCGTGAGGATTCTGCCTTCATGACCTAGTTCAGTTCATTGCTCAGCACAATGGACCTCCCTGTCTTTCACCAACTCCTGTAGCTTGCTCAAACTCATGTCCATTTAGTTGGTGATGCCATCCAACAATCTCATCCTCTGTCAGCCCCTTCTCTTCCTGCCTTCAGTCTTTCCCAACATCAGGGTCTTTTCAAAGGAGTCAGTTCTTTCCATCAGATGGCCAAAGTATTGGAGTTTCAGCTTCAGCCTCAGTCCTTCCAATGAATATTCACTACTGATTTCCTTTAAGATGGACTGGTTGGATCTCCTTGCAGTTCAAGGGACTCTCAGGAGTGTTCTCCAAGACCACAGTTCAAAAGCATCAATTCTTCAGTGTTCAGCTTTCTTTATAGTCAAACTCTCACATCCGTATATGACTACTGGAAAAACCATAGCTTTGACTAAATGGACTTATTGGCAAAGTAATGTGTCTGCTTTTGAATATGCGGTCTAGGTTGGTCATAGCTTTTCTTCCAAGGAGCAAACATCTTTTAATTTCATGGCTGTAGTCATCATCTGCAGTGATTTTGGAGCCCCCCAAAATTAAGTCTCTCACTGTTTCCCCATCTATTTGCCATGAAGTGATGGGACCAGATGCCATGATCGTAGTTTCCTGAATGTTGAGTTTTAAGCCAACTTTTTCACTCTCCTCTTTCACTTTCATCAAGAGGCTCTTTAGTTCTTCTTTGTTTTCTGCCATAAGGGTGGTGTCATCTGCACATCTGAGGTTATTGATATTTCTCCCAGCAATCTTAATTCCAGCTTGTGTTTCATCCACCCCTAGCATTTTGCATGACGTACTTTGTAGGGTGACAATATACAGCCTTGGCATACTCCTTTCCCGATTTGGAGCTAGTATGTTGTTCCATGTTCAGTTCTAATTGTTGCTTCCTGACCTGCATACAGGTTTCTCAGGAGGCAGGTCTGGTGCTCTGGTATTCCCATCTCTTTAAGAATTTTCCATGGTTTATTGTGATCCACACAGTCAAAGGCTTTGGTGTCATCAATAAAGTGGAAGTAGATATTTTCCTGGAACTCTCTAGCTTTTTCAATGATCCAGTGGATGTTGGCAATTTGATTTATGGTTCCTCTGCCTTTTCTAAATCCAGCTTGAACATCTGGAAGTTCATAGTTCATGCACTGTTGAAGCCTGGCTTGGAGAATTTTGAGCATTACTTTGCTAGCATGTGAGATGAGCAAAATTGTGCAGTAGTTTGAACATTCTTTGGCATTGCCTTTCTTTGGGATTGGAATGAAAACTGACCTTTTCTGGTCTTGTGGCTACTGCTGAGTTTTCCAAATTTGCTGGCATACTGAGTGCAGCATTTTCACAGCATCATCTTTTAGGATTTGAAAGAGCTCAGCTGGAGGTCATCCATCACCTCCCCTAGCTTTGTTCATAGTGATGCTTCCTAAGGCCCACTTGACTTTGTATTCCAGGATGTCTGGCTCTAGGTGGGTGATCACACCATCGTGATTATCTGGGTCATTAAGATCTTTTTTTGGTATAGTCCTGTGTATTCTTGCCACCTCTTCTTAATACCTTCTGCTTCTGTTAGGTCCATACCATTTCTGTCCTTTATTGAGCCCATCTTTGCATGAAATGTTCTCTTGTTATCTCTGATTTTCTTGAAGAGATCTATAGTCTTTCCCATTCTATTATTTTCTTCTATTTCTTTTCATTGATCACTGAGGAAGGCTTTCTTATCTCTCCTTGCTATTCTTTGGAACTCTGCATTCAGATGGGTATATCTTTCCTTTTCTCCTTTGCCTTTAGCTTCTCTTCTTTTCTCAGCTATTTATAAGGCCTCCTCAGACAACCATTTTGCCTTTTGCATTTCTTTTTCTTGGGAATCCTCTTGATCCCTGTCTCCTGTACAATGTCACGAACCTCCATCCATAGTTCTTCAGGTACTCTGTCTATCAGATCTCATCCCTTGAATCTGTGTGTCACTTCTACCATATAATTGTAAGGGATTTGAGTTAGGTCATACCTGAATGGTTTAGTGGTTTCCCCTACTTTCTTCAATTTATTCCTGAATTTTGCAATAAGGAGTTCATGATTTGAGCCACAGTCAGCTCCTGGTCTTGTTTTTGCTGACTGTATAGAGCTTCTCCATCTTTGGCTGCAAAGAATATAATCAATCTGATTTCTGTATTGACCATCTGGTGATGTCCATGTGTAGAGTCTTCTCTCATGTTGTTGGAAGAGGGTGTTTGCTATGACCAGCACATTTTCTTAGCAAAACTCTGTTAGCCTTTGCCCTGCTTCATTTTGTACTCCAAGGCCTAATTTGCCTGTTACTCCAGGTATCTCTTGACTTCCTACTTTTGCATTCCAGTCCCCTGTAATGAAATGGACATCTTTTTTGGTGTTAGTTCTAGAAGGTCCTATAGGTTTTCGTAGAACCATTCAACTTTGGCTTCTTCACCATTACTGGTTGGGGCATAGACTTGAATTACTGTGATATTGAATGGTTTGCCTTGGAAAGGAACAGATCATTCCATCATTTTTGAGATTGCACCCAAAAACTGTATTTTGGATTCTTTTCTTGAATTATGAGGCTACTCCATTTCTTCTAAGGGATTCTTGCTGATAGTACTAGATATAATGGTCATCTCAATTAAATTCACCCATTGCAGTCCATTTTAGTTCACTGATTCCTGAAATTTCAATGTTCATTCTTGCCATCTCCTCTTTGACCACTTCTAATTTACCTTGATTCATGGACCTAACATTCCAGGTTCCTATGCAATGTTGTTCTTTATAGCATCAGACTTTACTTCCATCACCAGTCACATCCACAACTGTGTGTTGTTTTTTTGTTTTGGCTCCATATCTTCATTCTTTCAGCAGTTATTTCTCCACTCTTCTCCAGTAGCATATTGGGCACCTACTGACCTGGGGAGTTCATCTTTCAGTGTCATATTTTTTTGCCTTTTCATACTGGTCATGGGGTTCTCAAGGCAAGAATACAGAAGTGGTTTGCCATTCCCTTCTCCAGTGGACCACATTTTGTCAGAACTCTCCACCTCAACCTGTCTGTCTTGGGTTGCCATACAGCATGGCTCATAGTTTCAAGACAAGGCTGTGGTCCATGTGATCAGTTGGATTCATTTTCTGTGGTTGTGGTTTTCATTCTGTCTGCCCTCTGAGGGATAAGGATAAGAGGCTTTTGGAAGCTTCCTGATGGGAGAGACTGACTGTGGGGGAAACTGGGTCTTGTTCTGATGGGCGGGCCATACTCAGTAAATCTTTAATCCAATTTTCTCTTGATGGGCGGGGCTGTGTTCCCTCCCCGTTGTTTGACTTGAGAGCAAACTATGGTGGAGGTAATGAAGAAAATGGCAACCTCCTTCCAAAGGTCCCGTGCATGCACTGCCACATTCCATGCACCCATTCCTGCAGCAGGCCACCACCGACCCACACTCTGCCAGAGACTCCTGAACACTAATGGGCATGTGTCAGTCTGGGTCAGTCTCTTGTGAGGTCACTGCTCCTTTCTCCTGGGTCCTGGTGTGCAGAAGGTTCTGTTTGTGCCCTCCAAGAGTCTGTTTCCCCAGTCCTGTGTAAGTTCTGGCGGCTCTATGGTGGGGTTAATGGCGACCTCTTCCAAGAGGACTTATGCCACACCCAGGTCAGTTGCATCCAGAGCCCCTACTCTGGTGGCAAGTCACTGTTGACCCATACCTCTGCAGGAGACACTCAGACACTCAGAGGCAGGTCTGGCTCAGTCTCTGTGGGGTCTCCTGGTGTATACAAGATTTTGTTTGAGCCCTCCGAGCGTCTCGGTAGGTATGAGGTTTGATTCTAAACGGAATTTCATCCCTCCTGCCATCTTGCTGGGGCTTCTCCTTTGCCCTTCGACATGGGGGTATCTTTTTTTAGTGGGATCCAACATTCTCCTGTCAATAGTTGTTCAGCAGTGAGTTGTAATTTTGGAGTTCTCACAGGAGAAGATGAGCACATGTCCTTCTACTCCATCGTGTAGACCTAAGCACTTTCCAAATGCCCCTTCTCTTGATACCACACTGGGGATTAGGATTTCAATATATGAATTTTGAGGGACAAAACATTCAGTTTATCATACCACACTCAAACCTACTCAGCCTATAAAACACCAACAATACCTCAGGGGTGTCCATGAACTCCATGCTTCCTTAGTTCAGACCCCTTCCTCTCATCCCCCTGAGTCCTTGGCTTCTGTAACCCAGGCAGAGAAGGTGTAAGAGGATCCCCCTTTCCACTCTCCTCTTGTGCCTTGTATGTAGCTTTGCCATAATCCTTAGCACAGGGAATGGCAATCAAATGTTCACACACTTATTTCCCACTCTGGCTTATATTGGAAGGAGGGACTGTGTGCGACTAATGGAACATCTCCAGTCCTCAGCATTGTTGCTAAATGATGGCTCTTGAGTGAATAAATTAGTAACTAAGCATTCTGGCTGAAGGCGCAGGGGAGAGTTTAGGTATTTGTGCCTAAGAAGACAAGTTAGAATAGCCCCTTGCAGAGGTTACTGGAGAGGCCTTTGGCAATAGACTGTCAGTGTCTGTCGGTGTCTGCATTATTCATGAGACTGATGCTACTTCTGTATTGTCCGTGCTGGGCCACCAGTGACTGTGGACCCCTCCCCCCGAGATATGCCACGTTTCCCCAGTGAACTCTTGTGCGTCCTCTGGAGGCTCTTTTCAGGAACAAATGCCCATTGACTTAATTAATCTCACCTCTGAAAGTGTAATTTGGGAACTCAAAGGCAGGTAACAGTTGAAAGGCTACTGTTAACTAGAAATCAAATCTTCAGGCTAACAAATACAGAAGGATAGGTATCACACTGAAATAGAAGAAAGTCTAGAAATAAACCCATAACTGATTTACAAACTAGATGGTAGATATAATAGATTTTCCTTTGTGACATCAGAACAAGAAAAAAAAAAAAACAGGGTTGTAAGGGAAATGAAATTAGTTGTCTCTCCTTTGCTTAGTCTTATCAACCATCACTTCATCAAAAGATGTTTTCAAGCCCTTCTGCTTCACCAGAGAAGGAGAAGGAATTTAGGAGGGTCTCTCTGTGTGCTTGCATCATCAGGGCCTGTCTCTCCCATTTATACCACCTACAGTCCACCACGTTCCCTCTGTCCATGGAATTCTCCAGGCAAGAACACTGGAGTAGGTTGCTATTTCCTTTTCCAGGGGATCTTCCTGACCCAGGGATTGAAACCGGGTCTCCTGCATTGCAGGCAGATTCTTTACCTTATGAGCTACAGGGAAGCCCTATTTATAACACCAGCTCTTGCCAATTTCAATCTCCATTATCCAGCCTTCCCCCCAGACCTTCCACAGCCACCTTGTGGTTGTAAAGTAAAAAACTGTTACCCATGTATGACCTTGTGTGACCTCAGGTTCTTACACAGATACCACTGGTGTGCATAGTGTTTCCTAGGGCACATTGGACCAGGGTTGGGGGCTGGCCTTGCTTCTCAGTAGCCTGAAGGTCTTAGTTCTTGGCTTAACCCCAAAGTATACAGTTGGACCTCCCATGAAGCTTCCTGGATTCTCATCACAGGGATCTCTGGAGGTCTTACCTGCCAGCCTCCAGACTTGTCTGGTCATGACTGAGCTTGAACAGGATGCACAGTTTAGTTGCTCTCTCTGGGCCCCCTGCCACCTACAATTTAATACAGCTCTAGGAAAGACTGTGCTAGTGGCAGTGAGCAGAAACACCCTAACTGATGCTCCAAATCTATGAGCTTTGATTCTAAGAGGGCAGAGATAGAAAACCTCTCCTTGTAGACTTGGGATTTGTTAAGGACAGAAGATGATGCCTCAAGTCCATTGACTGAACTGTGTGTTCTCATTTTCCTTCATCCATAATCTTCCTGTGTGTTATTATGGCCTAAAATTCCAGTGTAATTTTCCTTTATGAGAAGAGCTGATTAGTAAGCCTGATTCATTTGCTGACACATCAGGACACATTCTAGGAGCTCTGTGTGCCTTCTTTTGTAAGTCAGAGTTTTTAGGAGACAGCTTGTTTAGTAAATTCTTTCTTAACTTAGTTGTGAGCACATAATATAGTTTTATCAGAGTCCTGCTGCAAAAGAGAAGGCCTTTAGAAGGCTAATTCAGAGATTTCTCTTTTGAGGGAGACATTTATGTAAGAAAAATTTTGTTAGAAGAAAACTAGTTCAAGATCAATAGATTCTTAGCCAATAATTAGCTGTAAGTCAGCAAGATAAAGGGGTAACATGTCTTCAATTAAAGTCCATTAGAAAAATTGCCTAACCATTTTAGCAGGAATTCTCATTTCTTACATAGGAGAAAAAGTTTCTGGTTCCAAACTAAGTTTGAACCAATTGAGTTAAGCTATATCTCTGTTACATGAGACTCTCTTCTTTCCTGGAAGGAATGGAGTTTTAATGGACATTTCCCAGAATGCTTGCAATCTGGGTGAAAGAAAAATGTCCAGATGGGAAAAAGAAGCAGTTCCCTCCATGTTTGTTTCTCCCTCCCTCCTTCTCTTCTCTCTCTCTTTCTCCTTTCTGATATTCCTCCCTTATCACCACCCACACATTTCAAATGGCTCCATCAATTTATTTTTGGTAGATATTAGTTAATCTCATATATTAATATCACATATCTGGAATCTAGAAAAATAGTACAGATGATACTATTTGCAAAGCAGAAATAGAGATGCAGATGGAGAGAACAAAGGTATGGATACCAAGCGGGGAAGTGAAAAGTGAAAGTGAAGTAGCTCAGTCTTGTCCGACTCTTTGTGACCCCATGGACTGCAGGCTACCAGGCTTCTCAGTCCATGGCATTTTCCAGGCAAGAGTACTGGAGTGGGTTGCCATTTCCTTCTCCAGGAGATCTTCCTGACCCAGGGATTGAACTCGGGTCTCCTGCATTGTAGGCAGACGCTTTACTCTCTGAGCCACCAGGGAAGTCCAAGGTGGGGGAAGATGGTAAGATAAATCGGGAAACTGGGATTGACATATATACACTATTATGTATAAAATAGATAACTAATGAGAACCTGCCGTATAGCACAGGGAACTCTACTTACTGCTCTGTGGTGACCTAAATGGGAAGGAAAGCCAAAGGAGAGGGGACATATGTATATAGCTGATTCACTTTGCTGCACAGCAGAAACTAACATGGTGGTATAAAGCAACTATACTCCAATTAAAAATTATATACATATATATATAGCTTACTTAATACATGTGAAAAAATTCAGTGAGCAATGTTACCTAGTATTTACGATTTTTAGTCTATTTTCAATTCTACAACTCCATGTTGGCTTAATTAATGAACTGTAGAAATTGCCATTATTTCATCTACATGAGAAATTTTTGTAGTACCCACTAAGTACTAGGTTTCATGCCAGATTCCATGGGAGAGTGATGGAAAAGATGAATAAGGACATGGTTCCTGGTACTGAGAATTTAACATCCAGTGGAAGACAAATACCCTATTTGAAAACCTGCAGGTTAACTTTTGACTGACTGTTCCCTCTTTTATGTAGGTCTTGATTGAGCACAGCAGTACCGATGTTAATCTGGAAGGAGAAAATGGAAACACAGCTCTGATAATCACATGTTTCACAGATAACAGTGAAGCCATGCAGCTTTTGGTTTGTATTTTATTTATATATTTCCTGATTTTTTTATCCTTTAGTACAACATGAATTTTTGTTTTTTTAAAACAGCTTTCAGGGACTTCCCTGCTGGTTCAGTGGTTAAGATCCCATGTTTCCAATGCAGGGGACACAGGTTGGATCCCTGACCAGGGAACTAAGGTCCCACGTGCCATGTGGTATAGCCAAATAATAAAAAATAAAACTATTTTCAGTTTCTCTTTTAGCAAAATATAAAATGTAGAAAGTGTGTCAGAAAAAAATATTTCTATGAGTTTGAGTACATGTTCACACCCCTTAGGGCTTCCCTGATGGCTCAGCAGGTAAAGAATCTGGCTGCAATGCAGGACACTCAGGTTCAATCCCTGGGTCCGAAAGATCCCCTGGAGGAGGGCAACACAACCTACTCTGGTATTCTTGCCTGGAGAATCCATGGACAGAAGAGCCTAGTGGACTGTAGTCTATGGGGTCACAAAGTGTTGGACACAACCGAAGCAACTGGGCACACCCCTTAAATCTTAAATGAGTCTGAAATTTCTTCCAGAACATAAATAGGAAAGCATTATAGAAAACGTGAGATGACTGAAGTGAAAAGAAAATATCAATAAGAAAAATTAATGTGAAACTGGTGGTCAGACCTAGAATGAAAGTGAATGTGAAAGTCATTCAATCATATCTGACTCTTTGTGACCCCATGGACTACTAGAGTGGGTAGCCTTTCCCTTCTCCAGGGGATCTTCCCAACCCAGGGATTGAACCCAGGTCTCCCGCGTTGCGGGCAGATTCTTTACCAGCTGAGCCACCAGGGAAGCCCAAGAATACTGGAGTGAGTAGCCTATTCCTTGTCCAGGAGTACTTCCTGACCCAGGAATCAAACTGGGTTCTCCTGCATTGCAGGCAGATTCTCTACCAGCTGAGCTACCAGGGAAGCCCAGAATACAAAAGACAAAGCATAATGGCCTGTATGTGCATAAAGGTGAATCATACTTGGGACTCTGAGCTTCTGAATTGTCAAAGGAAAGATGAAGATTGTTATTTGCAAAATTATTGTTGGGCCCTGAAATAAAAGCCAGGAGAAACAGCCATATCTGTTTCCAAGATGAGAAGAAACAGCTGCCATTGGTTCTCAGAAAGGGACCCTTGCATGATGTAACGGCTGAGCTCCTTAGCCACAGCCCAACAAGAAGAGCCAGCCTTCTTTCTGGTGAGATTTCTCGGGATGATCCAGTCCAACTCTTCAGGTGTCTGAGTCCAAGGCTGAGTCCTGCTCCTTGGAGTGCCCCTCCTGAGTGTGGTATTAGAATTTCATCAAAGAGCTTTCTTTTAAATATTCCTCAATCACTTATATATTATTCAGGCCAGATTTTCTATTTTTAGCACTTGATTTTCCCTCTCTACCACCTCCAGGGAGTAAATAAAATAATTTCAGACTATCTGTGGGATATTTCAAATTACAAGTACCTTCTAACATACTTCCTAAATATACTTGGATGAAAATATGTATTCTTATAAGCTGTCATGATTGGACAAAAAAAGAATTTAAAAAGATTTAACTTTTTTTGGTCCAATCATGACAGCTTACCCTGGGAAATTCCATGGACAGAGAGGAGCCTGGTGGGCTAGTCCATGGGGTCACAAGAGTCCGACATGACTTAGCAACTAAACCAACAACCAGCGAACCACAGTGGAAAAACCTCAAGCAAAAATCAACAAAATTAGAAATAGCAAAAGGATTTAATTTAATATGAAGGAGAATTTTTAAATGGCAAAAATCAGTATGCAATCCTATCCTAAAAATTTGAAAATGATTTTTAATGGATAAATGTGCTGTGCTTAGTCGCTGTGTCTGACTCTTTGAGACCCCATGGACTATATATAGCCAGCCAGGCTTCCCAGTCCATAGGATTCTCCAGGCAAGAGTACCATTTTTTACTCCAGGGGATCTTCCCAACCCAGGAATTGAACCTAGGTCTCCTACATTGCAGGCAGTTTCTTTACCATCTGAGCTACCAGGGAAGCCCAATGGATAAATAACTGAAAGTAATTTAAATGTTAAAATTGACTACAAAATTAAATATCTGTAAGGAACTATTAAAAGTATTTAGGAAAAAAAGCATTGCTAATACTTTGTTAAAGCTCTGGAACCAGCTAATACTGTTTTGTTTTGTTTTTTTATAAAATCTTTTATAGATTTTATAGTTTCTTTCAAACTTGCAAAGAAGTTTCTGTTTCAATCTTGTGTTAATCTTCCTGTAACACAAGAAAAGAGTAACATTGTGCATATTAGTTTTATAAAGTAGACATAATAGTAATTCCAAAACTTGAGAGCTCCCCCCAGAGAAAAATGTAGATCAGTTTCACATAGATGCAGTCTTAAAAATACTAGCAATTAATTCATCAAAATAATGAAAAGTACCATGTAATACCACATTGGCTTTATCCACGGACTGTATGGAGAGTTCAGTATTAGATTAGCTTATAATCCATTGATTGACCTGAGCCAACGAAGCATTTGATTATATCGATCTGTTTATCTTTAAATGGATATAAAATTATCTGTATTTTCACAGATTTATAAGAAAAAGACAGTGCTCCATAGAAAACTGGCAAGGGGCACATAAACTTTATTTAATTTCTCTGGTAATCAAAGAGGAAGATATTAAAACAATGAGTTTTTTTTAATCTCTTAAATTGAAAGGACAAAAATTCCTTATTGATTGAATATGTAATGTGTTAGAAAATGTAATGAGTTGGGGAATTTCATTCACTGTTGGCACAAATGTATTTTGACTCATCAATCCCAATTCTTGGAATACATCTCAAGGAGATAATTAAAGAAAGCACTGATATTAATACCAGTGTTTTATATAGCAGAGAAAACTGAGAAAAAGTTGAAATTTGGTAATAGGGATTCATCGTATGAAGTTTTGTGTACCCCCAAATGGAATATGTATTTAATAAAATCATGTAATTTAAGAATATTAAATAAAATACTTTTTAAAATAGTGTGATCACATAGTATACACATAAATATTACTTATGAAAAGAAGACAGAAAATATTGTCTTCTAAAATGTAAAACAATGCTGTGCCTAGAAAGCAAGATGATACATGTATTTGCTTCTTCACACTTTTTTGCTTTTTAAAAAATCTCTCATTTTGTGGTAAGAGGTACTTAAAACCAAAATCCAGTGTTCTATAGAAGATGATGATTGAGAATGGTTGACTCAGAGGTGAAGGTAATATACCATTCTGTTCATTTTAACAACTTTTTAGTAGAGAACATTCATTTGTGAAAATGTCTGATTTTCATGATTTAATACAAGTGCTGGTCTAATCATTTGTTATACTTGTACAAATGACAGGAAAATCATCTGGGAAATATTATCACTTTATTTGTACAAGGAAATGAGAATGGGTATAGGAGCAATTGTGATAATTTTTTTTTCTTTACTTTATTGTGTTGGTTTTGCCATACAATGACATGAAACCGCCATAGGTTTACATATGCTCTCCCTCCAGAACACCCCTCCCTCCTCCCTCCCGATTCCCTCCCCCTGGGACATCTCGGTGCACCAGCCCTGAGCATCAACCCTGGGCTGGCGATTGATTTCACATATAGTAGTTAACGTGATAATGTTTTTAAAAATCTCTTTAATTTCACTAAAAAATGTGTTGACTTTGATGGAAGATGAAGTTGAAGTTTTTGTGTCTATGTTGTTACTTTGTCATTAGAAAATCTTTGTCTCTAGTTCAGAATCTTAGCCTAGTTCCAAAATTACCTTTTTGTCCAGATTTCATACCATAGGAAGCTTTTCTATGTAAATAATTTTACATAGGCACAGAGTAGCGAAAAGTTATGGGAGAGGCATATAAATTCTTGTCCATCCTTGTGACTGGGGTTTATCTTTTGTTATTTGACTTCTTTTGTTCTCTCTTTTGTTCCAGTTAAATAAAGGAGCTAAGCCATGTAAATCAAATAAATGGGGGTGCTTTCCTATTCACCAGGCAGCATTTTCAGGTGCCAAAAAATGCATGGAAATAATATTAAAGTTTGGTGAGTAGAAGCTTTCCTCCATTATGTACTATAAAGAAGCCTATTTTGGTGGATGCTATTGAGAATTATTTAATATAATTTATACCTGGGCTTTTATGTAAGTCTAAAAGTCCTTTCTTCTTTAAAAAAAAAAAACACAACCTTTTATTTATTTATAGTATTTATTCTCTTGAATTTTATTTTCTCCTAAAGGTGAGGAGCATGGGTATAGCAGACTATCTCACATTAACTTTGTGAACAGTGGGAAAGCCAGCCCTCTCCACATGGCAGTTCAGAGTGGGGACCTGGACATGATTAAAATGTGCTTGGACAATGGTGCACAGCTGGACCTGCTGGAGGTGACTGTTCAGATTCCTCCTGTAGAATTGTTCGTGTTCTGTTTGCCAAAGTGCCCTACAGGTCTTTCACAGTTAATTTAGATAGATGTTACTTTCTGCTGTTCATGCAAAAGCAGAACAAGAGAGTCTCACAAATGTTAATCTATCTAAAGAATTTTGAGAGCTACCAAAGACAACTGCAAACACAGATACAGATAGAGTAGAGATTAAGACACTGATGAGAGAAGCTAAGTACAGTCAGAGCTGTCAAGAACTGTCACCTTGCAAGGAAATAAAGTTGCTAGCTATGACTTTTATATTGAGGCTTCTCAATAGGTGAAACTGATTACTCTTTGCCATCTTAAATTCCATACTTCTTGATTTTGTTGGACTGGGAAGAAAAAAACAACTGAATTTAGGTTTGATCCTTAAATTGGGATGGAATATTGATTGATGCTAATATCAAAACTCTTTACAGAAAGGGAAGTGCACAGCCCTTCATTTTGCTGCCACCCAGGGAGCCACTGAGATTGTTAAGCTGATGGTATCTTCCTATTCTGGCAGCAGCGATATTGTTAATGAGGTGGATGGAAATCACGAGACACTGCTTCACAGGCAAGTTTCCCTCCTATCATTCTGAGTACAGATTTTTCGTCTTCATGTGTTTAATTAAGAAAACAAGACAAAGTTACCGCTTATGGTAGCAGAGACTCCATAGTTCAAAAGAAAAGAGCAGAGATAACAAAGATCCTATGGTTCACCTGCAATCTCTGTGTTCCTCTGGAATCAAAACTAGAAAGTTGAACAGATTTTCATAGGATAAACTCTCCAGTGGAATACTCTGGATCAGTTCTTTGTCCAGTGGCTATAAGCTCAACATTCATTTCCTGTATGCTCAGGTCAACATACATGGCTTTTCAAAATCTTTCTAAACTATTTCAGGGCCTCACATGTCTGTTATCTTCATTCTCTGTGGGGATAGTGGAACAGATACATATGAGTGGTCCACTTTTCCCACCTGATTTCCCTTTCCACTTAGTCTCACAATTACATGTAAAACTTCTCAAAACATATATGTACTTAGTTTTAGGGAATGATAGCCAAGCTCCAAAGAAGATAAATATTTCTGTTGAGTTTAACAGAATTACACATCAGATAAAAGCATCTGAAATTATAGGCTTACTAGCTGCTAAGACAGGAAACAGGCAGTGTAGACTGAGTGTTCAATTCCTTGGGAAGACAAAAACTGGCTGTTCCCTATGTGAGTGAAAGAAATGGCTGAGAAGGGGCTTTGCTATCTCTCTGTCTCTATCTCTCACCATCTCTCTCTGTCTCTGTCTGTCTGTCTGTCTGTCTCTCTCTCACACACACACAACATGCATGGAGGCAGAGCTAGAAGCTTGGAATGGCAGAAAGAGAACTGAGATAGTCTCAATAAGTAACTGGACCAAGACATCTATACTATCCCAAAGTGAAAAAGAAACTCTAGCTACCAATATAAGATCTGGTTCTAAACTGGGGAGATGGAGGCGTGAGTGTACGTACACATTAGCAAAACCACTAGCCATAACAGCCTATGCATGAACAGAAGGAACTCCGAGGAACTTTCATGCAGGATGAGTCTGCAAACTAAAATTTCGTAGCATAAAGGAAAATTTATAAGATTCAGTTCAGTTCAGTTCAGTTGCTCAGTCCTGGCCGACTCTTTGCAATCCCATGAACTGCAGCACGCCATGCTTCCCTGCCCATCACCAACTCCCGGAGTCCACCCAAACCCATGTTCATTGAGTTGGTGATGCCATCCAACCATCTCATCCGCTGGCATCCCCTTCTTCTCCTGCCCTCAATCTTCGCCAGCATCAGAGTCTTTTCCAATGAGTCAGCTCTTCGCATCAGGTGGCCAAAGTATTGGAGTTTCAGCTTCAACATCAGTCCTTCCAATGAACACCCAGGACTGATTTCCTCTCAGATGGACTGGTTGGACCTCCTTGCAGTCCAAGGGATTCTCAAGAGTCTTCTCCAACATCACAGTTCAAAAGCATCAATTCTTCGGTGCTCAGCTTTCTTTATAGTCCAGCTCTCACATTCATACATGACCACTGGAAAAATCATAGCCTTGACTAGATGGGACCTTTGTCAGCAAAATAATGTCTTTGCTTTTTAATATGGTGTCTAGGTTGGTCATAACTTTCCTTCCAAGGGATAAGTGTCTTTTAATTTCATGGCTGCAATCACCATCTGCAGTGATTTTGGAGCCCCCTAAAATAAAGTCAGCCACTGTTTCCACTGTTTCCCCATCTATTTGCCATGAAGTGATGGGACCAGATGCCATGATCCTAGTTTTCTGAATGCTGAGCCTTAAGCCAACTTTTTCACTCTCCTCTTTCACTTTCATCAAGAGGCTCTTTAGTTCTTCTTCACTTTCTGCCATAAGGGTGGTATCATCTGCACATCTCAGGTTATTGATATTTCTCCCAGCAATCTTGATTCCAGTTTGTGCTTCTTTCAGCCCAGTGTTTCTCATGATGTACTCTGCATATAAGTTAAATAAGTACGGTGACGATATACAGCCTTGATGTACACCTTTTCCTATTTGGAATCAGTCTGTTGTTCCGTGTCCAGTTCTAACTGTTGCTTCCTGACCTGAATACAGGTTTCTCAAGAGGCAGGTCAGGTGGTCTGGTATCCCCATCTCTTTCAGAATTTTCCACAGTTTATTGTGATCCACACAGTCAAAGGCTTTGGCATAGTCAATAAAGCAGAAATAGATGTTTTTCAGGAACTCTCTTGCTTTCTTGATGATACAGCAGATGTTGGCAATTTGATCTCTGGTTCCTCTGCCTTTTCCAAAACCAGCTTGAACATCTGGAAGTTTATGGTTCATGCACTGTTGAAGCCTGGCTTGGAGAATTTTAAGCATTTCTTTACTAGTGTGTGAGATGAATGCAATTGTGCGGTAGTTTGAGCATTCTTTGGCATTGCCTTCCTTTGGAATTGGAATGAAAACTGACCTTTTCTAGTCCTGTGGCCACTGCTGCTGGCATATTGAATGCAGCACTTTCACAGCATCATCTTGTAGGATTTGAAATAGCTCAACTGGAATTCCATCACTTCCACTAGCTTTGTTCATAGTGATGCTTTCTTTTTTTTTTTTTTTTACTGTTTTCCATTCTTTTTATTTTTTTTTTTTAATTATTGTTTTTGCCATACATTGTTATGATATCACCATGGGTTTACATATGCTTCCCCTCCGGGTCCCCCCTCCCTCCTCCCTCCCCGCCGGGAAATCTCGCTGCACCAGTCCCGAGCATCAATCCTGGGCTGGCGATTGATTAGACACATGACAATTAACATGCTTCAATGCCCTTCTCCCATCTCATCCCACCCTTACCCTCATCCACAAATGATGCTTTCTAAGGCCCACTTGACTTCATGTTCCAGGGTGTCTGGCTCTAGGTGAGTGATCGCACCATTGTGATTATGAATGGTCAGTTATGTAAAGTAAATGTATTAAGAGAAAATATTATGGAAAACAAGTTGGCATTTAGGAATCAAAGACTGGTGATGTGAAAAGATGACATTGGAAACCCTAGACCAAAAAAAATATTGAAATAAAACAAAAACTCACTATACAGATTAACCTTTAGACCAGATATTTTTCAAACTAGATTTTTCAAACTACACATTAGACTCCTGTGAGGAATTTATAAAGTCCCAACATTAATTCATTCTCAGATTACACCAGAATTGCTGATGACTCTCAGGAATTTTTAAAAAAACTCTTTGTGATGCCAGTGTTTAGCCAATTCAGAAACCTAGTGATCTGAGTGTAGTTAAAATGTGTACATTTACCCTAGAGCTTTAATATACAAATATGCACAAGGAGGAGTTATTTTAGGATAACAGACCCATCTGTCTGACCAAAAAATATACTTAGCCTGGTGACTAGCTGGACACTTTCAACTTGAGTTGGCTGAATATTTCTTGGACTAGTTCAGTCCAATTCTGATGAACCTAATGGTGATCTATGATCCTGGAATGTCCTTTTAATAGTCAGTGACATTGGAGTTTATCTTGAGCTTCAAAGGAAAGTTTGTTCCTTGGTCTACAGTTTCTTTTGCTACTATAGTGCAAAGATCTCTATAGTGTACAGGCCACACTTGGAGTGGCCTAGACTGAGTAAGCTCTAGACTTAGAAGAAATTGAATGGGGCCTTAAATTAACATTATTTGACTCTTAAAATTACTCAATACATCTAATAACATTTAGAATGCAACCTCTTGTGAATTTTGAATGAAAATTGGCAAGCTGATACTAAGACTTATCCACAGAACCTTAAGAATAGAGGAGGTAATCTTGAGTAGGAACAAAGAGATAAGATTTGCATTAGGAAACAGACTTTAAATCATTGGTATTAACATTTGTTAAGGTGATGCTTTAATATAGATTAAAACTCTGTATTTGCTGTATTAACTAATATATCCTTATGGCTGCTTGTGAGATGATGCCAAGTGACTTCAGTTATATCCATTGTTTTTTTTGTTTGTTTGTTTGTTTTTTGGCTTCATAAAACTTCGGGAAAGCTAACACTGCTTTAGTAACTTTTGCCAACAAAGGGACATTGTGAACCCTGCAGGTAAATTTTAGCTGTACCTTGTATGCAATTATTGCTATTTCTCATGGTCACAGTGGTAATAGTCAGTTCTTTCGCCTTTTATTTTAAACTCTTAGGACAGATTTTACTGTTTACTTCAGGACATGTTCATGATGGTTTTTTACAAGGAGAAAATAGGTTTGCATAAAGATGAGGAAGAAAATCTTGTGATGTATTTGATCTTTCTCTATTACTCCTACTTGAAAAGTTACCCTAATCAGAATCCAATTGTAGATTTTGAAAGGTCATTAACTCCCTAGCCTTTTATCATGTTATTCAATGATCCTTTAAATTCACTTTCTGAATATATTGAACAGTCACTTTATTTTGTATATTTATATCAATAGTTCCTTAATATGCTTATAATTCTTTTTTTGCAGAGCCTCATTATTTGATCACCATGAACTAGCTGACTACTTAATTTCAGTGGTAACTATTACTTTGACAGATTTATTTTTTATTACTATTTACGGTTGAAAAATCACATAATTCCATACCATGAATCTTCAAAATTCAACCAAATTTTTCAAATTGGGGGTATATTTGCTTCACAATACTAATATTGTGTTAGTTTCTGCTGTACAGTTAAGTGAATCAGCTACAAGTATACACATCCCCCTCCTCTTGGATCTCCCTCCCACTCCCCCATCCCATCCATCTAGGTCACCACAGAGCACCAAGCTGAGGTTCCTGTGCTATACAGCAACTTCCCACTAGCTGTTTTATACATGGTAGTGTATATGTCTGTCCCATTCTCCCATTTCACCCACTCCTTTCCTACCCCCGTGTCCACACATCTGTTCTCTACATCTTCATTCCTGCCCTGCAAATAGGTTCATCTGTACCATTGCTCTATATTCCACACATATGTATTAATATGCATTAGTTGTTTTTCGCTTTGATTTCTTTCCTATCAGCAAAAAAGTTTACAAAAAGATGATTGATACCTCTGCAAAACATTTTGAAATTTGTTTTCTATGTCTTTAATTTTGTATCTCTGAGATGAGGGATGCACACTAAACTTACTGTGATAATCACTATATGATATCTGTAAGTCGAATTATTATGCTGCATACCTTAAACTTAAATACAGTGCTGTATGTCAATTATGAAAGTGAAGGTGTTAGTCATTCAGTCGTGTCTGACTGTGACCCCATGAGCCCACCAGTCTCCTCTGTCCAAGGAATTTTCCAGGCAAGAATACTGGAGTGGGTTGCCACTCTCTTTTCCAGGGGATCTTCTCGACCCAGGGATCAAACCTGGGCCTCCTGCATTGCAGGGAAATTCTTTACTGTCTGAGCCACCTTGGAAGAACTGATGCTAAAACTGAAGCTCCAATACTTTGGCCACCTGATGTGAAGAGCCAACTCATTGGAAAAGAGCCTGATGCTGGGAAAGATTAAGGGAAAGATTGAAGGCAAAAGAAGAGGGCAGCGGAGGATGAAATGGTTACATAGTATCATTGACTCAGTGGACATGAATTTGAGCAAACTCCAGGAGTTATTGGAGAACAGAGTAGCCTGGCATGCTGCAGTCCATGGGGTCACCAACAGTTGGACATGACTTAGCGACTGAACAACAACATGTCAATTATATCTCAATAAAACTAGAAGAAAAAAGATACTTGATACATTCACAAATAGGGTATATTGGATATGAATGTATAATGGCCAACTCTCATTGCCAGGAAGGTAGAAGTACCAGAGTGTACTTTTGATGCCCATATCAATGCACTTTTGTGGGGAGTTGATAGGTTCATGGCAAGGAATGCTCTCCTGTGACCCAGTCCTGGGAAAGTGTCAGGCTTGTTGCCTCTGTCAACCCCCCTTCAGTACAAGTGGCTTGCAGGTGGAGGCGGGAGAGAAAGCACGTGCGCCCTTCACCTTCCATTATAATCTTCTACCCTCGCTGCCTCCGTGCCAGCTTTCAAACACTGAAAATGTGAAGAACTAAAAATACTGTCCAAGGTTTGTTACAAGTAAAAGCACAAGACCTTTTTCACTCTAAGAAACGCACTCAATCAGCTTTTGGGTAAGCCCTTTTACCCAAATTTAGTAAGCCCTTTGTACAGATGAGTCTATGATGTATTTATTTAAGCCCTGTCATATCAGTAATGAATGTGGTCTGGCCTGGAGTATTCAACATGTGCTTGTTGTCAATAGCAGCTATTGAAATTGTGGTATTTACAAAGAAGAATCCCTGGAAGACTCATTATAGCCCAGAGTTCTGTCATGTGCAGTTTTCTGCAAACACAGCTGCCTCTTCACCTGTAAGAGCATGGCAGAACCTCACTGACCACTCTCAGGCTGTCGCGGACTGCTGCCCTAGTCATCTGTATTCAGTGGGTCCCAAAAGAACAGGATCCTATCCCCAGTTGGAGTTGAAGCTATCTTTATTACCCCGTGCAAAAGATAGAATTCTTTCCATGAACTTTTAAAAGTTTTTGTTTCTTGTCATATCAAATATTATAACCATGACATGTAATGGTAAATACCAACTTATTCCCTTAAAAATATACATATGATATGTGATTTCTTAAATGCAAAACTTTTTTAACATTTGTCTAAAATTTTACTTTAGGATTTGAATGATTTCAATTCAGTTATTTCAGTTCATCTGTTTCAGATGAAGTAGAGTTTTTAAAAAGAGAACAGTTCTTTTTTTCATGAGTTATAATTAACACATACTAGTATGTGAATTTCAGATGTAGAGCATAACGATTCAATATTTGTATACACTGAAAAGTGACCACCACAGCAAGTCCAGCTACCATCTGTCACCATGAAAGTTGCAAAAAAATTTTTCCTTATGATGAGAGCTCCCAGGATCCACTCTCTTGGCGATAGAAGTTAATGATTTATTGTGAATGCTTTTAAAATCACAAATGCAATAAACTTAGATGTTTTGTAATCACAGATATTTAACAATCTTTTCTTACAGTGGGAACTAAACCAGTGATATAGGTCAACATTTTAGGATTTCGGCAGGAAGATAGCTCTACTGCCAGATGTCAGTTAAAAGAGTGTCATGTGAGAAGGACTTCAGTTGTTGAAGTTATAGGATAATGCCTTGATTTTCTCTGTGACCCATACAGTGTGAATTACAGGGAAATATCAAGCAGTCGCGTGTGTGAGAGCTAGCTATATTTTGGACATTCTGTCCCAATGAGTGAACATTAAGTTAGATTGTAGCATGAGCTGTTTTGTCTGTTCATAGGCTCTTTGTCGAATGACTTGTTTTATTTTAGGGAGCAGATATTGACATCACCGATTCTGAAGGACGGTCTCCACTTCTATTAGCAACTGCTTCTGCATCCTGGAATACTGTAAATTTGCTCCTCTCTAAAGGTACTAAGAGGGACTGTGCTCCACCACTCAGTTTGGTTAAACATTCAGTGTCCATTCATTGTGTGCCAGACTGTGGGCCAGTGCTGTGAACACAAATGGGACACTTCCCATCTCTAGAATAATTTTCAGTCCAGTAGGGCATAATACTTGAAAAGATAACTTCAGAACAATAATTGATAGCCTTTATAATGGAATTATTACATCCCAGGCATTTTACTAAATACTTCATCTGCATTCTCTCAGTGAACCAGTCCTACCAGGTGTAGGTACTATAACTGTTCCAATTTTAGATACTAACCCAGACTGATAAAGAAGAAAAGAGATACCTTTTCCTCCTCTTTCTTGATCTCTAATCTCTCTGTAATTCTATTTTATGTTTTAAAAGATGAAACCTCATATATTAAATAATGTAATAAATCACACATTCTCTACCCCTTTGTACACACACATGCACACTGTAAGATAAACACATTTTAAACCATGTTTAGTTTTCTTACCTAAATAATAAAAGTCTCTTACTTAAACACTGGCAAAGTTTTAAGTCAATCTTTTATTTTCTTATATTGAAAACCCACCATAGGCTATACTTTAAATAAATGAGTAGGGTTTATATTTATATTGTGCTTTTTAGGTGCCCGTGTGGACATAAAAGATAATCTTGGACGTAATTTTTTGCATTTGACTGTTCAACAGCCTTATGGATTAAAAAATTTGCGGCCTGAGTTTTTGCAGGTAATACATCTGTGTGTGTTTCCATAAAGTGAGTTGGGTTCAACAGAGAGTAAAGTGATTTCATTTATTATGATTTTTATTCCTTTGAAGGCTGAGTCTGGAATTTAAATTTTATTTTTAAAGAAAGATGTCCTATTTGAATATTTACAATACAATAGTGATGATTATGATAATGATAATAAAAAATTACATCAGGATTGTTTTCTGAGTTATGGAGAGCTTCCATATATCCTTATCTATAATCGAATGCCTTTCCTTCACTCTTGGACCATTACAAACTGTATATCAATTGAGAAGTCAAGTACATGAGTGAATTAGCAGCACTTCTTAATCAATGAAGCAAAACTACTCAACATGCTTGTTGACAAATTGAAAACATTAGCTCTATATTTATATTCACCAACTAATACTTGTTGAGTGACTATTAGGTACATTTGAAGTGCATCATACTTTTTAATAAATAGATTTTAATACAGTCTGTCTTAAAGAATCAAGTATATTTGAATATCTAAAATATAAAATGTTTATGGATTGATTTAAGCTGCTCATTTGCCACTTGATTTTTATTTAAAAGATAAAGTGATGTTAATTTCATTTTATTTTATTCATTTTTTATTTTTATTTTTATTTTATTTTTTTTTAATTGTTTTTGCCATACATTGTCAT
>ML661885.1:14435321-14451974 GCA_007570785.1 Antilocapra americana | reverse complement strand
CGGGTCCCCCCTCCCTCCTCCCTCCCCCCCCGGGAAATCTCGCTGCACCAGTCCCGAGCATCAATCCTGGGCTGGCGATTGATTAGACACATGACAATTAACATGCTTCAATGCCCTTCTCCCATATCATCCCACCCTTACCCTCATCCACAAAGTCCACGAGTCTATTCTATACATCTGCGTTCCTTTTGTTGTCTCCCATGTTGGGTTCTCGTTACTGTCTTTCTTTTTTTTTTTTAATCACTGTGAAAACCAATTTATTTGGTAAGTATTTTGCATTTTTTGCATAGTCTCATTTTTCTCCTTTTGGTCTTTTTTTTAAATTTTTTTTTATTTTTTATTATTGTTTTTGCCATACATTGTCATGATATCATCATGGGTTTACATCTGCTTCCCCTCCGGGTCCCCCCTCCCTCCTCCCTCCCCCCTGGGAAATCTCGCTGTACCAGTCCCGAGCATCAATCCTGGGCTGGCGATTGATTAGACACATGACAATTAACATACTTCAATGCCCTTCTCCCATATCATCCCACCCTTACCCTCATCCACAAAGTCCACAAGTCTATTCTATACATCTGCGTTCCTTTTGTTGTCTCCCATGTTGGGTTCTCATTACTGACTTTCTAAATTCCATATATATGTGTTAATATACTGTATTGTTGTTTTTGCTTCTGGCTTACTTCACTCTGGATAATGGGCTCCAGTTTCGTCCATCTGAGTAGAATTGCTTCAAATGAATTTTTTTTTTAATGCTGAGTAATATTCCATTGTGTATATGTACCACAGCTTTCTTATCCATTCGTCAGTTGATGGGCATCTAGGTTGCTTCCATGTCCTGGCTATTGTAAACAATGCAGCGATGAACATTGGGGTACACGTGGCTCTTTCAATTCTGGTTTCCTCGGTGTATATGCCCAGCAGTGGGATTGCCGGGTCATATGGCAGGTCTATTTGCAGTTTTTTAAGGAACCTCCACACTGTTCTCCATAGTGGCTGTACTAGTTTGCATTCCCACCAACAGTGTAAGAGGGTTCCCTTTTCTCCACATCCTCTCCAGCATTTGTTGCTTGTAGACTTTTGGATGGCAGCCATTCTGACTGGTGTAAAGTGGTACCTCATTGTGGTTTTGATTTGCATTTAAAGTGATACTAATTTAACAATTTTGCTAATTTTGCCTAACAGAGCACATTAATATTAAGCTGTTAAGTATTACTGGGTTGGGTGTGGGAGGTGGAATGAAGGGAGAGATGAGAAGTTTGGTTTGTGGTCAAATACATTTGGAAAATACTGGGTTTAAAATATTAAATACATTTCCTATTCTTAGGATTTCTCAGCACCCTTAATTAGGTAATGTACATTATAGGGATACAGAGCACACATCTTCATCCACATTTATTTTACTCTAGTATCCTTGTGTGTGTTTTTAGTTGTTCAGTTGTGTCCGACTCTTTGCAACCCCATGGACTGTAGCCTGCCAGACTCCTCTGTCCATGGGATTTCCCAGGCAATAATACTGGAGTGGGTTGCCATTTCCTTCTCCAGGGGATCTTCCTGACCCAGGGATCGAACTCGAATATCTTGCATCTCCTGCATTAGCAGGCAGGTTCTTTACCCCTAGCATCACCTGGGAAGTCCCTAGTATATAACCCTTAAGGTTATTTATACTTTCCGCTCAAGGTGTATATATTGATCCTTGTTAGAAAATACTATCCTACAAAATAGGTTGAAAAACATTTTGTTAGCATCATCACAGAGTTATATTTAGAATACCCATCTTTCCCATAGATGCAACATGTAAAAGAGCTGGTGATGGACGAGGACAATGATGGCTGCACCCCTCTGCACTATGCGTGTCGACAGGGGGTCCCTGTCTCTGTAAACAACCTACTCAACTTTAATGTGTCCATTCATTCCAAAAGCAAAGATAAGAAATCACCCCTGCATTTTGCAGCCAGGTAAGGGTCACTTTAAGCGACATACGAGCATGTCCTCTTTCTGTTAAATGTTTGCTTTGAAAATATCAAACTTTTTTCCCCCCAAGTTACGGGCGTATCAATACCTGTCAGAGGCTCCTGCAAGACATAAGTGACACGAGGCTTTTGAATGAAGGTGACCTGCATGGAATGACTCCTCTCCACCTGGCTGCAAAGAATGGGCATGATAAAGTTGTTCAGCTGCTTCTGAAAAAGGGCGCATTGTTTCTCAGGTGAGGATATAAGATTGCAATATTTACATCTTCTTTGTAACTGGCTAGACATTGTCAGGCTGTTTTTCTGTTTTATTTTTGATTATGATATCTCACTTTCAATCTCACTAAGTACTTTTACCCATCTCACTTAGTTCTCAAAACATAACATGATTTCTCAAATATTGAAAGGGAAGTCAGTATTATTTCCAGTTGAAAACACTGAGGTTCATAGAGCTGAAGGCCTTGTTCAAAGTCACAGAATAAGTGGCTTTGTGTAATTTCCAGAATCTTTGAGATATCCCTTCTCATATATTCCTTCATCATGCTGTCAGCTGTTTTGGCAGATATAAGGCAGTGTGTTTTTACAGACACACACTCACATGATATACAAATCAAAGACTCTACATCTCATTCAATATGATGACTGATGGACATGAAGAACTCACTTTAAGCTACAACATGAGACATAAAAATTTCCTGAATTTCACTACAAAAGAAATCTAACAAATGAAACAAAACCAAGTTAAAATAGTGCTATGCTTAGTTGCTCAGTCGTGTCTGACTTCTTGTGACCCCATGGGCTGTAGACCGCCAGGCTCCTCTGTCCATGGGGATTCTCCAGGCAAGAATACTAGAGTGGGTTGCCATGCCCTCCTCCAGGGGATCTTCCCAACGCAGGGATTGAACCCAGATCTCCTGCAGTGCAGGTAGGCTCTTTACCATCTGAGCCCCCAGGGAAGCCTAAGTTAAAATAATTAAGTACAATAAAAAGTGGCATCATTAAATGACATCTTTGTAAAAATAAAAAGAAAACCAGAAGCTTTTTGTAGATATATGAGGGGCTAATTTCTAATTGCACCAATGTGGTAGCAGAGAGTTCATTAGGCTAATGTTAAAAAACACATCTCTTTATCAGAGTACCAATCCCAGCATAGCAATGATGCAGCTGTGAAATGAATGTTCTGCTTAGTTCCTTCCTGCTTCCAAATGAACACCAGGCAACAGACTTGCAAAGGGGACCCCAGGTGAACCCAGAAGACAAGAGCTCTCGCTTTATTATGTCATAACTGAAATAGCGAGATGTCTCTTGCTCCTAATAGGGTTACTCACTGGCCCTGAAATTAAATTATGTCAGGATCTCACACTTTTTTTTTCCTATGTCTAATTTGGAAAAAAGGCAAGTGTTCACTGTATTAATATCTTGAATTTCTGAGAGAAAAGACAGACATTTTCCAAAAGGATCAAGTAAGAATCTTTGAGAGCATGAGAGGAATGATCTCTTTAGACCTGAACTCTTAAAAAAAATAAGTGGCACTAAGCTAAGCATGTTCTATCCATGTTTTGTTATAATGATCTTCATTACTATTATTAGCCATGACAGGTAGACACAAGGACTAATAACACCATCATGGAAAAATTTTTGATACAGTACTTGATGAAAGAATAAAGCAATACTGGAAACTGTGTATAAGTACAGTACAGCCTTGAAGAAAATATGTATGACACAGACAGGCTAACTCTAGTTTCACTCACCCAAGGTATTTAATAATGTGTTTATAGACTTAATTTATTTTCTTTTACAATTTTATTGAGATTATAATTGACACTGTGTAAGCTTAAGGAGTACAACACATGTATCATGAAAGGGTTACCACAGTGAGTTCAGTGAACACCCTTAATCTCATACAGATACCAACAAAAGGAAAAAGAAAAAAATTCTTCCGTGTGATCAGAACTCTTAGGATTTACTCTGTTAACAATGTTCATTTATAACATACAGCAGTTCTAATTGTATTTATTCATGTTATACACCACATCCCTAGTATTTATCTTATAACGGAGAGTTTGCACCTTTTATCCGTGGACTATAGCCCACCAGACTCCACTGTCCATGGAAATCTCCAGGCAAGAATACTTGAGTGTGTAGCCATTATCTTCGCCAAAGGATCTTTCCGACCCAGGGACTGAACCTGGGTTTCCTGAATTGCAGGCAGATTCTTTATCGTATGAGCCACCAGGGAAGCCCTCCTCCAATTAAGCTTGAAATTAGCTCATGTTTAATTAACCATGTAACACATATTTGGGCTTCCCAGGTGGCTCAGATGCTAAAGAATCCACCTGCCAATGCAGGAGATGTGGGTTTGATCCTTGAGTTGGGAAGATCCCCTGGCGAAGAAAATGGTAATCCCCTCCAGTATTCTTGCCTGAAAAATCCCATGGACAGAGGAGCCTGGTGGGCTACAGTCCATGGGATTGCAAAGAGTCTGACACAACTTGGCAACAAAACAACAATAATACATAATTACTTGCTATAACTCAAATAGCTCAGATATGGTTTGTTTTCTCTGATCATCAGACCCACTTTCAATTGGGAGGCGTCCCTCTCCTTTTCATCTGTAAGGTAAATGCACACATTTTATCTTACTTCTTTAACAGTGACCACAATGGCTGGACTGCTTTGCATCACGCTGCCTTGGGCGGGTACACTCAGACCATGAAGGTCATTCTTGACACTAACTTGAAGTGCACAGATCGGCTAGATGAAGAAGGGGTACGTACTGTGTTCCTCATACCTACCCCAAATCTCCACATAGAGGAACCTTCCAACATTGCAAGAAACCTTCTTAGCTACCCTCTTCCCTTCTTAACCTATATTAGGTTCTTCATTTTTTTTTAAACTTTTTATATTGGAGTACAGCTTATTAACAATGTTGTGATAGTTTCAGGTGGAGAGCAAAGGGACTCAGCCATACATATACATGTATTTATTCTCCCCCAAACTCCCCTGCCATCCAGGCTGTCACATAACACTGAGCAGAGTTCCCTGTGCTATACCATAGGTCTTTGTTAGTTATCCATTTTAAATATAGCAGTGTGTACATGTCCTTCCCAGACTCCCTAACTATCCCTTACTATGCAGACTGTTAGTGAGGAAAGAGTCAAAGGGGAACAGAATAAGGAGCCAGCCCCAAGGGGTGGGTGTATGTTGAGGACAGCTGGTGAGTTTCGCAGAGGCCTGTTACAGGCCCACTTGAATTGATGATAAAATTTTCACCATTCCCTGGTGGACCAAGGGAAATGAAGAGGGCAGGGGTAAGTTTTCCCTAAAACTAAGCATATTTGATTTGAAAGACTGTCCTTCAGTCCACTATGTCTTTCAACCTTTTTTGGAGAGTGAGTATTGAAATGTACATTCTTTCACGAAATGACAGAGCTAGAGAACTATCATTGCTTTTTAAAATGTCTTTTTGTGGCAAAACTAGAGACTGGAAACCTTTCATCAACCTCTGATTTTTAAAAAAAATTATTTTATTTTTGGCTGTGCTGGATCTTTGAAAAAAGCATGGATTTTTTTCCTCTAGCTGTGGCAAGAGGGGGCTGCTGTGCAGTTGTGGTGCACAGGTTTCTTCTCATTGTGGTGGCTTCTCTTGTGGAGCACAGGCTCTAGGGTGCATGGTTTCCGTAGTGGGGGTTCCCAGGCTCTAGGGCACAGGCTCAGTAGTTACGATGCAGGAGCTTAGTTGCTCCACGGCACGTGGGATCTTCCCCTATCAGGCATCAAACCCAGGTTTCTTGCTTTGGAAGGTGGATTCTTCACCGCTGAGCCATTGGGGGAGCCCCAAATTTTAACTCTTTGTCATTAAATAGTTTTGTTACTAATATCTTAAGCAATTCAACAGTGAAACAAAGCTGTAAAATAGCCAAAGGATGAGCAGCCTTTGTCACTGGATTGTTCGTGTTCTGTTTCTTCTGAAAGAACACCGCGCTTCACTTTGCGGCGAGGGAGGGCCATGCCAAAGCTGTCTCCCTGCTCCTGAGCTACGATGCCGATGTGGTCCTGAACAAGCAGTGGGCCTCCTTCCTGCATGTTGCAATTCACAATAAGAGAAAGGAGGTAGTCCTCATGACCATCAGGAACAAAAGGTACGCTGCCATCCTGCCCACAATTGTCTAGTGTCCTCTGGTGTCAGGGATAATCTGAGAGGAAGCAGGAAGAGAAAAAGAATAAGTTTCAGCTGTCGATCAATGTTTTTATTTATTTTTCCTTTTTTTAAATTGAGGTTTAGTTGATGTGCAATATATTATGTAAGTACTGGGTGTATAACACAGTGATTCACAATTTTTAAAGGTTATATTCCATTTATAGTTTTCTAAAATATTGCCTATATTCCATGTTGTACATTATATCCTTGTAGCTTATTTGTTTGATACATAGTAGTTTGTACCTCCAATCCCCTACTCTTATTTTGCCCTTCCCCTCTTCCTTCTCCCTACTGGTAACCACTGATTTATTCTCTATACCCATGAGTCTCTGTCTTTTTTGAAATACTCACTAATTTATTTTTAGCCCACATATAAGCAATACTATAAAGCATTTGTCTTTCTGTCTGACTTATTTCTCTTACCATAATACCCTCCCAAGTCCATACATGTTGCTACAAATGGCAAAATTTCATTCTTTCTTACAGCTGAGTAATATTCCATTGTGTACACACATGCATATACGTATGCATATATACCACGTCTTCTTTATCCATTCATCTGTTGATGGACACAGTTTGCTTCCACATCTTGGCAACTGTAAATAATTCTGCTTTGAACATTGTGGTACGTGTATCTTTTTGAGTTAGTGTTTTTATTTTTCCTTAGGATTATATATCTAATATACCTGGGTATATACCCAGGAGTGGACTTACTTCATCATATAGTTTAGCTTTCTGAGGAACCCCCATAGTGACTGTACCAATTAACATTCCTACCAACAGTGCATGAGGCTTCCCTCTTCTCCGCATCCTCGCCATCCTTTGTTATATGCGTTCTTGTTGACAGTAGCCATTCTGATGGGTGTGAGGTGATATCTCATTGTGGTTTGAATTTGCATTTCTCTGATGATTAGCAGCATCATTCCATGTGCCTGTTGGCTCTCTACTTGTCTTCTTTGGGAAAATGTCTAGAGGTCTCCTGTCCATTTTTTAAAATTGGGTTGTTTGTTTTTTGATGTTGAATCGTATGAGCTGCGTCATATCATTTGAAAACATTTTCTTCCATTCAGTAGGCTGTCTTTTTGTCAATGATGTCCTTTGCTGTGCAAACACTTTTAAGTTTCCTTAGGTCCCAATTTGTTTATTTTTGCTTTCATTTCCTTTGCTTTAGAGACAGATGCAAAAAGTCAGTCAACATTTTAAAATGTCAGTTGTTTCCCTAAAACTTTTAATGAACTCTTTGAGTGACCACAGACACCCAAAGAGTTGCTTAACCTCTCTGGTCTTCAGTTTCCACTTCTAAGTGACGGGAGCATAGACCCACTTCACAGCACTCTTGTGAGGCTCTACAGGTGTCTGTAGTCTTTGGCACCACGGTCGTTGTCAGGCTAACTCTGCCCTGACTCACCTGAACTTGCCTGAAGCTCTCCTGCCCAATGGAAACCCCCAAACTGGATGTTGGTGAAAATATTCTCCAAGGTAAATCCCTGTTGTCACCAGCACCAGGAAATGGAATTTCCTTTAGCCCATGATCTTATGTGGCTGTGGGTTTTCTTAAACCGTACTCTAAGGAGTTTTAATGATGACGTTGAAGGTAGTTTGTCCCATGTCTCAAACATAATCTATTCTATGTATTAGTCATCACAGATAGATTCGCACCAAGGCCCAGTGCCACCCAGTAGTGGACTCAGAGATGAGCAATCTCATATTCATAGCAGACCAAGCCTGTGTTTTGGAACATGGGAAGTCTCCAGGTCCCCCACCCATTCTTCCTTAGCAGCACTCACGAGTGCAACCTGGAGTTTCCTATTGGAGGTACAGATATCCTAGACAGACTTTACTGATAGAGTTAACAGAAAATTTGTCTGGGTAGCTTTTAGAACTAGCCTCCTATTCCAAAGATAGGATCTTAGTGATAAATGGGCTCTTTTTTACTTCCTATTGTAGATTTCTTTCATTCTTGGTGTCATAAACATCTCCTCATCCTGTCCAACCAGATGGCAGTAAAGAAAGATGCAAATCTGCGGTGTTCTCACAGAGTCCATGGGTATTAATGTACTTAATACATGTTGTTGTTGCTGTTTAGTTGCGCAGTCATATCCTGCTCTTTTGTGACCTCATGGACTGTACCCACCAGGCTCCTCTGTCCACGTGATTTCCCCAGGCACCAGTACTGGAATGGATTGCCATTCCCTTCTCCAGGGAATCTTCCCAACCCAGGGATCGAACCCAGTGTCTCCTGCTTGGCAGGCAGATTCTTTACCACTGAGCCACCTGGGAAGCCCTGATACATGTTACTTTGTAGCTTAATTCAATACATGATGTATACCTGGGTTAGGTAAAGTGTCATGTGCCCAGTACTATGTTGCTGTTGTATGTTTGTGAATGTGGCTGTCTCCATACAGCATGACCAGCTTTGAAAGTAATACCCCTTCATGACTTCAGGGGGAAATCAAGGTCAAAACCTACCTTCTTGAAAAGTCATTTAGATAAAGATTCAGAACAGTGATTATAACAGCCATCCTTGAATTTGCCCACATTTCTAATTTCCATGAATGAACAAGGGCTCTATTGGATTGATTTCAGTTCACATATTGATTCCATTGGCACCAATCAGTTTCTCCTAGAGATAATAATCTTGAATTTCAACTGGTAGTTCTGTTGTTGCACACAACAGAAGGTTTAAGAATTGTGTTTATTGTTTTTTACAGATGGGAAGAGTGTTTCAAGGTTTTTAGTCATTGTTCTCCTACCAATAGATGTCCAGTCATAGAACTGGTAGAATACCTCCCTGAATGCATGAAAGTAAGTTCTAAAAAACAAAAATCCTTTGGGTATATGCTTGGCATGTAATAAAATGTGAGGATTTATTGTTGTAATCACAACCTAAACACAGTAATTTCCATCTTTAAAGTTAAGCGTCTAGTTTTATATAGGCTACAAGGGAATCTAGCCAACAAATTTGAGAAGGACCTACTTGGGTTAAAAAAGCCTGTTAGTGGTTATGTGCAATGTAGGAAAATATGTTAAACATATTTTTTTATTCAAACAATCCAAGTCTAGAGCAGAGAGCACTAGTGGAGGTTGCCAGCTGAATGAAGCCTCTATATGTGGGGTTTGGGGGCATTCATGTTATTCTTTCAAATTTGCATTTATTAGTTGTGAACATGATTTCAAATTTTCTCAGTAATTCCAGTTGTTGGGATCTGTCCTAATGAATAGTCAGATGTATATACAGATTTATGTGCAGTGATGCTTCCTGTAGCATTATGAATAATAATAAAAAGTTATAAATATCCACATATGGAAAACAGAAATTATCCCAAAATGCTAATAAGAATTACAGTTGTGATTATGATTTGGTTTTTCTTTTCTTCTTCATGTTACTATATATTTTCTAATTCTTTTTCTATAATGACTTGGTATTTTTTTGGTATTATGAATATTATTTTTAACTAGGGGAAATTAAAAGTCTTTTAGTTTAGCCTCCCATCACACATTTAAGTAACACACAATCCTTCCCCCGTGACCTTCCCCTTCCTCTGGTAGCCCAGCCTTCAGTTTGCCTGTGCTGGATATTACAAAGCTTTCAAACTGTAATAGCCAGGCCTGTGTCTGGTTCTTCCTTGCACAGCACAATTGACTGGACTTGTCTTTCTTTTTCATGATGTCTGTTAGGACTCCTAGTACTGCTGCTGGGTCATCAACAGAGACTGCCTCAAAATTTTTAAGTTACCTTGGTGCTTGTGACCAGCTAGGACAGGCATGCCCTCCTAGTGGGGCCTGAGCCCCTGTGTCTCCCCTTCAGGTTGCTGTCCAACCCTCTACCCTTGTGTCCTGCAGGTGGGGTCGACCAGATGTCCCAGGAACTCCAAGGGACCCACTGATGGGGTCACCTGGAGCCTTGTGTCCACATCTGGCTTCAGGAGGGCAGACTGACTGGGCAGAATTTCTTTCTCAGGATCATGATTTGGGGCCACCAGAAAGGTCCCAGCACAGAGATTTGGGGTTACTCAAATTGTTTATGTAGTAGACAGGAACTCCCACAAAATATCTGTCCCCACACTTCCTGGGGGGGATCTAATGATTAACTCTTGAGTGATTTCTCCCTTAACCGAGCATCTCGAGGGCATCTAACTGTTTGTCATTATAATATCCATGGCCTAACATCCTGTCCACACCACTTTGGATGTGAATTTTGTCAGTGTTGCTCAGTAAGCCACGTACAGAAGCAAACACAATATTCCAGGATCAAGTGGAATACAGAAGAAGCAACCTAGACTGTTGGAAGAACTCAGGAACTCAGCTGAAAGGTCTCTGTTAGAGACAATTAAGTTGTCACTAGAAGATGCTAAGCAAAGGAATCCACAATCACCCACATATTTTCTAGAAACCCAGAAAGACATCAAGTTCTAGGCAAAGCAAATGGAATATTTCTTACCTAAAATGTAGTAAATGCAATTTCATTCTCAGGAGCATATTTTTCTATATCATTTGGTGCATCTGAAGCATGCAGTGGTACATGTTAACACTTCATGTTTTAGACTTTGTTCCTGAATGGCTTAGATCACAGTGTACAAGTCTTTGAGGTACAAGAAGCAAAGGAAAGGGAAGGTAATATCTTGGGTATTATTTTAGAAATGGGACCAAATTCCATCTTGGATCTAGTCTCCTGCCCAATAGCTTTGCCAGTCTTTCTCTCTCAAAGGTACTTTTAGATTTCTGCGTGATGCCCTCCACAGAAGACAAGTCCTCCCAAGACTACCATGTAAGTTTATTTTATCATAATAACTTGAAATGTTTTCTAACTCTTTAAGGAATAGTAAAAGTAATGTTACTAGAACTCCAGAATCTCAAAAGATGGTAACTGTCTTCATTGCTCATATTATTATATTATCTACTTATGAGATAATTTTTTCCCTTGGATCTTCAGTTTTCTCTAATGATTTAATTGTTTCTAATGGTTTTATTTAGGCTTATTATGTATATCTTTATATTTTCTTGGGTAGTATAGCCTGAAGAATGAAATTCTAAAAGATCTAAGTGATCTTTCTAGAAAACTTTTTCCTACAACTAGAGAGTTAGAAAAGAATCAAATACCCTGTTAGGACATGTATTTTTTGAAATGCATACAGAATAACTTACTTTACTTTTCTTCAGGTTAAATGGCTCAACTTTATTTGAATCACTTAATTTTCAGCACAATGATAGGGTTGCATATTTGATGTATTAAGAAGGACTCTGGGGGCCTCTGCTAGACTGAAATTTTTTAAAATTGTTATCTTCTACAGATCGAGTATAATTTCAAATACCTTCAGTGTCCATTAGAATTCACCAAAAAAGGAACACCTGTACAGGACATTGTATATGAGCCTCTTTTAACTCTCAATGTAAGTCCACTATTTTCCTCATTCAGGTAGTTTCTACATGAATTCTGTAATGTTTTGGTGTGATAGTTCCAGGAAGGAGTCTGGAGAGAATTCTAGATTTATGGTTTGATCTTTGTGTATGCTATGCAGCCTAACTCCTTATTTGTTAGTAAAGAAAGCAATCATTTTGTATGATTGCTGTAATTCAGTGCCCTTAAAGTTCCACACTGTTGATCACCTTAGCCCTAATGGTCATGTTAGACCTGCCCAACCCAGAATCCAATAAACCATGAACACAGGCTGAGCATCAGCATCTGTTTTTACCTCCATCCACTTCAATGCAGACATACATATATGAATTTCCAGCAGTGTGAAACCACGGGAAAACGCTGCGTGTGGCAGCTTACAGTCACCGATCCCCAAGACAGCTGACCACTGGCCTCCAGGGTAAACTTGAGCCTCTCAGCAGCTCTTATGTCCTGCTGGAAGAGTGAACTCGATCTGAAAGCAGGCGCTAATCTCACAGTTTGGACCCAAATTTCCCAAGAGACTGGCTCCAAACCAGTCCTTATTCCAAAGAGTGCTTTTACATTTCCTGTAAGTGAGGTCATGAAAGCCATGTAGACAATCTGCTTCAGGGTAAACCAGGAATTTCAAACTCAAATAACTGCAGAGGAAAACAGGTCTCAGATGAGTGGGTTTCTGGTCTAAAAGGACAGCAGCTACTAGTTGCAACAGATTTTAGCCACATGGAGCATCAGGCTTGTGGTGTAAATACTGGCAACACAAAAACTTATGTGCATGTGAAAGAAAACATATTTGAAGGCTGGATGGCAAATGGTGGTGTAGGATTCAGATCTGTTCTCTCTAATATAGTAACTGAACCACATGTGACTGCTTAAATGAAAATTAGTGAAAATTAAAATAAAGTTAAAAATTCATTTCTTCATTTTCAGTAGCCATGTTTTAAGCCCTCAGAAGCCTATGTGGCTTGTAGCTCTTTTGCCCAACAGCACAGATATAGAAATTTTCATCACTGCAGAAAGTTCCCATTGGACAGACCTGTTCTAGTTCAATTAAGAACTTTCATTTACCTTAAATAAGTTCATTTCCCTATGTGGAAGCCTTTGATACAGACCATGGTACCAGCCATCACCTAATGTGAAATCTAAAAGGCTGCCTGATGGGACTTCCTGGCTGTCCAGTGGTTAAGATTCCCCCTTCCAAGGCAGGGGGATGCCAGTTCAATTCCTGGGCAGGGAGCTAAGATTCCACATGCCTCATGGCCAAAAAAAGCAAAACATAAAAAATAAACAATATTGTAACAAATTCAATAAAGATTTCAAAAATTGTCCACATCAAAAAAAAAAATCTTTAAAAGGCTTCCTGAGGACTTGGAATGTGAAGGAAGAAGAGACACGTGTATCTTATGCCCATAAGACTGGCAATGACAACTGACTCTCACATCTGTTCTATGCAAATCATTTTAGCATCTGTATAAAATGGTTCTCTCTAACTTGTGTTGTTTGAAAAGAAATATATTCTTGATATAATTTTTGATTTTTCAAATTTTCTAAAATAAACAAGTGTTGTTTTGATAAAATCAAAATAAAGTTATAAAGCCAGCAAACAAAAAGTTGAGTTTATACTCAAGAGTTTAATGTGATTGTATTTTTATTGATCTTTCCTTATTTCTCAGGCAATGGTGCAACATAACCGCATAGAGCTTCTCAATCACCCTGTGTGTAAAGAATACTTACTTATGAAATGGTGGGTATTAAGTAGTTTTTCTTTTTAATGATGCTCTCATTAAATTTATTAAAAATCTTTCAAAACAAAAAATAAGTTGACCCAGTAATATTTGATTTTTAAAAAACATTCTAAATAATTGTTTAATGTTATTGGAATACTTTATATTTATTACTTTTAATGTTTTATATTTTGAAAAAGAAATATGTCAAAGGCAAATTTTGGTATTAAAAATGTTGATATTAATTTATCTTTGACATTAAATGAAATATTTGGGGGGATCATTTTATAAAACACAAAGAAGCATTCTTGGGCTCTGCAGTTTAGCAGACAATGAACTAACAAGAGTATTCCTGGGAAGAGCATTCAACTTGGAGTCAGAGCTAAAGTTCCTTCCATTTATTGGTGAGAGATTTTAAGTAAGTCATAATTTCCTAGGAAGTTGTGATTCCTTTTCTGGAAATGAAAAAGGCAAATTCCAAAATCTTTGGCTTTCAAGTTCAATGAATTTATCAAATACATTTCCAGAAGAGACTGTTTCCTCTTTCTGCAGGTATCTTAACTAAATATTTGTGGTTGGAACTACTCAGTTGTGGTTTGCTTATGTTTTGTAGGTTGGCTTATGGGTTTAGAGCCCATGTTATGAACCTAGGATCTTACTGTCTTGGTCTGTTTCCCATGACCTTTCTTGTTGTCAGTATCAGACCAGGTATGGCTTTCAACTCAACTGGAATCATCAACTCAACTAGTGACAATTCAGAAATTTTAGACACCAAGGTATCTTCAATTAGTTTTTATATCCCAATTTTTTAAAACAAGAGATTTTCAGAGCTGTGGGCATTTTTTCTTTAGAAAATACTTTAACCTCATAATAAATCTGAACTATCAAGACTTTGTTTAGTACAAAGAGCTTATAGAATTCATATATGTAGCAACTTCTAAAACCCTTTGTAGAACGACAGGGAATATAAATAAATAGGTCAATAAATGAGCTCATCAACTAATAAAAGGAATTGACATGTATGAGAGCCAGTGCGCCTTACATGTATGAGGTACATTGACATGTACCTAGCTTAGATGGGTGCTGAAATATAAAAATTTAAAATAGGATATACAAGGAAGTGGGCTTCCCTGGTAGGTCAGCTGGTAAAGAATCTGCCTGCAATGCAGGAGACCTCGGTTAGATTTCTGGGTCGGGATGATCCCCTGGATAAAGGATAGGCTACCCACCTCAGTACTCATGGGCTTCCCTGGAGGACCAGATGGTAAAGAATCTGCCTTCAATGTGGGAGACCTGGGTTCAATCCCTGGGTTGGTAAGATCCCCTGGAGGAAGGCATGGAAACCCACTCCAGTATTCAGCCCTGGAGAATCCCCCTGAACAGAGGAGCCTGGCAGGGTACAGTCCATGGGGTCGCAAAGAGTTTGACATGACTGAACAGCTAAGCATATACAAGGAAGCAGATTTCTAGCTGCCAAGGATACTGGGGAGGGGGAAGTGACGCTTAGCAGGGACAGGATTTACATTTGGAGGTGATGCAACAGGCATGGAACTAAGTAATAGTTGTATACAACACTGTGAATGTACTTCATGCCACAGAATTGTATGTTTTAGAAGGTAACTCTATATGTAAAATGTAACATTTTTGAAATGTAAATTTTGTTATGTGTATTTTACCACAGTTAAAAAAATTATATGGATCTATAGATTCGTTTTCCTTTAGAATTCAATTGGCAATCTCTATTAATAAAGACATTATGAAATGACTGTGTTGTCTTTATATTGACATCACAGGAGTTTTCTATTTAAAGCAAAAATGGACAGTACAAAGAAATAAAAGTGGAGAAAAACAAATGTTTAATAGTGAAAATGATGAAGAAAAGTGTTATTTTCTTTGATATCCTTTATAACTGTTTGTCTTTTTTATTTCAGAATTCCTATGCTATAAATTTCTGCATGATTTTAGTTTTGCTATCAAGTATATTAGGATACTGCAAAGAAGTGGCCCAAATTTTCCAACAGGTACATGATATGTTTTATATCTTTACAGTTGCAAATATCTTAATATGCAAAATATAGATTAATTGCTAAACTATTATTGAAGCAATTTATGTCAGAATAAAATCACATAGCTGGATGAAGGTATAAATCAGAAATGCCAAGTATAAACTCTTCAAAATGTAGAAATCACATGATTTCAGATAAGGCTCCTGCATTGGATGGTGCCTATTTGATTTATCTGAAGCGAGAGGTTCCAGTTTTATTAGTACGTATGTGTCTACCCAGCTCCAATGAACTTTTGAAAGACTTTTCTGCGTTTTCTCTGAGATATATTTCACATTTTGCTAACACATAGATTTTTTTCAATTTGATAATTTTAAGTGTCACTGTTTACAGAGATAATTTTAGGTGTAACTGTTTATTTAGCTTAAGACTCCATTTCAAACGGATCTTTGAATTCCTTTCCTAATAGGAATGCTTTATTTTATTAGATAAAATTTTAAGTTACAATGAAATTGGGGAACCTTTTTATTGCATAATTTTTACAGGTGGCTCAAAGAATCCACCTGCCAATCCAGGAGACTCAGGTTCGATCCCTGGGTAGGGAAGATCCATCCCCTGGAGAAGGAAATGGCAACCCACTCCAGTATCCTTACCTGAGAAATCCCATGGACAAAACCTGACTGGCTACAGTCTGTGGGGTAACAAAGAGTCGGACATGATTTAGCAACTAGACAACAAAAACAATAATATCTTTTTAAATAGGTGAACACACACACACATACCACACATACATTTCCATTAAATTGTCACAATCCTTAGAGTTAAGACTGTGTTGTTCCACTGTTCCTTAAGTGTTTTAGGGCATATTATTTAATCTCCATTGTCATTATTTTTATTTTTTATTTTTTATTTAATTTTTTTATTTATTATTTTTTTTAATTGTTTTTGCCATACATTGTCATGATATCACCATGGGTTTACATATGCTTCCCCTCCGGATCCCCTCTCCCTCTTCCCTCCCCCGCCCCGGGAAATCTCACTGCACCAGCCCCGAGCATCAGTCCTGGGCTGGCGATTGACTAGACATATGAAAATTAACATGCTTCAATGCCCTTCTCCCATATCATCCCACCCTTACCCTCATCCACAAAGTCCACAAGTCTATTCTATACATCTGCGTTCCTTTTGCTGTCTCGTATGTTGGGTTCTCGTTACCGTCTTTCTAAATTCCATATATATGCGTTAATATACTATATTGTTGTTTTTGCTTCTGGCTTACTTCACTCTGGATAATGGGCTCCAGTTTCGTCCATCTGAGTAGAATTGCTTCAAATGAATTTTTTTTTAATGCTGAGTAATA
>ML661885.1:14177732-14434921 GCA_007570785.1 Antilocapra americana | reverse complement strand
ATCCCCAGGCAAGAATACTGAGTGGGTTGCCAATTCCTTCACCAGGGCATCTTCCCGATTCAGGGATAGACCCCCCCACGTCTCTTGCATCTCCTGCATTAGCAGGCAAATTCTTTACCACTTCACCACCTGGGAAGCCCGTAAGCAATTGGTAGCATTATCTTTTATACTGGGAAGCTATGAAATAATTTCCAATGGTCAAGTGGTGAAACAATTCAAGATAAGCATTAGGAAGAAGCACAACAAAAGAAACAGAGCAGTTTGACAGTTTGAAAACAGAAGGCTTGACTCGTCACAAATTCTCGTGTTCCCTTCTGAAAGTAGAGGGCCTCAGTGATCTCATCTATGAAACTTAGTACCTGGTGCCTCATAACTATTGACACTGAATGAAGTTCAGTTTCAGCAGAAAAGTGAATAAACGTTGTAATTTTCAAAACATCCCTAGATTTGAAAAGTGTGGAATTTTTATCGTGATGTTGGAGGTGATCATGAAAACTCTGTTGAAATCGACAATTGTGTTTGTCTTCCTTCTTGTTGCTTTTGGACTCTGCTTTTACGTGCTCCTGAATATACAGGTGAGGTATTTGCATCAAAGTCATTGATTTTGTTGCTGTGAATACTGGAAATACATATTTATACCTAAATCTTAATGGTGTACAAAATTCATAACCACCTCACAATATTTGAATATTTTTTATCTGATATAATAGCATTCACATGATATTTATTACTGGGAAAAGTACAGTCTTAATGACTTTTTCCATTATCAGAAAGTTTATGTCTAGTGCATGATGATTTGTTACATGTGCAAAAAAGATCTTTCTGATGACTTTTGTTGTTGCTGTTGTTTAGTCACATCCAACTCTCTTTTGTGACAATATGGATTGTAGCCCACCAGGCTCCTCTGTCTATGGGATTTCCCAGGCAAGATTACTGGAGTGGGTTGCCATTCCTCCTCCAGGGGATCTTTCTGACCCAGGGAATGAAGCTGTGTCTCGTGCTTGGCAGGCAGATTCTTTACCACTGAGCCACCAAGGGAGCCCTTTGGATGACTTTACCACCAGTTTATTAGTATTAATAGTTCTTGTCACCATATTTCAGTAGCTATATTCTTAGGACTTTTTTTAAAAAAAGTATTTTAAATGTGATTTCTATCATTTCACTCTCTAGAAAACATTTTTTTTTCATTATATGTGTTTTGAATTTCACTTTCCTCTTACTATCTTTTCCCAGGATGCTTTCAGCTCTCCGTTCCTTTCTATAATGCAGACCTTCAGCATGATGCTAGGAGACATCAATTATCATGATGCCTTCCTAGAACCATATTTGAGGAATGAATTGAAGTATCCACTTCTGTCCTTTGTACACCTTATCATATTCACCATGTTTGTCCCAATTGTCCTCATGAATTTACTTGTAAGTAGTTTATCCTTGTGTTTGCTGTTGGTAGATCACTTGTAAATAATTTATCCTTCTGTTTGCTGTCAGTAGATCACTAGGGACGATCACTTGTAAATAATTTATCCTTCTGTTTGCTGTCAGTAGATCACTTGGGACATTTAAGAGTGATAATGATTTGTAGCCTCTTTTGTCTCCTTTCAGGAAGGGAGAAAAGGAACTGCTATAAAATTCATTCATTCAACATTCCTTAGTACCTGGGGCGAGCCAGGAAGTGTGAGGTTGGGGGATGCAATGATACGTCCACTTGGCTGATATTTACCAAGAACCTATCAAAATGCAAGGCACTGATCCAGGCCCAACAGTGGTGAACAAAACAGACCAATACCCAGCCCTGACATGATTATAAACTTGTCATGAAGATGAGTTAGTAAATAAATAAATATGTAGCCTGACATCATGGGGGTGATAAATGCCATGAAGAAGTATGAAGTATCAACAGAGTAATAAAGTGATGATGAATGGTGGATGCTGCTTTGCAGTTGGGCTGAGGGTCAAAGGTTAGGCAGAGACCTTCCTGGAGTGAAGGATTAAGACCTCATCTCTGCCCTAGAATTTCTCATTGACGTTCTGAAGATTCAAGCGGGGAAGAGGTGCTCATGCAGAGGGCATCGGCAACATTTAGCTGCCACCTCTGAGCCAGTCTGCCTGGATGCCCTCAACAGACACAAATGTTCCCTTCCACAAAGAGTCTGTTCCGGTCATGGGCATCTTGGTTGATGCAGACAGAAGTACATCTTGATTCTGGGTCCATGGGGAGGGAGACTTCACTGGCAAAATTGTACTGAAAGTGCCTGTCCATAGAAATAAATATTTATAGATAAATAAATTAAATGGACAAGCACACATTCAGTACATTTTGTCTTAATCTAACTATACAGAGACTGTGCTAGGCAGTGTTGATGGAAAGGAAAAAAGTAATACAGACTACTTAATGTTTTGATTCACGCTGTTGTTGAGTCGCTATGTCGTGTCCGACTCGTGCAATCCCATGGACTGTTCTAAGCACTGGGCATACAGTAGTGCCCTGGGCAGACAGACTCCTTGTCTCATGGAGGTCACTTAACTCTGAGCTCCTTGAGAACAGGGACTGTTTTTTTTCTCTCTGGCTACTGCCTGTAGGAGGCTGATTTGGCATAGACAGGTACAAAGTTCCTAACAAGTGATGAGAGAGTGAGTGACTGTAGCTGATTTCATTCAGGTTCAGTAGAACTGAGCTGACAGCTTACCTTGCCGTGGATTTCTAGAGGGAAATTTTATCAGAGCCTCACTCACCTTTAAAGTGTACCTTTTCCTCCCAAAATATATGGAGGATATAAATTCCTTCCATTCCCTCAGTTTAATGTTTTAGGTTTCCCATGTTGTCAGGTCACTCTTGTTTACTTCCAAGTGCTCAACTCCTGGGGTTTGCAACCATATTGGATGGCTACACCAATCCCAGGCTTCCCTGTGGCCCAGCTGCTAAAGAACCCACCTGCAATGTGGGAGACCTGGGTTTCAATCCCTGGATTGGGAAGATCCCCCAGAGAAGGGAAAGGCTACCCACTCCAGTATTCTTGCCTGGAGGATGCCATGGACTATATGTAGTCCATGGGGTTGCAAAGAGTCGTACAGAACTGAGCGACTTTCATTTCACCCCTGTCTTGTCCAAAAGTAACATATTTTCATTTTAAGTTAAGATGAAGTGCAGATTAATCTGTGTGGCCTCACTTTTCATGAGAACACTTATGACTACTGGACCCACTGATGTGACCACCACTGTTACAAAGGTCTACAGGTTTCTGTACAGTGTGTAAGCACAGTGTCTTGAGGCCACTGCTAGTAAATTTCATACCCACTCTGACTGTAGTCAATGGGACTACACACATATTTTTAGGTGAGTCATTAAGCCAATAGTGATTCACTGCCCTGTTGTCCTTCAGATTGGTTTGGCAGTTGGTGACATTGCTGAGGTCCAGAAACACGCACTGTTGAAGAGAATTGCCATGCAGGTAAGTGTTATATTTCATTATGACTTACTGAACTTACTAATGACTTCCCAATTATTCACGTGTAAACACTGCTGATTTCTGAGAACACAGTTATTTAATAGAGGTATTGTCTTAGCCCTGAGAGGTACCCCACCCTGCCGGTTCTTGGTGTCAGTGTAGCGTTCCTGCTCTGGTCTGAGAGTCAGTAATCATGAAAAAGATTTCCTCTAACAATCGCAGCAGAGAAATTGGGTAATTGCCTGAGCCTCTTTCTATGTTCGCATTTGGCCAGCCAGGTAGTTATAAGCTGGACCAAGAACGTCAGTGATTCTTGTCAATAAATCCCAAACGTACTTTAGGTGGAACTTCACACCAGCTTGGAGAAGAAGCTGCCGCTCTGGTTCCTACACAAAGTTGATCAGAAATCCATCGTCGTGTATCCCAACAGACCCAGATACAGCAGAGGGATATTAGTAAGTACATGTGACAGATACCATCATCAATCACATGATATCGACATTCATTCATTGGGTTATCCCTAAGGGTGCCCGTTAATGGACAAAGTTCCAGTCTTCCAAGTGGCTCATCCATAGCCTCTGTGTTAAATACGTACCATATCACCCCAGTGAGAGTAGAGGGTGGGTGGACCAGTGTAGGTGTACTTCATTTGTTCTTCCTAGTCACATGTGACTTACATATGCAGATATGTGTGTACATATATAGAATACATGTGTATATATACATAGTTACTTACACACACAGGGAGAGTGTACATTATAGAAAATAAACAAAGTGTCAAAGACTGAACAAGGCTATTGCATTATAATGGAAAAAGAACTTATACTAACAGTCACAAGTATTGGATTCTCACTCTTTCTGAGTTCTTCATAGGTTAATGAGTTTCCATTATGTAGTTGTAAATGATAAGGTCAGTCTCAGTATGGGCTTAGGCGTCATTCTGCACTACATTATTTTTGTTTGATTTCTTTCATAACCGCAGTTGCCATCACCACTGAAACACAGAAAGCTCAGGTGCTAATTCTCTGGCCTGGAGCTCATTGAGTCCCAGGCCCCTGTGGCCAACTGTCTATATGACATCTTCTCTGGTATGTCTCCAAGGTACCTCAAATACTGCTGTTCAGAACAAACTCATGCAAAGCACACTCATGATCTCTACTGCTCTTGTTTCACCTCCTCTCAACATCCCCTACAGGACGAAGGTGAAACCATACCATCTTTTTCTTTTTCTAAACCTTCGTGTTTCATTGGATGTCAGCACCATTCATTTGCCTGTGAGAGAGGTCATCCATCCCCTTTCCCTTTCTCACCCTCACACCCAATCGATCCCACGTTTGGTCCACCTGACTTCCCAAGTGGCCATCTTTTCTTGCCTAGATGGCTACAGTTATCTCATTCCTGGTCATTTCACACCTGCCCTTGACCCTCTGCAGTGCACTGATGGTTTAAAAGATATTAAAAAGCTAACAATATTGTAAAGCAATTATCCTCCAATGAAAAATAAATAAATTTTACAAATATTTAAGAAAAGCAAAAAGTCCTATGATAAATCATTATGGAAAAGAATATTAAAAATGAATGTATATATAGGTATAATCAAATCACTTTGCTGTACAGCAGGAACAAACAACATTGTAAATCAACTACATTTAAATAAAAATAAATAAATAAGAAAAAAAGAAACTAAATTAAAAAATACATATATTTAGAAATTTCCCCATGTGACATTGTGTTGGATAATGGTGCAGAACAACTATCTCAGAAATTTCCCCATGTGACATTAAGTTGTGTTGGATAATGGTGCAGAGCAGTTTGAGAGAAATAACAACCAATCCTGTGTGGAATATTACTCTGTGTTGGATGGACATTTTTAATGAGAAAATATAATATGGTTTAGTCATACCTTTTCCTAAACAATCCCCTATTCCAGTTTACTCCATCTTCTTTATTAACTATACATCTTATACATTCCTCAGTTACATGTGTGACTTCATTTTTTGGCTGTTTATTTGTCTATTTTTATCAAGAGGCTGTGAGCTCCATGAGGGCCATGATTGTGTCTCTGAATATTTGTGCTGGCATGCCCACCTTGTAGCTGACTGATGGCACCTGTTCAGGAACTAGTTCCTGAACGGAGTTCTACCTGAATAACTATTAATCTCTTATCCCATAGCGTGGTGTATTTCATTATATCTTTTGCCCCCACGAAACAAGACAAGAAATACCAAATGCTGATACAGCTTTAGAAATAGAAATAATGAAGCAAAAGTACCGGTAGGTATTTTTCCTTTTATCTGTATTTGAAAAATTTAACACTCTAAATAATGATGAATAGTAAAAGTCTATATTGTCTAGTTGTGTTTATCTATATTGTCATGCTTTAATTGATGATGTGGCTAGCATACTGAGAATTTTGAGACTGTTTCTTTTTAGACCCAATAACTGATTTGCTGCTACTGACAAATCATTTTGCCCAATAGTATCCTAACCTGCATTCTTCATCAGCCGTCTGAATTCTTACATCAAAACTCTAGAAGCTTTGAGGATCCCTGGAGCAACTACGCAGTGTACAGTGGTGAAGCCCGAGGGCCTCAGGCCTAATTTACCTGCTTTCAAAGACCCACTCAACTGTTTTCTAACTGTACGACCCTAGGCAAAGCGTTTAACCTTCCTGTGCAACTAACCGTGTTTTAATCTTTAAAATGGGAACAAAAATTAAACTTGGGAGAACCACTTAAACTTTTAAAATATGTATTCATTAAGAGGATCATGGCTACTGAAAGCGAAAGTGATAGTCACTCAGCCGAGTCCGACTCTTTGCGGCCTTATGGACTGTAGCCTGCCAGGTTCCTCTGTTCATGGGATTTCTGTCCATACTCTTTATAGGTAAGAATACTGGAGTGGAGTGCATTTTCCTTCTCCAGGGGATCTTCCCAACCCAGGGACTGAACCCGGGTCTCCTGCATTGTAGGCGGATTCTTAACCATCTGAGCTATCAGGAAAGCCCTTGGCACAGTTAATCTGATCTAGAATCCAGTACTAGAAGACTATACTCAAGGACTGAAAGGATAATTGAAAATTAACCCATGAAATGTGATTCCTTTCAGACTGAAGGATCTCAGTTCTCTTCTGGAAAAACAGCATGAGCTTATTAAACTCATCATTCAGAAGATGGAAATCATCTCTGAGACAGAGGATGAAGATTACCACAGTTCTTTTCAAGACAGGTTTAAGAAACAGCAGTTAGAACAAAGGAATAGCAAATGGAATTGTGTTTTGAGGGCAGTAAAGGCAAAAACACACAGCCCTTAAGTATTAGTTGTCCAACTGTGCAACGGGTTCCTGATGGTCGGGTGGGGGATTAGGTAACTTACTGTGTCTACATTCCACTTTGGCAAGAGTCAAGAAAAAGCAAAAATGTGATTCTGATTTCACTATATGTGAAATCATGGCTCCTGTATTCTATATAAAAGGTAGACTCTCTGCCTCTCTTCATATTTTCTGCCAGTCACTATGTATAGGGATTATCCTTGTTAATAAGTTCAGGTTGGACTTTACCTCAAATTATTTGAGTGGGTAGAAAGCTCATTTATTAGAACATACATTGTAATGATAAGGAGTAATATGTGTAATAACTATTAAGCTAGAATACAAATGTCAATACTGGATCCCTGCTTAATAATTTACAGTAGGGAAATGCATTAGACAATGAAATATTGTATTAGATCCCTACCACTTGGTGTTAAAATTCTGTGTTGAAAAACTCTGTGCATGGAACTCTGTGTGCTCTGTTCCCACCAGAATAAATTCCCTACCTTCAGGCTGCTCCTAACACACCTGATGTCACTTTGAGATGAGGCCCCAATTAATAGACCTGTTATACATGAATTTTACTATATGTAGTGTCTGTTATTTCTGTATATTTTGTTTGCTGCTGATGATAATAAATGTAAAATCTATATAGTTACCCCAGGGATTATTGTGTAAGCCTTCTATCATTAAGACATTTATTTTTGAGATTTTCAAAAACACCTCCATCATATATGTCCTTTTTCTTTTGATGTCCAGTAGAAAGTGTGATCAACGCTTCATCATTGATCTTTCAAAGTCCCTCTCTTATTTCATTTTCCTCTTCGCCTCAAGTCTGATGGTACTCCCCTCACAGGAAACACCTCTTTAATGAACATCTTTGACTGGGTATGCTTTTTTGTGTTTTGCTGAACAGTGTTAAGTTTGGAGTGTGTTTTTACTTACACAGGTGATTTGCTATGCTCTTTCTTACTTCTTGTTCTTAGTTACTTCTTGTTCTCTTCCTTACTTCTTTCCATTGGACATTATGTCTGCAGGACATAACTGAGTTGCTGCCGGTCCAGTTAGTAAGAACTCCTGATAGCTGCTCACTGTCATGGTGTACACCTCCTCAGAGGACTCATCTCTGCTCCAGAGATGGACACAGTGGTGACCTCCTCCTTTCTCCATCACACACATTCCCAGACACTATCATACAAACAGGTTGAGTGCTAAGTGACAATATATATTGTGAAAAAAACAGACATAGAGAACAGACTTCTGAACACAGGGGAAGGAGAGGTTGAGATGAGTTTAGACAGTAGAATTGAAACATATATATTACTATATGTAAAACAGATAGCTAATGGGAAGAGCATCAAAGAACTGATTCTTTTAAACTGTGGTGCTGGAGAAGACTCTTGAGAGTCCCTTGGACAGCAAGGAGATCAAACTAGTCAATCCTAAAGGAAATCAATCATGAATATTCATTGGAAGGACTGATGCTAAAGCTCCAATATTTTGTCCACCTGATGCAATGAGCTAACTCATTGGAAAAGACCCCGATGATGGGGAAGATTGAGGGCAAGAAGATAAGGGGGCAACAGAGAATGAGACTGTTGGATGGCATCACCAACTCAATGGACATGAGTTTGAGCAAACTCAGGGAGATAGTGAAGGACAGGGAAGCCGGGTGTGCTGCAGTCCGTGGGGTCACAAAGAGTTGGACACAAGTGGACAACAACAACAATGGGAAGAAGCTGTGTAATATGGGAAGCTCAAGCTGGTGCTCTGTGACAACCTAGAGGGGTGGGATGGGAAGGGGGTGAGAGGGAGGTTCAAGAGGGAGGGGACACATGTATACTTATGATAGATTCACACTGTTGTACGACAGAAACAACATCACATTGTAAAGAAATTATTCTCCAATTAAAAAATAAATGAAAAAAAAAAGCACTTCATGGTTTCCCACCTCCATACCTCTTACTGTCTCTCTTCCACCCAGAATGTCCCCTGTCTCCTCTCTCCAACTTTTTTCCACTCCAGTTTAAATGGCACCTCCACCTAGAAGTCTTTCCTAATGCCCCAAGATGGTGCTCCCTGCCTCCTTTGAACTGGAGACTGTATTTATCCTTTGCCACTTCTGTCTGTTGCACTGACCACTAGGGGGTAGACTCTCGAGGTCAGTGATTGACTATCTTGAATAGTCTCGAGCAATCTAAAGAATTCCATCATGTTTCTTTTTTCTTTTTATCCTGTGTAGTTTCTGGCACAGGGCCTTGAGTAATAGATAATAACAGGTGCTCAGTGAACATAAATACATAAATAATAAAAATCAGGGAAAATAATAAACACTATAAGCCTGAGAGATACTGTAAGAAAACTGGTCCAGCCTGCCTCTGAAAAGCAGTGCAGTGCCCCTATTCTGTTGATTCTTGTGCCAGAGAAGTTGAATGATTTTTCCTCTAACTGGTGGAAGAAACACTGAAACACCACTTTTCTGCCTTTTTTTCACTGTGTCAATCTGCATTAATCTTGTATTAACACTTCCCTGGTAGCTCAGCTGGTAAAGAGTCCATCTGCAATGCAGGAGACCCCAGTTCAATTCCTGAGTCAGGAAGATACCCTGAAGGAGGGATAGGCTACCCACTCCAGTATTCTTGGGCTTCCCTGGTGGCTCGGATAGTAAAGAATCCACATGGAATGCAGAAGGCCTGGGTTTGATCCCCAGGTTGGGAAGATCCCCTGGAGGAGGGCATGGCAACCCACTCCAGTACTCTGGCCTGGAGAATCCCCATGGACAGAGGAGCCTGGTGGGCTATAGTCCATGGGGTTGAAAAGAGTCAGACATGACTGAGCGACTAAGCACACATGTTGAGGAAGAAAACTCTAGGAAGAGAAGATAACAACTTCAGTTGTCGTTCAACTGTTTTTAAAAATTGGTAGAGAAAGGAAGGAGGAGAGGGGTGATTATGGCTCCTGTCAGTCCCAGCAAAACCTGAAAGGAGGGTCTCACAAGCACTTTCTACACAAGCGGCAAGAATCTAATTGTGAGGCAATACTGAAGCTCAGGAATCTGTGAGAATAACAATCAACTCTGCTATAGCCCCTCAGAGAGTTGTTCTCAGAACTCAAATTCTTCATCAGGATCTCTGTGGACGTGGTCCAGGGACAAAGCAGGATCCTCAGTTTAATTCTCACTTGAGGACTTCGACAAAAAGAAGAACATATGGGAGACAAATCAAGTAGCTACAAATTGACTCAGTAAAGGCAAACACTGTCCAGCTGAGTCAAGAACCACATTCTGTACAGACACAAGGCTGTCTGAAGAAAACATAGAGACAAACCTGAAGCGGGGTTGAAGAGTGCAGACATCTTTGCTTTCAGAACACCTCAGGCAGACACAAGAGCTTTTGTGCTGTGTGCTAAGTCGCTTCAGTCCTGTCCAACTCTTGCGACCCTATGGACCACAGCCTGCCAGGCTCCTCTGCCCATGGGATTCTTCAGGCAGGAATACTGCAGTGGGTTGCCATGCTCTCCTCCAGGGGATCTTCCTGACCCAGGGATCGAACCCACATTTCTTATGTTCACAACCAGATAAACCAGCAAGTCCTAAGTTTACTGTGACGTGGGGTGGGGTCCCCAGCCATTGAGACACAGATTAGGTCCTTGGAAGGAAGGAAACCAGTAAGCCCAACTGCAGTCTTCGGCTAGGGACTCAAAGTCTCTTCCACCCCAGCAGAGACACTCGGTCATCAGACAGCCTGATGGCCTGGAGGGTTTTGCCTCAAATGCTGAGTACGTCACAGAAACCAGGGAAGTCCCCAGAACTACAACACTGAACTGCCTGTAAAAACGTCTGCAACCCCCACCATGCAGTGTCACTTTGAAAACCTTACCAAATATAAATCTGCAAAATATAAGTACTCTTCCAAATTTAAATAAGATGAGAAATGCATTAATCCAAATTCTCCCTCTACTCAGAGGAGTGGAACCCCAGTTCCGCAGCAGGTACAGTGCTGCCTGGAGTCTCAAGGTCAATACTGTCCTTCGTTCTTAGTTCTTGAGGAATGAAGGGGACCTTTTTCATTCAAATCACTGTAGTCTTACCACTCAGCACACAAGTCCTGTTTGCATATTTTAACTTCCTACAGTTGCTGTGCTCCCGTGAAATGGATTTGACCCAAGCTGGTAAGTGACACTGCCAAAAAATGGGAGAAAATCAGGGATTTTGGAAGTTTCCATACACTGATAAATGACAATCCATAGAACTTTGAAACATGGACTATGTTCATTTCATAACATGAAGTGTAGAACTGACTGGTCTAATTTTCCAAAATGCTACATTTTTTTTTAATAGTTTCCATTTAAGTAGTTTTTAAGTCAGTATTTTTGAAAAAAAAAAAACTCTGAGGAAAAGCCAGTGAGAGAAAAAGCTAAATTCTGTGAAAATATTTTGACTTATGTTTGTTAGTGACATTTTAAATCCTAGGGTTTCTCAGGTGGTACAGTAGTAAAGAATCTGCCTGCCAAAGCAGTAAATGAAAGAGACAGGGTTTGACCCCTGGGTTGGGAAGATTCCCTGGAAGAGGAAATGGCAACTCACTCCAGCAGTCTTGCCTGGAAAATTCCAGCCAGACACGACTGAGGCAGACAAGAGAGAGAGAGAGACTTACGATAAGAAGCATCAAAATGTGGCAAGTTCCTTGTTATGAATATAACACCCAGGGCTTCATTGCTGTTCTTTGTACATGGAGATTCAGCAAGAGAAGTTATCTGTGAAAAGCTGAATTGGTGCTTCTGGTTTTTTCCAATACTTGTATACAACTATCCAAATCCACTTTGAAACAGAATAAAATAGGACCAAAAAAGTGTTAAATTGTTTGAAAAATTATTTTTGGCTTTTAAGGTTGTTTATAATTTGAAAAGCAAGTAACTAAAGCAAACAATGTGGGGAAGGCCTCTGTGGGGGAGCACAGCTCTACTTCTTGGGTAAAATGTTTCCTAAGATTCAGCTCCTTACCTGCTGGGAAAGGATGAAGGAGGAAAGTCAATATGGGTGTTTTGATTAAATCATCCATTTTAAAAATGGCATTCATAAAAATAAGAACAATTTTAAATGTTTTTGGTTACTGTTAGTATTTTATTTTTAAAAAACATTTAAGGAAACTATTATCATAGAAAAATATTACATACACAGAGTAGGGCTTCCCTGGTGGCTCAGGCAGTAAAGAATACACCTGCAATGCAGGAAATGTAGGTTTGATCCCTAGGTTGAGAAGATCCCCTGGAGTAGAGCATGGCAACCCACTCCAGTATTCTTGCTTGGAGAATCCCAAGGACAGAGGAGCCTAGTGGGCTATCAGTCCATAAGGTCTCAAAGAATCAGACACAACTGAATTCTGACAGCATCCACACATACACAGAGTATCAGAAAAAGTAACTGGCTGCAGAATTTAAGCTCCCATGGATATATATACATACCTTCATATTTTGAAAAATGACATTCTATGAGCTATTCACAAGTGAATATATTGAGTTACTACTGAAGATAATTTCTGAAATGTAAAATCAGATTTAAACAGTACATTTCAAATGATACAGATCAAATGGGCACATAGCAAACTACGACTACACATTTGGGGCTCTTGTGCTCATATATAGAATTCTGTGTGTGTAACTTTAAACTTTTTATTGAGATGTGAATCAGATGCTTTTGAATTAAACAAAGAAAGTATCACTGAGTAAAAAAAAATAACTACTTACTCATTTAGCAGCTATCATACCCTTCAAAGAAGATGATTTAAGGCAACACAAATAAAAATACACTTCCAGCTTAACCTGACAGTGTAAATATTCTAGAGTTAGCCCCAGACAAGGGCTTCAACCCTGCACAGCTAATGACACTTGTGACCCACAGAAATCCCAGCTGGAATTAGCCTGTCTGCACTGCACTTTAAAAACAAGTCAGAAAAAGGCAAACTTTCTGTTCTTTTGGTGCCGTGTGTATATATTTTGGCTATTTCAGGATATAAGGTAATGGGAAAAAAAGCACCTTTTGTTTCATTTTTCACCATAATGAGGAGTACATTTGACGTGTACGACGATTTCACTAGATAAGACAGGAACAATAAAACACAGGGTGGAAACACAAAGAAAAGAATGCTTTCTGAGGTCCTACTGGGCACACATCGTTGTTTTATGATGTTTTAAAACTCATATTTAACTGATCATGCCTAAGCATGTTCCATACTTTGGAAAAAGGGACATTTATGAATGCTCACTTATCAACAAATGTTTCAAGAGATCAAGAACAACGTAACATGTACATAACATGTATGTATATACAACACAGGACACAGATGTTTATGGGAAAGTGACGAACATCTTTGTAAATTTCCATTGTATAGATTTCATAGACCAAGCCAGTGCAATATAACTGTAGATTATATCAGTATCTTCTGTATTGATCACTGACAGCTCTAGTAACTATAAAAAAGGTCAAATCATTTGCATTTCACAGCTATGCATGGTGATCAGAAGATAGTAATCATATTGCATCACTCATTATTTTAGCAAAGAGTTGATTCTACTCAAATCAAGGTTAAAGATAGTGTGTCATTTGTGACTAAAGTGTGACACTTGAAACTAAAGAAATATAGGTTAGGTTATTTTTCAAAAAATTTTAAGTAACTACAAACATAATTTAAACAGAATAAATACATATCAATGAACTAAAATAGAGAAGAAAATAAGCAAAACAAACAATATAATCAAAGCATTTAAAAAAAATGAAAACATTGAGACCCACAAAAATCCAAAGACATAAACAACAGAAAAATAATAAAACCTATCAATTCTGACAACAAATATAAACATCAGTAAAAGCAAAAATACTCTCCATTTGAATTAAGAAATTTAATTAACTAGAGAATAATCTAAACCAGCATTATAGAAAGATGAGCAATGGTAAATGTGAAAATGTAAGCAACAGGAATGATGAAATGAACTTAGCCCAAAGAATTCAAGGGAAAATTTTAAATTAGAAAAATATATTGCTTTATACTGATAAAAGCTTGATCTATTAGGAAGTCATGAGTTATTAACCTTTTTGTTTCAAGTAAGTTATCAAAATGTGTCAAGCTCTACCTGGTAGTCATGAATCATTGATAGAAATACTGCGGGAGAATCTTATCACACCTCCATTAGCCTAATCCCAGCTCTACGTTTATGAATTGTGTGACCCACAAAGGTTATTAAAACATAGTTGCAGAGGAACCAGCAGAGAAGAGTCTGCCAGACTGTGGCAGAGTAGCAGCTGTTGGGCTAACACAGGTGCCAAAATGAGGTTCACAGACTAGAAGAGGACCTGGTCAGAAAGATGGGTCTTTGGAGACAGGAGGGTTTAGGAAGCCTTTAGGCTCTTGATTATATTTTTAGTATTATTTTCTCATCTGACCCAAGGTTAACCTCTTTTGATCCCAGCCCACTGTTTCCCCCTTCCAATTTCTGACATTAAAATCCCATTTTGCCTAATAAATCAGAGTTTTAAAAGTTTAAAATAGTAAAGAGTTTATAACCCTTGGAATTTGAGTTTGTGAGGAGAGAGAGAAAATAATAACTAAATCTGAACCATTACTGGGTCTGGCTTTCTTCCTGTTTTACCTGATTTTTTTTTTCTCCCTTTTATTGTTTTTGCCATACAATGCCATGATATCACCATGGGTTTACATATGCTCCCCCTCCAGAAACCCCTCCCTCCCCCCTCCCTCCTCCCTCCCCCCAGGGAAATCTCAATGCACCAGCCCCGAGAATCAATCCTGGGCTGGCGATTGATTAGACATATGATAATTTACATGTTTCAATGCCATTCTCCCATATCATCCCACCCTTTCCCTCATCCACAGAGTCCACGAGTCTATTCTATACATCTGCGTTCCTTTTGCTGTCTCGCATGTTGGGTTCTCGTTACTGTCTTTCTAAATTCCATATATATGTGTTAATATACTGTATTGCTGTTTTTGCTTCTGGCTTACTTCACTCTGGATAATGGGCTCCAGTTCGTACCTGATTTTTATTGACAAAAATGAAGCTGTTTTAATCCATATGCCAATTGAGAGGATACTGATTCCTTCCTGTGCCCCTTCCCCAGTTAATCTACCACCTAAACTTTAGTTGAATGAGACCTGCCCTATTCATGCTACTAAAATTTAGTCTTGCCCTCCGCTCCCTCCAAATCTTGCTCTTCATAAGGGTTTGTCCCATATTCCCTCGTGCATGCGTGCTTAGTCATTTCGGTCATGTCCGACACGTTGCAAACCTATGGACTGTAACCCGTCAGGCTCCTCAGTCCATGGGATCTTCCAGGCAAGAATACTGGAGTGGATTGCCATGCCTTTCTCCAATTCAGGGATCAAACCCACATCTCCTGCATTGTAGGTGGATTATTTATCGGTTGAGCCCCAGGGAACCTCCCATATTCCTTCATCTGCCCACCCCAAACAGGATACTTGTTTCAACAGTTGGCTCTCATGGTGAATAGCATATGTTCCAGGGGTGTCATCTACTCTTTCACATTCTGGAATGTTCTAGTGCCTTGCTGTTAAAAGCATGGCCTGTTGGACCAGCAGCATCCTCTGGGAGCTTGTTAGAAATGCAGAGTTTCAGGCCCCAACCTAGACCCATTGAGTCAAAATCTGCATTTTAACAAGGTCCCTGGTGATTCAGGGGCTTCCCTGATAGCTCAGTTGATAAAGAAGCCGTCTGCAATGCAGTTTAATTCTTGGGTCAGGAAGATCCACTGGAGAAGGGATCTTCTACTACCCACTCCAGTATTCTTGAGCTTCCCTTGTGGCTCAGCTGCTAAAGAATCCGCCCGCAATGCGGGAGACCTAGGTTTGATCCCTGGGTTGGGGAGATGCTCCGGAGAAGGGATAGGCTACCCACTTTAGTATCCTGGCCTAGAGAAGCACTCTAGTGATTGTTTCACATTACTATTATTGCATACATGATTTAAAAATCCTACAATCAAATACAGGAAATGCTCATATTTAACCACTCCCATTCCAGTTTCACAATGCATACTGACTTAATAAAGGCTCTGATAAAACCTGTAGTGAAAAAACCAATATATTTTGTTTTTATAACATAAGTTTGACATTTCCTACTCATGGATCCCCTGTCACATGGTAACTATTAATATCCTTCAGAATTCACAATCTATGGGACATATTTTGGGAAATGCTGAGCTAATGGACATAATGTGATGAAAGAAAGCAAAGCAGCAATCAGGCACTTCTTTGGATTTCAGTTTCCTTACCCATGCATTGGGGATAAATCCTGACTTACTGACAGCTAAGAAAAAGATGAAATAGATGTGAAAGCCCTTTGAAAATTTAATTCATTTATTTATTCATTTAGAAAATATTTATGAGTGCTTTCTCTGTTGGTATGTGTGGGGGCTACAGCAATAAGAGAAGCAGACACAGTTCCTACTTCCATGGAGCCAAAAATCAATTTCAAGTGAATTAAGGATTAAGATCTAAAGACCACAAATGTATGTAATGATTCCCCTGAGGTAATCAACTTCTAAAGGAATCCTATAAGTGTTAGTTTAGCTCAAAATTATTTATTTACTTAGCAGAATGCCTTCTCAAACCCACAGGGAATAGGAGTACCTACTGGCTAGTAATAATAATAATGTGAGAATTTATACAGAACTTAATAATAGGTAGTTTTTAAATAAAGTCACGCTGGCCAGCCAGCCTCTGATGTATAATATTTGCCAGTTTCCATGGTGTAAATATTCTCCCTAAGGCCAATTACTGCAAGCTACTAATATGACATCACCGAATATGGGGATGGGGAGATTTGCAGATTTGGAAAAGATGTAAACTATCAGTCCTTGTGAGCCAGTACAAACAGCACATCATGGCATGAAACATTCTAAGTAGTTCACGTAAAATAAATCATAACCACTTGGGAAGAAAATAACTATTATGTTTCCCCCATTTTACAGATGGGGAAATTGAGGTATGGAATGATTACAAAATGTTTTCCAAGATCATGTGACGAGTAAACAAGAGCTGGGATTTGAATCCAGGGACATATGACTCTAGAAGTCCGAGCTTTAGACAATATAGCCAGTGCTTAGTGGAAAGTTCTGATGGATAATAATTCCTTCAGTTAGTGTCAGTCAACTCCATCTCATTCATTCATGTATTCATTCTACCAGGAGGAGTCAATGATAGGAAATGTAACACTTTGACTGAAATGCTGATAGCTGATAGCTGCTCCACTGAAATGAGAGTATTCTATGTGGGAACTAAAATAAACTAACATTTGGGGGTGGCTAACACACTCCTGGTGATAGAGTACTTGTACTTTCATGGGACAGTCACCAGATTTCTTTGGTTTGGCATGCCAGATAAACTGACATTTGGCCAAACTGTTTGGTAACTGCTAAGAGATTATGATAGAAGTTCAAGTGGGCATGCAGATCATGTAGCTCCTATTATCTGAATGTTAAGGCTATCGTCCTGGTTATTTTATTCAGACTTTGGTTAGGAGAGTGTATTAGTTTGCTAGGGCTGCCATAGCAAAGTACCACAAAAAGATGGTTCAATAAGAGAAAATTATTCTCTAACAATTCTGGAGACTAGAAGTCCAAGATAGAGGTATCAGCAGTTAGTTCTCTCAGGGCTATGAGAGAGGATCTTCTCCATGCTTTTCACCTAGTTTCTGATGACTGGCATTCTTTGGCTTGTAGAAGCATCACCCAGAACTGTGTCTTCATTTTCACATGGGATTCTCCCTCTGTACATGTCTGTGTCCAAATATCCCCTTTTTGTAAGAACATCAGTCATATTGGATTAAAGCCCACCTTATGACCTCATTGTAATTACATCTGAATGACTCTGTTTCCAAATAAGGTCACATTGGGAGGCACTGGGGGTTAGAACTTCAACATACAGATTTCACAGGGGATACAATTGTAACAGATCTGCTTACAAGAGCAAAACTCAAAATAACATGCCTATAAGTGAAAAGTTTAAAGTTAAAATGATATAAACCAATGGTTGACTTCTCTGTGTCATCATAAAGGCTAGAGGTAAGGAGTATAGGGCTAGTATAGCCACCTTGCTCCATAGAATCCTTTGCACATCATCTAAGCATGTGCCCTTGTCTTCAAGGTCCAAAATGTTGGCATCTAAGGTTCTAGACTGTGGTTTGCAGGAAGGAACAGGAAAAAGGACTGCACCAATGGTCTCTTTACATTAGATTCCTAGGATCTGTATGTATTATACCACATATATACTATTATATTTGGATTTAGCAAAATGACTACATTTTACTTTGAGAGAAGTTGAGAAATATAGTTCTTACTCCATGCAGCTGTGTGCTATTCTTTGAAAGAATGGATTAATGGATGTCGGGCAGTCAACCAGCAATCTCTACCACAAATTAGAAGAAAAAAAAAATCACAAAATTTTAACACCTGTTTGAAGAAGGCAGCTCCTTAAAGTGTTGAGCCATTTCTAATGCCAGGTACCTCATCTGGTGAAGACATGAAACTTAGAACAGAAGCATTCCCTAGGAGGCTATTGTTGTTTAGTCACTAACTCTTTTGTGACCCCCATGGACTATGTACATGGGATTTCCCAGGCAAGAATACTGGAGTGGGTTGCCATTTCCTTCTCCAGGGGATCTTCACAACCCAGAGATCAAATCCTTGTCTCCTGCATTATAGGTGGATTCTTTACCACTGAGCCACTGGGAAGCTGTATTAGTTAAAAGGCAGAGACAACTTGGCTTAATCAGGTTTTTGAAATGGTACTGTAGAGCCTAAGTGACTCTGTCTTTAAAAAAAGGAGCCACCATCTTGTAATAAAGGGCAACACCCAAGTTCCTGGAAAAACCACAGACTAGTCCAGCCCTCACCCCAGGTCACCACCCTAGACACGACCAATCACCACGCCCCGGGGAAGTGCCAAAAATACACCAATCGGGGCTGTTTGTGGTTAAATATACCTATCAGGGACTAACACACGTAAAGCCCCTGACTTCCCCTCACATCCCTACCCATCATCCCATTTGCGATCTTCTTCCTTTTGTCTTTTCCCCTTAAAAGCCTTGTACCATTCCGCTTGGTACAAGGCTTCCTCACGCCGCAGCCCTCACTCCGCTGCGTCGGGTGTGTGCATGCGGTCTGGACCCGGTCTGGACCCAGTCCGGACCCGGGTCTGCAATAAACTCCCTCTTGTGCTTGCATCTGTAAATGGCCTCCTGGTGGTTTGTGGAGATTGAGATCTGGGCATAACAGTACAACACTGTGCAAGAGATTAGGTGTTAAGCAGAAAAGCAGTCTTGACAAAGTACATTAGAAACTAGTTAATATCATATCCCAAGAAAGGCCTTCTTTTTCTTCCTGGATGTCCATAGGGGAATGGGATAATAGCTGAAAGCCCATGGTGAGCAGCACAATTTTCTGGAAATCAAATTTATTTAGCTTCATGACACTCTATGTGTTTATTTCTCTTTTTACTCAAGAATTTACTATGGTTTATTTTCAATCATTCCATTCCTGTTTCAACTGTGAGCCAGTTACTGAGTCAAGGGGTTTTGCTCACACTTAGGTCAGACTGTCTAAATGATGAAGAGAAGCCTACCTAGGGTCCTGTGGTAAAGGTAGCAGTAATTTTCCTGACTGCAAGTGTGATATGGCATGGCCCATCACCACGTCCTTTCCTACCAGTAGAACTTTCTTTAGAAAGAACTTTGGAAGTTTGGAGTGTGTACTTTAATAAAGAAGGCCTGGGACTTCCCTGGTAATCCAGTAGTTAAGACTCTACACTTCTAATGCAGAGGGTATGGGTTCAACCCCTGGTTGGGGAAATAAGATCCCACATGCTTTGTGGCCAAAAAATGAAAAACACAGATAAAGGCTACTTTGTCTCACTCTGAGTTAAGATCTTCACACAGCCTAGTGCATCCACTCCCAGAGCTCTCCCTCTCCTTTTCTCCTCTAAGCTAACGTTCGGGGACTTAGACCACTGATTCTCTGCTCATCTCCCAAGTTCAGTACCTGCTGGTCCATGGCCACCAATATGATGAACCGAAAAAGAACCAGTTAGTAACTGTCTTCCTGCTCTCAAAACCTTAGGAATCAACAGCAAGGGAAAAAACACAGAGAAAGATATTTGCAAAATTCCTGAAAATTTGACCCTGGGCTCTCAAGCTGGTATAGAAAGGTCTAATCACAACTAGTGACTGAGCACACTGAGCATAATAAATTACTAACTCTTGAACTAATGGATGGACATTACAGAAAAGAGTTACTCTGGATTTGAGAAGCTGCATCAAAATCAGCTAGTCTCAAGTGCCTACATCCAAAACAGCCTTTTGACTATGTCAGAAGAATGAAGAATAGCTAAACGGAGCCATAAAAGAGGCTTTCCAGTAGTCATGTACAGATGTGAGAGTTGGACAAAGAAGGCCGAGCATCAAAGAATTGATGCTTTCCAACTGTGGTGCTGGTGAAGTATCTTGAGAGTCCTTTCAACAGCAAGAAGATCAAACCAGTCAATCCTAAAGGAAATCAACCCTGAATATTCACTGAAAGGACTGATGCTGAAGCTGAGACAATTCATTGGAAAAGACATGCTGGTAAAGACTGAGGGCAGGAGGAGAAGGGGGCAACAGAGGATGAGATGGTTAGATAACATCACTGACTCAATGGACAGGAGTCTGAGCAAACTGCAGGAGATAGATAGTAAAGGACAGGGAAGCCTGGCATGCTGCAGTCCATGGGGTGGCAAAAAGTCAGACATTACTTAGAGACTGAACAACAACAAAAAGAGGCTTCTGATGTAAATCTCCGTCTTTGGAAATAATAAATCTGCTTTACTAAAAGGCAAGGGGGAAGGAGAGAATGAATGAACTAAGTGACTAGAACAAGGGATTTTCCTGTCCTAACACATCTTCTGTTCACAATATATTAATAAAATGTTTCCACTAACACTGTTTCTTTTCTTAGCCCTACATCCTCAGCACAGAAATTAATTCAACCTTCAGATAAGCTTACTTCTGAAGATTCAGGAACACAATAGTCATTTTCATCTCTTACAAAATGTGATTTTGAATCTACTTCGGTTTTATTTCTATTTAGGGATTATACAAATATTAAAAACAAAGGTTGACAGAATTCTGCTTCTTAAGATAGTGTTTTATGAATGCAGATGATTTAAATTTAAATATTGTGAGTGAATTATTCTCTTTTTACTCTATTTCTAAGTAAGCAAATTTTTATATTTTGTCAATTTTGTTGTTTAAATGATTTCACTAAAACAACTATAATAGAAATTTTACTGAGCGATTGGAGATAGTTTGAAATAAAATGGGGGAATTCAAACAAACTGTGAAATGAAAATATCTCCTCCATATCAATAAATAAGAAATGTCACAGCCATCAGCCATTTCTGGCCTCCAAATGTGAATGAGGGCTCCCAAATGTACAATCCAGAAGATGCAACCAATCCCCATGGTGATTACTGAGGAGCTGGGGTGGGGGCGGGGGAGGAGCGGGGAGATGCAAGAAGCATATCTACCATTCTTAAGGTGAACAAGGAAATAGGATCCGCCCTAGATAGCTGAGCTGCATATGAAAGGAATGAATTCAGTGAGCCCAGAGGCTTGCATCTTCCCATACACAGAAAGCTAAATTCCTTGATACCTGATCTCTGATGTCCAGACTTCCTGCTACCTATGCTGCAAACTTGTGTATAGCCTGGCTCTCCACCCCCCAATCCCATCCTTCCCCTACCCCCACCCCATCCCTGCCCCATCCCCCACCTCCGCCTCCTCGGAGCAGTTTTCTCAGCGCTAGTGAAATACTGTCTCCATACCCTAAACAGTCCCCACAAATAAAGCAACTCTCTACTTTCAGGTTGTGACTTTAAGTCGACAAACATAACTGAAGATATTTGAAGTAAAGGCCATTTCTGTTTATGCCCAGATACATGTTTACTAAAGTCATAAGACAAATGTGAAAGCAATTTGAAGTTTCCTTAAATAATTTTTAGTCAGTTTAAGAAAAATATTTCAGAGCATTTGGAAATCAAGTATTTAACATTAAGTTAAAAGGCTTCTCTTGATTTGGAGTTTTTTTGCAAAAATGGAGTCCTTTTCTTAGTCATCTTTCCAATTTACTTGTGAGTTACAGACTTTCTCTTTCTGCTAAGAATGTTCTGCCCAGCAATTAAGGCATCTGGTCCTATGAGATTATGGTGTCTGAAGGAAAAGGCCATGGACAGAGGCTGGAGCCAATGATGGAGGTCCAGGGAAGAAGAACAGAAAATAAACAGAGCCTCTGAGCAGCAGGGCTTGCCTGGCTGGGGGCCAGGGAAAAACATAGGAGTTTTCACACACAGACATCAGAGCACAAGACTAGATGTTCAGGAGAGATAATCTGCATGCTCACTTTAACCTGACACTTAGGGCTGGGAAAGGGATTTAGGAAATATAGTACAGAAAAAAAATTTCATCTGCTCAACACTAGATGGCAGTGAATGATAGTACTTAATAGAAAATAGGCTTTGGGTGTCATTAATAACACTATGAACATATTTGGACTGTCTTGAGTCTTGACCTAGAGCAATAACAACAACAACAAAAATCACCTGATCACTCTTGGGTTGTTTCCTGTTCTAGCTATAATCCAAATGATGCAGGAAAGACTTTATCGTTTTCTTCTCCAATGGCAGCTATAGTTCTGTCTCAATTTTCCTTACTACACGTTTCTCCATTCTTCATTTTGGTGCTGTCGTGTGTTGTAATCTTTTACATTTATATCCCTTACTGTAAATATACTTTTTTCTTTCAAAAAGGTGTTTATATATAAATTCTTTAGAAACAGCTGCCACCGTTCATTCTTTTATTTGACTGTTGTTATCCATTCCTACTCAAGTACTTTAAACGCCTTGCACTTGGAGAACTCATAATAAGCACTGCATCTTTTAAACGCACACCGTATTAGGTTTTGTTTTGCCAAACGAGAAACAAGCATTTCTTTTCTACTTGTTAGTCTTCTTCCCTGAAAGAATACAATTTTCCTAAAGGAAGAGATTGTGCTATATTTTAATATCCTCAGGAACTAGAATATTAGTATCTTGGACCATCAGAGCTGAAAAAGACCTTAGTATTAATAGTCACTGGTCCAATTCCATCATAACAAAGGATCACAGTAGGTAAGTAACTTGCCTGAGGTCACCAAGCAGCCCTTTAGTGAGGGCGTTGGAAAAAGAACCAAGGTACCTTGGCCTGTAGAGTTTCTTCGTTAGCACTTTATGAGCTCCCAGGTCAGACGTGATGAATGGGAAAAGTAGGTTCTCTCCAGGCTGGGGAGCGGGTTTGGGGGAAACGCCCTGCCTCTGGTCTCAGCCAGTCTCCATGCCAGTTTCCGAGGTTTTGAAGCCCAGGGAGATGGCACCAAGTCCCACGCAGGCTCTGCAGAACAGGCAGACCGGTAGGATACAAGGACAACTTTTCTTTAAGCCACTAAAGCAATCCCCAGAGGGTGAGTGCAGGTCCCTGTTTCTGGGAGGAAAGAGGTGTCCCCCATCCTAAACTTAAGGGAGAAGATAAATCTGAAGCTTCGCCCACCCCGGCCTGTCGCCGCCCACATCCAGGGGCGTCAATGGCTGCGTAGCGCTGGGAGGACAAGCGTCCTGGGCCCACGCCCTCCGCCAAGCAGCGCTGCGCCCTGGGCGCGCGCCCCCTCCAATCCCCGCTGGATGCGCCACCTCGGGGTGGGGATGGGTAATCTGCCGTGCCTGGCTCATGCCAGTTGCCCCCACCCCAGGGTGGCGCAGGCAGGAATGCCCCCACTGTCAGCGGGGCAGGGCCGCCAGTGCGGCTTCCCCTGACTCTAGGAGGCAGCTTGTAGGAGCAGAGTTGTAGGACTCTTAATCCGGAGGGCCGGCGGGTGGCAGGGGGACTGCGTTTATGGGAGAGAGCACTGGGCTTAGGGAGCCCTTGAACTGGGAGGTGCCTGACCTGTTCTACTTCCAGAATCATTTCCTTCCAGCCCCAGCTCATATCAGGCTTAAAAGAAAATACACCCGCTCTCTGAAGCTGGGAACCAGGATGCTCTGTTGCTCAAAGAAAAATAACTTTTTAAAAAGTTAAAAAACAAACCTTTTCTGAGCTTAAGCAATCTGCAAGGTTTTTCCAGTATACAGTAAGTGCAGACAAATACTGTTTGATTCCACTTACATGAGACTCCTAAAAGAGTCAAAATCAGTGTCAGAAGGTACACTGGTAGATGGGGGAGAACAGAATGGGGAGTTAGTAGTTAATGGGGACAGAGTTTCAGTTTAGGAAGGTGTTGTACAACAATATGAATGCATTTAGTGCCACTGAACTCAACAGTTAAATATGGTTTAAAAAAAAAAAGAAAGAAATCTGCAGTATTTAAGGAACTGGGGCCTCTGTGGGAACTTCTTTTACCCTCACATCCTTCACCAATAACATTAGCCCATGAGTATTTGTAAGGCATTTGCTAGTCCTCAGGACTGTGCTAGGCATGGAGGCTAGGATGGTGAAGAAGACAGATGTGTTTTCTTCTTTCCTGGAGTTTAGAAGTTTTGAAGAAAAGACAGACTTGCGGTGGGCGGTCGGGGGTGGGGTGGGGGGAACAGTTCCATGATTGAATGCTTCCAAGGGCGATGGCTTACAGTGGTGTGCTGAAACCTCTGGCACTAGCTCCCCACATCCACCCTAGGCAACCGTCAAATATCTCCAGGGACTTTGTCAGCCCTCTGTTGATCACAGGGCTGTCAGCCACGCTTGCAATCAGCCAAGGTGAAGCACTCAGACTACTGAGATCAGCAACTGTCACAGAGCAGCCCGCCCCCCAGAGCTGTTAACCTTTACCTGCATATCATTGGAGAGAAGCGTTGTGTCCCTTGGGGAGGAGATCCACCTGCAGCTGAACAGGGTTCTGAGAGTGTATCCAATTACCAGCTGGGCAGGGAGAGCTGGAAAGGGGGTCAATGCATCTGACAAGGGTGGTGTAGCCACTGGTGTCGGTGTCTCCTCCTCCCCATTAGTAATCCCATGCAGGAAGGAGTATTTCCAGGGCCACCTGTGTCACTCGGGTGGCCCGGCAGCGGTGACGGGCACCCACAGGTGGTACAGCATCAGTTTTGAGTAGAAACATTTGGATTATGGAGGTTCAGTAGGTCCAAGTAACTGCCCCAAAATACTCTCCCAAACTTTATTTTTAATTTTGGGGAGCTTGTTTTTCTTTTACATTTTTTATTTATTTGGCTGTGCTAGGTCTTAGTCACAGCATGCGAGATCTTTAGTTATAACATGTGGGGTATAGCTCTCTGATCAGGGATTGAACCTGGGCCCCCGGCACCAGGAGTACCAGAGTCCTAGCCACTGGACCACCAGGAAAGTCCCTTTTGCAAACTTTAGACCTACCTAAGCCTTCCACTATCAGGACCTTCCACTATAGGTAGGTCCTGATCTACCTATCTCCTGTTCTATTCCTAACTTCATATTTCTTTAAACTCACTTGCTTTATCCATGTAAAGAAATATTAAAGGAGACAACACTGTTAATAAAATAGAAAGTGATCATAAAGATAAATGCAATAAAAACAAAAAATGCTATTAAATTTAAGCTCTGAACTTGAGGTTAGCTCAAAGAGTGAACATCAGTAGGTGTACAAGATATGTTAGGACCATTTGGCAATATTTCTAGAGATCATCAGAGTAACTGAAATCATGTTAAAAGGAAATAACTTTATCAGTGTGATTTGACATTATTTAATGTCTTATCCAAATACCATTTAAAATTACCTAGTCATCATGATGCCATCATCAGCATCCTGACCTTTACTGAGCACTTCACAAGTGCCAGGCACCGTTCTAAGTAACTACTGATTTTCTATAGTAATTGGATGTTAATGGAGTTTTTCTTTGTTCAGCTTGTGCCAGTTCTGTGGCCATGCTATTGGACTGGCCCAAATTTTCACTCAAGTTTTGCCATACCATCTTATAGGAAAACCTGAAGGAACTCTCTGGCCAACCCAATACTTTGGTCTTTTCTACTTATTACGCTTCAACTGACTTTAGTGCTACAGAGCCTGAAGGCAAACGCAATTCACTACTGTCATTTATCTTCTAATGAGCACGTAATAAATCCTTCTATTTAACTGATAGATATGACTTTAAAACACATCTTCATCCTATTACTGTTATGAATATGACAAAAATTTCCCCAGAAATAAAAATAAAATTAAGCTTTCTTGGCTGACCATTCATTCAACAGATATTTACTGAATGCCTATTACACAGGCCAACACGTGGACACTGAGGATGAACTTCTCTGGCTGATGGCCCAACCCGTGGTCCTGAAGACACTGGCTCTCCTAGAATGTGGACACGGTAAATAATATCATCAGTTATGTGAAAGAGTTTGTTTAGGAGCAGAAGGAGGGTAGAAGCTGAAGTTCATGCTTGAGAGACTAGACCTCCAAAAGGAAAAGATAAAAAGATTAAAAAAAAAAAAGGGCTGTGTGGTGCTTATAGATCATAATACTGTATCATATATTTGAATGTTGCTAAAGACTAGATTGTGTGTGTGTGTGTGTGTGTATCCTTGGGCAATTTTATTTTAAATTTAGTTTGAATTTTTGAATAGCTAATGCACTCCCGTGTTTAAAAACCAAAAGACCTAAAAATGTACCTAGTGAAAAGTTCTCCCTCCATCTCTTTCCCTCATCTATCAATCTAGGTAAGAGAGTAGATCTTAAATGTTCTCAACACAAAAAGATATGGTAACTCTGACAGGATGAAGGTGGTAGCTAACACTATGATGATAATCATGTGGCATTTTATAAATGTATCAAATCAACCTAAATGGTAAGGAAATCCCAAAAAGAGGGAGTATATGTATATGCATGGCTGATTCATTTTGCTGTATAATAGAAACTAACACAGCATTGTAAAGCAACTATGTGCGCTTGGTTGCTCAGTCCTGGCCAACTCTCTGTGACCCCATGGACTGCACAGCCCACCAGGCTCCTCCATCCATGGAATTTTCCAGGCAAGAATATTGGAGTGGGTTACCATTTCCTTCTCCAGCAAAGTAATTATACTCTGATTTAAAAAAATCAATTAAAAATAAATAAATAAAAACATTATATGCCTTAAACTTGCACAATGTAATGTGTCAATTATATTTCAGTAAGGCTAGGAAAAGAAAACAAGCCCACTTTTTTCTTGTCCAATATCTGACAGCACAGAGGAAAGGCAGAATGTGCCAGTGACTCACTGGGCAGGCAGAGGTTATTCATCATCTACACTCTGAGGTCTAATCCTGCCTTCCTGTGCAGCTCAAGGGTGGGTCATGGGGTAGGGGCTAGTCTGAGGACAAAGCACACTCAGCCTTCCTCAGAGCCAGAAAGAAGAAATTGGCAGTGAAGATGGTTTAATAAACAGAGACCCCCAAGGGAGCCCCAGACTGGACCCAGTGTCCACTGGAACGCCAAATACCACCGCTAAATGAATTGGCTGCAATAATGATGATTTCATGCATTTCTTAAAATAATTACTTTACCCAATTCAAGATCTCTTCAAGTGTTGACTTTCCTGCCATCAATCACCAGCACAGGCAAAATCTCAGATGGTCCATGTTTTACTTTATACTTGCTTCCTCTATCCCCTGCCCTAGCTAGCCTTCTTGATGAGCATATAACCTTTCCTTTCTAATTTTAGAAACTGAAAAATGAATGGTGTGGGTTCTATTTTTCCACTCTTTCCCTTCTCTGTACAAACAAGCTCACTTCCCCCAATATTTTTTTAATGAAATAGTCTATCTAGACCAATCCACACCTTGGTTGTCTTCCTTTGCCTACAGTCTCACTTATTGGGCTTCCCTGGTAGCTCAGACGGTAAAGATTCTGCCTGCAAGGCATGAGGCCCGGGTTCGATCCCTGGGTCGGAAAGATTCCCTGGAGGAGGAAATGGTAACCCACTCCAGTATTCTTGCTGGGACAGTCCCATGGACAAAGGAGCCTCGCAGGCTACAGTCCACGGGGCCTCAAAAAAGTCAGACAAGACTGAGCACACATACATTCTAATTACAGGGCTTCTTCGGTGGCTCCGTGGTAAAGAATCTGCCTGCCGCTGCAGGAGATGTGGGTTTGATCCCTGGGTCTGAGGACAGAGGAGCCTGGCAGGCTATAGCCCACGGGGGCACAAAGGGTCAGACATGACTTGACAACTAAACAACAAGTCTCCTATATACGAACCTTCAAGTTGTGAACTTTCAGACTCGAATGTGTGTTCTATCAGTATCAGGTGTGAGTGACACTCTGCCTCCTATTGCCGACGATCCTTCAGCCCCCCCATATCCCAACTCATCTCCCTCCTCCTCACTCGATGCCAGTCCTTGTGTGCCAGCTGTTGTACTGTACTACTGTACTTTTCAAAGTACTGTTCTGTAAAGACTAAAACTGCTTTCTTTAGTTTTTGCTATTTTTATGTGTCATTTGTATGAAAAGTATTATAAACCTATTATAGTACATATTGTTCTACAATATGTAGCTGATTGTGTTAGTTGCGTACCTAGACTAACTTTGTTGGAGCTATGAACAAACCAGACTTACGAACACGCTTTAGAATGGAACTCATTCATATGTAGGGGACTTACTGTATAGCAGGGGTCCCCAACCTCTGGGATCTAATGCCAGGTGATCTGAGGCAGAGCTGATGTAATAATAATAAAGTGCACAATAAAAGTAAATGTGCTTGAATCATCCCCAAACCACCCCCACACCCCCAGTCCGTGAAAAATTTGTCTCCCACGAAACTGGTCCCTGGTGCCAAAAAGGTCAGGGACCACTGCTGTATAGGATTATAGCTGTGGTACTCAATGGGGGGCAGAGAATGGGAGATGGGGACATCTTGGGTGTCACAACTGGGGTGGGAGAAGGCTACTTGCATATAATGAGTATGTCACTCAACGTCCCACAATATATAAGGCAGATCCCATAACAAAGAACCAAAGAATTGAGACCTCGAATTCAATAGCCCAAGGTTGACAAACACTGGATTAGAGGAGCAATATTTAGGACACTATTAAAGTCTACGATACCCTACAAGAGTTAAAAGTGAGTCAGAGCAGAAACAGAAACTAAGAAGGGTCATCACTGAACTGTTCTTTAGAATTTCCAGAAGCTCTGGCCTGTTTATCTCCCATCACTGTGCATGGGCTCATGTGTGCTCAGTCACTCACTTGTGTCTGACTCTCTGTGACCCCATGGACTAGAGCCTGCCAGGCTCCTCTCTCAGTGGGATTCTCCAGGCCAGAAGTGGGTTGCCATTTCCTTCTCTAGGGGCTCATGTGTAGTTCTAGTTATACGATTATAAGACACTCTCAAAATGTGTTCTAGATACCCATGTGGATGTCCCTCGATGCTAGGTCAATTTCTCATTAAGAGACTTTTGCTAATTCTTAAACTACCTCCTTACTTTGCATTTCTGTAAGTCCACTCAGCACCACATCTGAAAATAGGAAGATTAGTCAGCATTGCATCTGAAAATAGGAAGATTAGTCAGAAACCAAAAATGAGCATTTCTTAGGTACTTGCTTTGAAGACAGAGGGCATAATCACTAATCGCAGTTGCATTCTGAAAGGCATTATAGCAAGAAGGGCAGCTATGTAGGGGCCCCTAACTGGTTAATAATAACAAAGGCACTAAGGACAGGCACAGCTCTAGCCTCTCAGGACAGCTCGGGAGATGGACATTTCTTTCAACTTAACTACACTTAGGTATGCTGGAATGAACTGCATTTTGTGAAGCTGGGGCTGCAGAGAACTTCCTATTTGTTTTAGAAATTGAATCACTGTCAACTTCATGTTTATTTCAGACATTACTAGGTAATCAGCAGGCCATGAACAGGGGGAGAAGAGAGCTGGCGGTGCCGTAAGGTAGCAGTTGCCCACGTGATATAGGAGGAAAAGGTGTTAAATTATAAGGGAAAGAAATGACAATGTATGCAGCTGCTCTCATAGGGCTTTTGGAAGAAATATGTAAATAGAGCAATGGAGCATAAACATAACGAGGAAATGGGCAGGTCTAAACCCTGTAGGAGTTAAACATCACTTGTTTAAAAAACAGAGGTGGTCCTTGGAACTTCAGCTCTCGGAGGTACAAACGGCTTGTCTGATTCCAGTCTGTGGTAGCAAGACCCTTCTTTACCTTGAATAAACAGGAAATTACAACCAAAGAACACACCATAAGACAGAGTAATGTGATCTGTATCACTCTACGCACTGAACTGCAGTGCTCCTGGATTTATACATAAACACTTCAGAGCTGTAAATGGTAAAAGACTAAGTCTGTTTATCTCTGCATTGTGTACTTGGGAATTAAGAAAAAATGAAGGAAAAAACCTACTGTAGTAGTTAAAGCCCCGAGTGCAATGTTTAGAATAAAAAATTCCTTTCCTTAGAAAATGTGTGGAACTACGTTGCAGGAACTTTTAAAAATAGCACATGGAACAGAATGTTCTTCCACAGATGAAAATTTAAGTGTACCATGTCCTTCCCCATCACGTGTGGCTTGGTAATATCCTGTCAAGCAACTTGATTTAAACTGAAGGGGAGAACCTTCTCTAAGGCTCTCCACACCTGGATTTTATCAGAGATTCACTTTTTGCCCCTCATAAAGAATTTGCTTTGTTTCAGCAATGGGCTCATCAGATGCCTGCCCCACTCCTCTGTTCTGAGCCTTTGTTCTGGAAGCTGCAGAATGCTCATTGGAGAATGCTTGGGGCACTGTTCTTCAGAGGTCCCTGACACTTCAGAAGCAAAAGTTGAAAGTGGTGTCAAAGATATCCTGAGATTGGCTCAGGGCTGAGTAGACAGGAAGTACCCAGGACAGCAGCCCCTCCCTAAGCTTCTGATTCTAAATCTGTGTTGTATCTTTTCCTCCTGAAAATGACTATGGTTCCAGACCTCTGGTCAGCTGGGCTTGCCTCCCCACATCAGTCTGCCTGGTTCTCTCCAATCAGTCTAGCAATTGAACCCATTTGCACATGGAAACCAAGCCCCCTAAGTATATGTGATCTAAAGGAAAGGATGAAAGTTAATCCACGTGTGCTCATTTTTCTGGAAGCCTCAGAGAGCTGGCCCAAGTTCCCCCAAATGCATCCTTCAAAGCAGCCTGATTATCACTGAGTGCTTAGTGAGTGTATATCTTGTACAAAGAAAGTATGTTGCTGTTATAGAAGCACAAACAGCACTACAGCCAATTAAAGTATAATTTAAAAAACCCATTGGTACTGATGAACCTGTTTGTAGGGTAGGGCTTCCCTGGTGGCTCAGCTGGTAAAGAATCCAACTGCAATGCGGGAGACCGGGGATCAATCCCTGAGTTGGGAAGATCACCTGGAGACGGGAACGGCTACCCTCTCCAGTATTCTGGCCTGGAGAATTCCATGGACTCTGTAGTCCATTGGGTCACAAAGAGCTGGACACGACTGAGCGACTTTCACTTTCACTACTTTTAGTTGAGGTGCAGATGTAGAGAACAAGAACAGACTTGTAGACACAGGGTGGGGGAAGGAGGGAGGAATAAACTGAGAGAGGAGCACTGACATATATATACATTATCACGTGTAAAGTAGAGAGCTAGTGGGAAGCGCCTTTATAGCACAGGGAGCTCAGCTTGGTGCTCTGTAATGACCTAGAGGGATGGAAATAAGGGTTGGTAGGGAGGCTCAAGAGGGAGGGATATTTGTATACATATGGCTAATTCATGATGTTGTGCCGCAGAAACTAATGCAACATTATAAAGCAATTATATTCCAGCTTTTTTTAAAAAAGGTGAAAAAAAACAAAAACAAAACTCCTACAGTCATTCTATGTTTGCATGTAGCTGTTCCATTAACTATCAGTCCAACTGCAGGCTATTATTTATGTGATTTTTATGTGACTCAGTTACTTCTTCAGTAAGAGGGAGAAAAATAGCACCTTCCAGTAGTCCCACCCTTAGGGATCCAGCAGTTGGGGCACTGGTTGATAATTCCAAGAAAATAAGACTACTATCTCAGGAAAATAAAAGACATTTATGTATTTAATTTTTGGCCCCACCACTCAGCATGCAGGATTTTAGTTCCCCGACCACACTCTCCCCTTAGTAGAAGTGTGGAGTCAACCACTGGACTGCCAGGGAAGTCCCAACGACGTTTATATTCGATGTTAACCTAAACCAGGCATTAGCCTGGGAGAATACTATTCTAGTTTCATGACAGATTTAAAGTTAGCATGTATAATTTTATAGACTAAGATTAAGAGTGGTGGGTGGCCGCGGGAAGCAGCCCATTATTTGGCTGCTGGCAGGATATTCTCAGCTAATTTGTATAAAATATTCAGGACAGTCTGGGTACACAGTAAATGCTCAAAAGATGTTAACAATGACTTTCAGTATTGAAGAGAAATTGCATTGCTTAATTTAGGAAAATTTTAAGTAGTCTTTAAAGAGGTGAGTAATCAGCTCTTCACTTGAGCAGAATATCTTTTAGAGGTTACATGCAAGTATCCATGCACACTAAAAGTTTATGTAACATGTTAACTGCTTACATTTTCCCACCAAGCAATTTTGGATAGCTCTCTTTTAACTCTCACTTTTACGTTTTGCATTTTAAAACTGATATTGATAGTCCTTTTATCCTTCTGAAAAACACGCACCAAAAACTATCTGGAAAGGACATATGTTGTCATTCAAAGAAATTGGAGCTGGAAAAATCCTTTAGTCCATCATTGGGACAAATGTTAGGATATTTTGAAATGTGTACCAACCAAACACTTATATCTATAATAAAATTCCAAAAATGTTTCCTGCCTTGTATGTGTTTATAGTACAAGATGTATTGAAATAGGCATGATGATTTGAAGGTATAAGATGTTCATTTCATTACTTCATGTCCCTGAGCATCCTTATGCTTCCTTCATAAGCCTTTTGTACCTTTCTCGCACCATCACTTCCTTCTGTTCTTAGTTAAGACAGGGTGAGATTTCTTAGCAGATACAAAATGACTAAGTGACTTCTAGTAATGTGAATTATGTGCTGGGTCCTTAATGCAAGACGATTTTGTGATCCTGCTCAATTCTTTTAACCCTTTCTTCTCACCAAGGTGTTCCATAGGTGGAACACCAGCCACTATTAAAACATGATTATAAATCATGGGCTATTTGCCTGCTAACCTTTCTTACCACACAGACACACACACATACACACACACAAAAGTTCAGGCCTCACTTAGACAGCATCTCTGCTCTTGATGAATCTTTATGGAACCTTATCTTATATTTTTAACAGCAAAGCTCAGGCTCTGTTTTACTGAAGCTGTTTATATATCTAATCAGAGTGGATCAGGAAATGTGGTTGACAGCGTAGGGCTGCCTGAGAAACATAATATTTGCTGGCCGGCTTTAAGGCCACCTTTCAGCTTGAAGGCGTGATCAATGGAGTGTGTCTGAGGCTCTGTTTAGATTAAGGGAAATAACGCACTGGTGGCCACATTCATCCCAAGCAAATCATTTTCCCTCACTCGGACTGCAGTGAAAAGCTTTCCAATAAAGTGATGACAGGATTAAATACAACCAACTTCTCCTGTGTCCCTCATGTGGTTACTGGCTGCAGCCTGAAAGGAATGGGGGTTCTAGTTTGATTGGGAGGATGGCCCTGCAAAAGAGATGGTCCCCATACTCTGTCCCGCCACTACCTAGCTGTGTGGCCAAGGGCAAGTTATTGGGTCTGTCTTGAAACTTTTTTCATCATTTGTACAATAGAGATTATTAGGGTTCTCCAGAGAACTCTCTCTTTCTCTTTCCATCTATATAATGCAATATATCTATAGATATATCCATTTATTTATATGGAGATTTATTTTAAGGAACTGGTGCATGGATTGTGGGAGTTGGTGAGTGTGAAATCTGCAAGGCAGGCCTGGGGCTCAGGCTCAGGGAACACTGATTCTGCAGCCTGAGTCTAAAAGCAGTCTGGAGGCAGAATTCCCTATTTCTTGGGGGAATTCGGTCTTAGTTTTTAAGGCCTTCAACTTATTAGAAGAGCTCACTCACACTACAGAAGGTAAACTGCGTTACTCAAAGTGGAAGGATTTAAGTGTTAATCTCAACTTAAACATACCTTCACAGTGACATCTCAACTGGTGTTTGGCCAAAAACTGGGTACCATGGCTGAGCTAGTTGACACATAAAATTAACCATCACAGGGGACCATAATAATCTTTGCTCAGAGAGCTTTGGGGAAAATAAATGTTAATGCCTAAAACACACTTTGCATAGGACTTAGTAACAGACTCTGTGTCCCACAGTGTTAAAGCAGATTTGACTCATCACGTAAGACTAAGTTTTAAAACATTTAAAAAGACATGAATGAGTTACCATTGATTCAACGTGACCATGTGACAGCATCTGCTTCCTTCTCAGTCTACTGACGAGCCTCCCAGTAATAAGCTTTGGAGTCCCTGGACATTGAGGGGTGACACATTTGTAGCAAAGGCATGCTTCTAGGCTCATTGCATTTTTAAAAACTTACCTTCTGTTCTTGAAAAACAATAAAGAAGCTTTGTGAGTACAGACAGACTTTTTGTGGGTGTTTTCATATCCTGTGGCCCCCACAATTTGGAACGTGGAGGCATAAGTTAAGGACTTATTTCACACTGTCTTCCCCAGTGCTCGCCTAGAGTTGGAAAAGGGCATTTAAGAATGTGGCTCCCACATACATCTTTCTCTCCGTGGTATGAAATATGGCCTCAAAGAAAACTCCGTTGTTTCCATTTCAAGGTCCTTTTGTGAGCAGAGAAACTGGCCAGTTACTGGTGGAATGCTACCTTTCCAAGATTTATGAGGAGTTGTGGAGGGCTCCGTAAACTCGGAAGGTAGCTTTTGTATCCTGCAGCACTCAAGACTGATTTAATTTCATGTCAGTCCTGGAACAGCAACCACAATATGAGCTGCAAGTTTATAAATTGCTCCTTGGAGCAGCTGACCTTGCAGGTGGGGGAGTCAAATGGAGTGGAAAAGTAGAGGAAGCCAGCAGATGGAGAATCTTGGTATACCAAGTGGGCGGATCCATTTCACCAAAACTAGAGTTCTCTTCTGCGCCCCCATATTCACTCCCAAATCCCTTCTTTCCTTTGAGTTTGTCTCCTTCCTAAAATACTCATTTTTTCCCCCAGAAGATGTCAGATGGGCGAATGAGGAAGAAACTGGATTATGGTGCCATGGTATATAGGGTCTTCTGGATTTTCAAGATTATTTCATGAAAATTCTGCTCCTGAGCTGCTCAGAATGAGCAATTTAAAGCCTAATTTACATCTCATTTCACAATAGAATCCATGATGGGGATGTTAAACTGATTGCCACTAAGCTAATACTCAGAAACATTGGATTCTTAACAGGAGCTCGAAATGCAGTTTGGATTCATAACATCGATTAAGTCAGATCTTAAAGAGAGCAAGCAACACACAATGTTATTGGGAGGAACGCACACATATCAGGGTAAATCTTCCCCAAATCTATTAGTCCCGTCACAGTGGAGAGCTGTTTATGTGAGTGGTGGCAGTTTCCTGTTGTCAGTTGGAATTATGCTGGATGAAGCATTTGAGGACACTGTGAGGACAGACTTACCTTGGGGACAGGACGATCACAGTAGCTTGACAGGTACTTCCATGGCCTCAGAATGCATATCTTCAGTTAATTCTAAAAATAAAAAAGTAATACATTTCTTAAACATGTAATCTAAAATGCAGCTATGTCAGTTACCCAGACGAGTTAAGTCATCCCTGTTCTCAGGCAGCTTAGTCCAGTGGGGAGAGGCCCTAATTACAAATAAGTTATAATACAGTATGCTGTGTGCCATAAAATATACATTGTTGGAATCCAAAAGTGTCAGTCAGGGAAGGCTTTGCGGAGGTGGTGGCATTTGAGATGAATCCTGACTGGTGGATAGCTTTCTGGTTTTTGCTTTTTGTTTTTTTCAGTGAAGCGGAATAAAAATAGAGCCAGGGAAAAAAAAGTGAATGAATGACTTGTGGAACGGCCAGAAATATTCCAAGAAAGGTGAGAACCTAGTGTGTCTGGAGCAACAGACATGTGCTCAATGACTCAAGAGACAAGGAAGAGAGAGCTTAGGTTCAGCCTTCTAACAGCCTAGGAGAGGAAACATGGGCCTTCAAAACTCCAGGAAGTGGCTATAAGATGGAGAAGGACAGACTTGAGGAGGTATGAGTGACAAGTGGAGTGCAGGAGCTGTAAGTGAGAGAGAAGGCTAAGGGTACACAAATTTCTAGCTAGGAAGGCTACATGGGAGTTTCCTCTACTGATTGCTAAGGGAACGGGAATGGGAAAGATCAGCAGTGTCCGGCGACAACGGCTGTGGCAACCTGAATGGGAGACAGATGGGAGGCGGGGAGGGTGGCATGTCCCTGAACTCATTTAAAATCTCCTTTCAAATGAATGACAACTCTGCCAGTTCAAGAAGTCACTGCAAAAACATGGAAATGAATCTGTGTCAAACTCCACAAGCTGAGTTCATTTTGCAAGAGAACCTTGAAAATGGTTACGTACTATTTTCCATAATTGGCATTTACATTACAAAATAAGTTTCAATCTCTGGTAGAAAGTAAGCTCCTCTTCAAATTAACTATAAAATAGACAATTTCTTTTATTTTCACATTTTTTCTATTTATTATTTTTTTGTTCTTTACATTAATGTGTTGGTTTTGCCAAAATAGACAATTTCATTTTGGTCTGATGAAGACTTATTTTATTTGGACTGAGAAAGGATCAATCTGTTCAAAGTTAAGATAGCACAGAACAGTCATTTAAGAAATTCTTTAGAAGAGGTACTACAATTTTTTTCTGGAATATTTTTCCTTTGTCAGAGCTAATGGATCATATATGCAGTAAATTACTTCTTTCAAAGTGAAATTCCATCTAGATCAAGTTACACTCATTCTGTGTGTGCACACATCTACCTGTGCAAACACCCAGGCATGTCCACAGCCAATACCTGATGAACGTCAGCATCATAAACCTTACTGTGACTGATTTTACATGGCAAGAGGCAAATTTCATGTAAAGCAACTTTCATTTGGCTTTTCGTTTTTTGTTATATTTTAGTAACACTTAGAGACATTCCTTTGTCAACAAAGCTCCATCCCGTCAAGGCCATGATTTTTCCAGTAGTCATGTATGGATGTGAGAGTTGGACTGTGAAGAAAGCTGAGGGCAGAAGAATTGATTTTTTTGAACTGTGGTGTTGTAGAGGACTCTTGAGAGTCCCTTGGACTGCAAGGAGATCCAACCAGTCCATCCTAAAGGAGATTGGTCCTGGGTGTTCATTGGAAGGACTGATGTTGAAGCTGAAACTCTGGTACTTTGGCTGCCTCATGCGAGTGTTGAGTCATTGGAAAAGACCCTGATGCTGGGAAAGACTGGGGGCAGGAGGAGAAGGGGATGACAGAGGATGAGATGGCTGGATGGCATCACTGACTTGACAGACATGAGTTTGGGTAAACTCTGGGAATTGACGGTGGACAGGGAGGGCTGGCATGCTGTGATTCATAGGGCTGCAAAGAGTCGGACATGACTGAGCGACTGAATTGAGCTGAACTGAGTAACATTTCTATTGTAACCATTTTAAAAGTGGGGAGAAAAGATAAAATACTATTAAATACATAGAACCACAAATGAACCAAAGCTAACTTAATGTGGTTGATATGAACGAACTTCAGTCAAATGAATTTATTTGTGCAAACTATGCAACAAATAACCCCACTTAAGGGTAATACTTAGAAAAATATACTCAACAATTTGGAGTTTATTTCTGTGTGCAGTATGAATCTGGGACCTAATTTATATATATATATTATAAATATATTGTATATTAAATATATATAAATATATTATATATTAAATATATAATATTTATAATATATATATAATAAATATATATATGTATTTTTAACAAATTTAGGAAAGACTTTCTTTACATTATTGTGTTGGTTTTGCCATACATTGACATGAATCCACCATGAGTATGCATGTGTTCCCCTTCCATAACCCCCCTCATACCTCCCTCCTGATTCCATCCCTCTGGGTCATCCCGGTGCACTAGCCCTGAGCACCCTGTATCAAGCATCAAACCTGATCTAGCGATTGATTTCACATATGATAATTTACATGTTTCAATGCCATTCTCCCATATCATCCCACCCTCATCCTCTCCTATAGAGTCCAAAAGACTGTTCTATACATCTGCGTCTCTTTTGCTGCCTCGCATACAGGGTTATCGTTACCATCTTTCTAAATTCCATATATATGCATTAGTATACTGTATTGTTGTTTTTCCTTCTGGCTTACTTCACTCTGGATAATGGGCTCCAGTTCCGTCCACCTGAGTAGAACTGATTCAAATGAATTTTTTTTTAATGCTGAGTAATATTCCATTGTGTATATGTACCACAGCTTTCTTATCCATTCGTCAGTTGATGGGCATCTAGGTTGCTTCCATGTCCTGGCTATTGTAAACAATGCAGCGATGAACACTGGGGTACACGTGGCTCTTTCAATTCTGGTTTCCTTGGTGTATATGCCCAGCAGTGGGATTGCTGAGTCATATGGCAGGACTATTTGCAGCTTTTTAAGGAACCTCCACACTGTTTTCCATAGTGGCTGTACTAGTTTGCATTCCCACCAACAGTGTAGGAGGGTTCCCTTTTCTCCACATCCTCTCCAGCATTTATTGCTTGTAGACTTTTGGATGGCAGCCATTCTGACTGGCGTGAAGTGGTACCTCATTGTGGTTTTGATTTGCATTTCTCTGATGATGAGTGATGTTGAGCATCTTTTCATGTGTTTGTTAGCCATCTGCATGTCTTCTTTGGAGAAATGTCTGTTTAGTTCTTTGGCCCACTTTTTGATTGGGTCGTTTATTTTTCTGGAATGGAGCTGCAGGAGTTGCTTGTATATTTTTGAGATTAATTGTTTGCCTGTTGCTTCATTTGCTATTATTTTCTCCCATTCAGAAGGCTGCCTTTTCACCTTGCTTTTAGTTTCCTTTGTTGTTCAGAAGCTTTTAATTTTAATTAGGTCCCATTTATTTTATTTTTTTCCATACCATAAGCAATTCCCCTGAATTTTTAACTCAATAGATCATTTTTCTCAGTTTATAATACATTACCCCAACCAACTGCTCACGTGCTAACTTCTTTAAAAATGTCTGATGTTAACTCATTTCTGCGTTCCTATAATGAACCATCAATAGTTCTGATGTATTTTTCTAGCATATTGGTGGGTTTAATATGCAAATATTTTATCTGGAATTTCTTCCATATTCAAAACTAAAACTTCAGTTAAAATTTTATTGATTCATCAATTACTTAACCCAAAAGAGTGTGGAGGATACCTTGATTAATTTTTGCTAACTTGATCACATTTTACTCAGAATAGTCTCTCTCCATGGACAAACACTCTTTGGTATTTGTTGAGATTTACTTTGTGCTTTACTATGTGAAACATCTTTGTTAATGGTGCACTTGCCCCAACACAACATTTTACTAAAAGAGATTTGTATGGCTATGAATGTATTTTCACAAAAGTAAGCAATGTATGTAAATTTTTGAGATTAATTGTTTGTCTGTTGCTTCATTGGCTATTATTTTCTCCCATTCTGAAGGCTGTCTTTTCACCTTGCTTATAGTTTCCTTTGTTGTGCAAAAGCTTTTAATTTTAATTAGGTCCCATTTGTTTATTCGTGTTTTTATTTCCAATATTCTGGGAGGTGGGTCATGGAGTATCCCGCTTTGGATTATAGCAGAGAGTGTTTTGCCTATGTTATCCTCTAGGAGTTTTATAGTTTCTGGTCTTATGCTTAGATCTTTGATCCATTTTGAGTTTATCTTTGTGTATGGTGTTAGAAAGTGATCTAGTTTCATTCTTTTACAAGTGGCTGTCCAGTTTTCCCAGCACCACTTGTTAAAGAGGTTGTCTTTTCTCCATTGTATATTCTTGCCTCCTTTGTCAAAGATAAGGTGTCCATAGATGCGTGGATTTATCTCTGGGCTTTCTATTCTGTTCCATTGATCTATATTTCTGTCTTTGTGCCAGTACCATACTGTCTTAATGACTGTGGATTTGTAGTATAGCCTAAAGTCAGGTAGGTTGATTCCGCCAGTTCCATTCTTCTTTCTCAAGATTGCTTTGGCTATACGAGGTTTTTTGTATTTCCATACAAATTGAGAAATTATTTGTTCTAATTCTTTGAAGAAGACCTCTGGTAGCTTGATAGGAATTGCATTGAATCTATAGATTGCTTTAGGTAGTATACTCATTTTCACTATATTGATTCTTCCAATCCATGAGCACGGTACATTTCTCCATCTGTTTGTGTCCTCCTTGATTTCTTTCATCAGTGTTCTATAGTTTTCTATATACAAGTCTTTTGATTCTTTAGGTAGAAATACTCCTAAGTAATTTACAAACAACTCCTGCAGCTCCATTCTAGAAAAATAAACAACCCAATTAAAAAGTGGGCCAAAGAACTTAACAGACATTTCTCCAAGGAAGATATAAAAATGGCTAACAAACACATGAAAAGATGCTCAACATCACTCATTATCAGAGAAATGCAAATCAAAACCACAATGAGGTACCACTTTACACCAGTCAGAATGGCTGCCATCCAAAAGTCTACAAGCAATAAATGCTGGAGAGGATGTGGAGAAAAGGGAACCCTCTTACACTGTTGGTGGGAATGCAAACTAGTACAGCCACTATGGAAAACAGTGTGGAGGTTCCTTAAAAAGCTGCAAATAGACCTGCCATATGACCCGGCAATCCCACTGCTGGGCATATACACCGAGGAAACCAGAATTGAAAGAGCCACGTGCACCCCAATGTTCATCGCTGCATTGTTTACAATAGCCAGGACATGGAAGCAACCTAGATGCCCATCAACTGACGAATGGATAAGAAAGCTGTGGTATATATACACAATGGAATATTACTCAGCATTAAAAAAAAATTCATTTGAAGCAATTCTACTCAGATGGACGAAACTGGAGCCCATTATCCAGAGTGAAGTAAGCCAGAAGCAAAAACAACAATACAGTATATTAACACATATATATGGAATTTAGAAAGACAGTAATGAGAACCCAACATGGGAGACAACAAAAGGAACGCAGATGTATAGAATAGACTTGTGGACTTTGTGGACGAGGGTAAGGGTGGGATGAGATGGGAGAAGGGCACTGAAGCATGTTAATTGTCATGTGTCTAATCAATCGCCAGCCCAGGATTGATGCTCGGGACTGGTGCAGCGAGATTTCCCGGGGGGGAGGGAGGAGGGAGGGGGGACCCGGAGGGGAAGCATATGTAAACCCATGGTGATATCATAACAATGTATGGCTAAAACAATAATTAAAAAAAAAAAAAAAAAAAAAAAGTAAGCAATGTATATGTATACTTTTATGAGGTCTCAAGCCTTGGCATTATTCCTACAAACAGGCTCTCTGCTACTAATTGCTGAAAAATTCTAAAAATATACTGTATGTGTGTGCATGTTCAGTCGTGTCTGACTTGTTGCAACTCCGTGGACTGTAACCCATGAGGCTCCTCTGTCCATGGGATTTCCCAGGCAAGAATACTGGAGCAGGTTGCCATTTCCTACTCCAGGGGATCTTCCTGACCCAGGGATTGAGCCTGTGTCTCAATCCTGCATTGGCAGGTGGATTCTTCTACCACTGAGCCACCAGGGAAGCCCCAACATATACTGCTTCTGTCTAAATGCTCAGGTCCCAACGTTGAGAGTGCAGTGCATTAAGACAATGGCACAACTTGAAGAAAACACAATTACCTAAGAGGGAAAACTGACTGACACAAACTCTTCACCTAACGCTGACCAGAGACCTAACATTTGGTGTAGATATGTTGGAATCTACTGTCAGGTTCTAGGGATTTTCAATATTTCTGTTTCTCTTACTCAAAAACACATGCATAAGCTGTGGTACATATACACAATGGAATATTACTCAGCATTAAAAAAAAATGCATTTGAAGCAATTCTACTCAGATGGACAAAACTGGAGCCCATTATCCAGAGTGAAGTAAGCCAGAAGCAAAAACAACAATACAGTATATTAATACATATATATGGAATTTAGAAAGACGGTAACGAGAACCCAACATGCGAGACAGCAAAAGGAACGCAGATGTATAGAATAGACTCGTGGACTTTGGGGATGAGGGTAAGGGTGGGATGATATGGGAGAAGGACATTGAAACAAGTTAATTATCATCTGTATCATATGTCTAATCAATCGCCAGCCCAGGATTGATGCTCGGGGCTGGTGCAGCGAGATTTCCCGGGGGGGAGGGAGGAGGGAGGGGGGTTCTGGAGGGGAAGCATATGTAAACCCATGGTGATATCATGACATTGTATGGCAAAAAAAAGGAAAAAAAAAAACACATGCAACAAGCACCTTAATTTCTGTTATCTTTATTTCATTAGTCAGAAAACAACTGTCCCTATATTTTAAATAATAATAACAGTATATCAAAATTCTGTTGCTAAGCCATCTAAATATTGGGTTGGCCTAAAAGTTCGTTTGGGTTTTTAAGATGTTATGGAAAACACAAATGAACTTTTTGGCCAAGTCAATAACTTTTATCAGTAAGCTATTTTCTTATTTCCTTTAAAAAGCACTTTTGAATGAATGGACATTAGAAATTAGCCAAAATCAAATCTAATCTACTAGGTACAAAGAAATGGCTAGCAAAGTGACAGTTTTCATTCATCAGCAAGTCAAAAGTAGCAAAGGTCAGTAATGTTCAGTGTCAGCTGGTGTGTGGAGAAATGGTTGTGCTTTCTCACAGTTGTCAAGAGGGGATGCTGTAAATCCTTCGATGAAGGATTTTTGCTTACTTTGAGCTATCCTGTGTCCACTCTGCTCTTTTTGTGTGCTCTGTATCTCAGCCTGCCTTTAAGGGGAGCTCCCCATCGTGGGTGGGTTGGCAGCAGCAGCCCCCGGGAGTCTGTCTGGTGCAGTGGTCAAGGGCATGCAGACCACCCTGCGTGTGATCCTTGATTTTGCCATTGACTCTACCCTCTTAGGGAAGATGCATAGCTTCCCTGACACTCAGTTGTGAACACAGTTGTACACAACTTGTACATCTGTGTGTACAAGCCCTTGGAGCACCCTTCCAATTGCCAGATGGAGGCTGCCTGATTCACACACAGATCATTAAATAAAGACAATTAGATCTTTCTTTTGGTTGAATTTTGTTTTGTTACATATGTTACAATGGGACCTGAGGTCAGTTTTGAGTTGAAACTTGGAAAAGCAAGAGGAAAAAATGGGTTTAGGAAACTGACATTCACTGCATCCCTCTTGTGTACAGCTGCTCTCAGGCACTTCATATATGTCATCTCATTTTAAGCCCCTCCCCCTCAAACATTCCATGAGCAATAGAAGCTTGATGGATCTCAGTTCCCAGACAAAGGGTTGAACCCCAGCCCACAGCAGTGAAAGCACTGAGTCCTAACCACTGGACTGCCAGGAAATTCCCAAGGATCCCTTTTTCACAGAGTCATTCCCAGTGTTACATAATATTTACATAGCAGAACCAAGATTTAAACTGAGATCTGTCTGAAATTCTTAACTATGCTTTTAACCACTAGTTAACACTGCTCCCCAGGGTTCCAGGAATAGTGAGAGAAAGCCATGCAAATGAGAGAGAACAGGGAGACCTGTGTAAGGGGGAAGGCTGAAGTCCAGTCAGTCTTGATGGCTGGATAATGGGCCCAACCACCTAGTTCACTACAGAACCTCAATTCCAGACAGCAGATCAGCAGTGGGGGAGGAATAGTTTCCAGGTGCTTCTGGGAAAAAATAAAATCAGCAATAAAATAAAGTCCTTTACCAAAGAGCCATGGGATTATCTAAAGTGGCCTGCTCTTCTTCTAAGAAAGAATCAGAGGGATGTACTACTTAAAAATGTAATCTAATCTCAGAAAGAATAGCTGATCATGAGGAAATATTATTAGTCTCAAAAGAGATTTAGATCATAGCTTACATGAAAAATATTTGGAATCAGAATGATTTGATATACTTGAAACAGATGGAGCCGAAACTATTCATAATTTGAATCTATTCAGTGTTTAGAATCCCTCTTCCAGGCCTGCTTTCTATTCAAGAAAAGGATGAACATCAAAGGGTGAAAACAGGGTTTCAATCATTATTACATCAATATCACACATTCTAACAAGAAAGGGATAAATTTTTAACAACTTCAACTCTTATTCACAAGAAAAATACTAGATTTATATATTAGGTGAACGTATTAAGGATCCAGAAGTTCTAAAATATCTCTCATTTTATGAGAATTCTTTTGATGTCCTCACTGTCACCTGGTCACTCTAGTTCTGCTGTTACCAGTTACTGGAAAAGTGTGACACACTAGCAATGACATGAAATATACAACTGAGTAGATCAGCTACAATTGGAAACAACTGGTGAGTCTGGATACCTGTAACCTTCACATAAAAGAAACACAACTTCATAACAAAAAAAAAAAAAGAAAGAAAGAAAATTCAGTAACTGCTAAAAAAAAAAGACTCATTTGCTGGAACAAATTAATAAAATTCATAATAAATCTGCTGTCTTAGTGTTAAAGAGAAAACCACAGGCACCAAAGGACATCACTTGTGCTAAGGCCCTTGGTAGCAAACCTAGCCTTAATAACTGACTTAACTGCAGTTTTGACCTTCTCCAGAAAAGCAATCTTAATCAACTAGTCTGGAATTTTCCGGTCAAATCAGTAAGGTAACCTATCAGGTGGACCCTCTCCAACTCCCTCAAGAAACAGAGGTACTTGCAGGAAAAAATCCTTGAAGTTTCTTCCTCTTCAGATAAAGGTGTCCTGGACTAAAAATAATCCTATCTTTTTTTTTTTTTTTTTGCTAATAGCTCCCCTTGCCCACTCTACTTCTGGTAAAAGTCTTTCACTTTGTACAGCCCCTTGGAGCACCTTTCCAGTTGCTAGACAGGATGCTGCCTGATTCAAAAATCATTGAGTAAAGACAACTGGATCTTTCTGTTGATTGAATTCTGTTTTATTTTTCACATATTTATATGATAGCAGTGGTGGGACTGAAGGGAGTTTCCAATGGCACTTGGGGACAACCCCCAGATACACAGACATGGAGCCCAGAGAACACTTTTGAGTTCACTGTTTTTCCCACCATTTCCTAGAGCCATTGTTAAGTTTCTCTAACCTTTGTGTATTCAAGCTCCCAACCTAATTGGCTTTCTTTGACAGGGCAGGTCAGCTTGAGCTGGTCGAGGATTCAGTCTGGAGCCTGACTGAGCTGGCAGATAGTTCTGCCCAGAGCCAAGCTCCTCATCCTTCAGACCACAATTCCCAGGATGCAGTAATATGTTCTGGTTATTGCCAATAGTGGAAAACCCCAGCCCTTGATTCTGTTCCCAGATTCCACATTGGGAACTGTGGATGGTTTGGGCTGCAATTCCCCATTTGTCTGGGATCCTCCCCCAGATTCCACATAGGAAACTGTTAAAGGCCAGGATGCAGTAACGTCTCTAGGTTACCGCAGACATATTAAGGGGCACGTGTGGGTCCTGCCTTGCATAGAAACTTATTTTACTTCCTGAGAGCTTGGCTCTGTAGCCATGAGGTTGGGGGCTCCAGAGTATGGTTAAATAGAAATGTGAGTTGCACCCCATTTGCATGTAGACATGGCTGGATAGAAATATGGGTTAAACTCTATTCATGGCCAAGAACCAACCAAACTGCTACCAGGCCTAAGAGGAATTGCAACAATCTTGGGAACATTCTAAATCAATAAAATCATTTAAAAAGTGCACTTTAAAAGCAAAGGCTATGAGAAAGTCTACAAAAGATTTCTAAACTGCAAAGTAGCTTCATTGAAAGATTCATTGCAAAGAGCTAATACAAAATTAAACATACAAGTGATACCTTAAAAAAAGAGAGAGACCACTGACATGACTCCTACTGCCTCGTTCTTCCCCTTTTCACCTGAGAACTCCTTTGTGTTTTACTAACTGCATCTCAACTGCTTTTTCACTCTGAAGAGACTATTTATACTGTTACCACTTATCATAAAACTACCCAGGTTACAAATGAACCTCCTCACACTGAAACAGGGAGAAACGGGGGCAGGGCACAACCTCTGAAAGAATGGCATGGCCTGAGGACACAACATAAGCCGAAGAGAGGTCCGAGATGGTGGACAGGCCAACTTTCACCAGACCCTGAGCCTCAGTGTACACTCACCGTAGAGCATCATCAAGCTCAATGACACACCACAGGCACCGTGACGGTTTCAAGGCCAGTCATCAAAGACCAAAAAGTGGATGGTGGTCCAATTCCTGGAAGTATCTGCCCCTTCCCCTGGATAGTTGCAATAATCCTCCTAGTCACTGGCCTATGAAATTACCCAGCCCATAAAAGCTGACCACACCACATTTTGAGGCTGACCCCACCTTTTGTGATGGCACATGTCAGTAGGGAAACCGTGCAGGACCCTGTGTGGCTCCTGGGCATGGAAATCTCTCTATCCACCCTATCACCCAGGTTCCTGTCTGCAGGGAAGATTCCAGCCTCTGTGACCTTCTCTGAATTCCAAAGGGCAGTTGCTCTTTGGTTGCTCATCAAGGGAGAAGCAGCCAAGAAATCACCTGAGGCAGGATTAAAGGAACCAGAGAAGCTCCTCAAGAAGACTACCTGAGACCAGCTTAGAGCGGAGGCCCTGCACACACCCTAGTCTTGTCAGCACCCTCGCCCTTGAACTACTACTATAAAACTTCTCATCAGATCCTCTACACAGGGACACAGTTTTCAAGGGCAGGAGCCCGCTGTGCTCCCCTCTGTCTGGCAAAGCAGTAAAGCTATTATTTTCTACTTTTCCCAAAGCTCTGTCTCAGAGACTCGATCAGCGCTGGTGCCCTGAGGATGAGTCTCTGGCTTCAGAAGCAAAAGAATGATATTCTGGATCTGTGTCCAGAAAGGGCTCACAGAATAGCAATCGATCTTTTACAAGCCATTATCAAAAAGCACAAAATAAGATGGGGTGCCACAAGCCTCCCTGAAGCCATGACTATGGCTGAGCATTTTGAAAGGATCCTAGAGCAGGACTGAAAACAGAAAGCTGCCAATGTAATAGCTTTACAGCTTCAGCAGCTCCAGGGCCAGAGACCTAAAACCATATGTAGGTTTCCCCTGTTACATACTCTGAGAGGTCCATTATCAAAATACTGGCCCAGAAATTGATGTCTCAATTATACAACAGGGGCACAGGAACAGAGATTATCCTCAAAGGCCCTGTGCAAATTCTTCAGCATCAACTTCAGTGTCCCTGCATGGGCCCCTTCCAAAGATTATAGGATTCTAAGGGATTTCCTGGTAAAATAAAAATAAAAAAAAACAAAACTATGTTATTCCCATAAACAGGTAAGGGTAAACTAAAGTTAAAATTAATGGGGTCATTCAACATTGCCAATAATATTTATTGTTTGTTCTGGCTAAAATCTGACAAGATATTTGAAAGGATTTAATAACATTATTTTATGATCACTGGCAAAAAATGACTCCTCATTGCCAGAATTTTGCCATCTTGATGTAACATGTAACATTGACAATAGTCTGCTCCTGAGTCAGAGAAACTAAGATGGGTAAATAGTGGCTGTTCAGAAGCCTGAGATGGCTTCTTGGGTTCTTCCAGGCTACCTGGAAAACTCCATTTTTCTTTTTCTTTTTGAATTCTTTTACTTACCTGGGCTTCCCAGGTGGCACTAGTGGTAAAGAACCAGCCTGCCAATGCAGGAGACATAAGAGATACAGTTTCAATCCCTGTGATGGGAAAATCCCCTGGAGGAGGAAATGTCAACCCACTCCAGTATTCCTGCCTGCAGAATCCCATGTACAGAGGAAACTGGCAGGCCACAGTCCATAGGGTCACAGAGTTGGACATGACTGAAGTGACTTAGCGTGGCAGCACTCACTTACCTAGTGCACTTTTTTTAAAAAAAGCTATTTTTGTTCCTATAGAGAGGACTCAGACCTCTCCCTCTGGACACCTGAATACCTGCAGCTGGACTTCATTCAACTGCCATTGAGTGTGTGCTATCAATATGCTCCTGAAATTGTATGTATGCTTTCTGGAGTAGTAACGCATTCCCTTGCTGCAAGGCTGATGCCCTTACCATGGCAAAGAAACTGTTAGAGAACCTGTTCTTCATGGATCGAGGCAATCCCTTCACTGGGCAAACCATGTGAGTCTTAACAAAAACCTCACCAACTTCTTGGAATTCTCAGTGCCTGCACCACCCTTGGTCATTAGGTAAGTCTGAGAAAACTAATGGATAAACTGATTTCAAGCAGAACAGAATGAATAACATGGGACTAAATGAACTGACGTGGATGATTATAATTTTTTTGACTTTGTGTTTCTGGTTCTTCAAATCCTTTTCCATAGAAATCTTTTCTATTAAGCTGTCGACATTTTGGTAAGATATATCTTTGTGAACAATAATGAAACCTTTACTTTTTCTCCCTACTTGATCCTTCCAGAACTCAGAAACCCCCAGCAAGCATTCTTGTTTTCATACTCATTGTTGAACAAATTAGTTTTCCCATGCAGGGGAAAAAATGGGAAGTATTGTAAAGAGAAAAATTATGTTTTCACTTTTGTAGAAATTAGATTCTAGTCTTATTATCTTTGAGGTTTGTTCTATTTGTATACTGGACTGGATCCTGCATTCTTCTAGTTTCCTCAAATATTTGGCCATGATTCTCCAACTAACATTCCCAATTGTCTCCCACCCTTTGGATTTGGAATCACTTAGAACAAAGACTGCCCTTCAGTCTCCTTGGAAGGGACTGTGCCAGGTACCCCTCACTATGCAGAGGGCAATCCAGCTTTAGAGATTTGAGTCTTGGGTACACATCTCGCAGCAGACAAGGGCTCCACAAGACACCTGGTCTTGTATGAACACTGGAGACTTCCTTATCAAACTGACAAACAGGAGAAGCAGCTCATATCAACGCGGAATGTTTCCATCAAAGACAATGGATCAAGGTTTCATTCTTTAACTAAGAACCGTTTCTATTTTTTCCATTACTCTGGCATTGACCAAGAAAGATAAACACAATCGTCTTTCTCAGGCCACTGCTAAGGGAAGGGGTGGGTGGGAATTACCTCTAGAGTTTAGGATGACTCTATTTCAGACTAGGAGAAAGTCTACAACTGACCCCTGGCTTTCATGAATAAATCCATTCCCTGAACAGGAGTAGCTACAAACAAGAACATGATCAGAAACCTATCCTTAATTCTTACAGACATTGCAGATTCTATGGCTAAGGTATTAGTTGTCCAGCAAAGATCCTCAGACTCTCTGGCCATGGTTGTTCTTGATAATAGGATAGATCTTAATTGTCTTTTTGAGTACTTGCATGATAAAACTTCTGCGTGTTTCTTCCTCCCTCAAAGATGTCTTGGTCTAAAAATAATCCTTTTTTCATTTTACTGATAGCTCCCTCCCTTCTTTCTATAAAAAACTTTCCATTTTGTACAACTCACAGGACTCTTCCATTTGCTAGATGAGCTTTTTTGGGGGCTCAGTGGTAAAGAATCCACCTGCCAACACAAGAGATGTGAGTTTGATCCCTGAATTGGGAAGATCCCCTAGAGAAAGAAACGGCAACCCACTCCAGTATTCTTGCCTTGGAAATCTCAAGGACAGAGGAGCCTGGTGGCTGGCAGCTATAGTCCATGGGGTCAAAAAGACTAAGTTGCTGGACACGACTTAGCGATAAAACAACAACAACAATGCTGTCTGATTCATGAATGTTGAACAAAGCCAACCAGATTTTCAAATCTACTTGGTTGAATTTTATATTTTTTATACCCTCATGACGTTATCTGAGCACAAGTACCTTCCAAAGGCCCACTTCCAAACATCATCACACTGGGGGTTAGGGCTTAACCCATGAATTTTGTGTGGATATCAACATCAGTCCATGACACTTGCCAACTATTAACTTCAGAGGTTTCAACCTTTAAAAACCCAGCAAGATTGGTTTCTGATTACAACAAACTCTCTGATTGTTGGTTGCTTAACATTTAAATTTCCTATGTACACTGAATTTTCTCTTAATTCCTGCTCTTCTTTTTAATGTATAAGTTTACTCCTTATTAATTAACTGTCTAATTTTGCCTTACTGTGGTCTCTTCATCCATGAGAAACTGTCATTTACTTAAAGCATCTACTACCTCCGGCATGCAAAATTAAGAATCATTCTCTTTTAATAAATTAAAATCCATTATTAGCTATACTTACACTTCCTTTACATGTGGAGCTATAATACAAAACATTTTAAGGCAAATTTCAACATATTTAATTAAACCTAGGTATCTCAATGCAAGCCCCTTAAAGAGTAAAACCGCCATCTTGACATTTCAGCTGTTTTCCATAAGGAGTCCTCAACCTTTTCTTGGTGAGGAAGTGCTCCCAATTGACCCACTGTGTTATGGATCAGAGCAGTGGAGGAGGCTGTGGAGGTGTGACAAGGCCAGAACAGTGGGGGCAGAGTCTTGGCTGTCAACTTGAAAGCCTCTTAGGTGAAGCTCGAGGATTGCCACCTGTTTGTTGGGGTTCCAGCTATAGATGTTTGTGTTCCCTTAATCATACTGAAATCCTAATCCCCAGTAGTATTTGTAGGTGGAATCTTTGGGAGGTATCAGGTCATGGGGGTGGAGCCTTCATGAACAGGATTAGTGCCCTTGTAAAAGAGATCCCAGAGAGATCTCTCACCTCTTCTACCACATGAGGACTCAGTGAGAAGCCAGCCCTCTAAGAACAGGAAGAGGGCACACCACAGACACCACATCTGCTGGGTGCTTGAGTCTTGGACTTTCCAGCCTCCAAAACCATGAGAAATAACATTTATTTATAAGTCACCCAGTTTATGGTATTTTGTTACAGCAGCCCGAATGGACTAAGACATAATATTGGTACTGGGATGTTGGGGTGGTCCTGTAACTAACATAACACCTACAAGTGTGGAAGCAGCATTAGACCTGGGTAATGAGTAGAGGCTGGAGGCATTTTGAGGTGCATGCAGGAAAAACCCTACACCGTCATGAATGGACCACTATAGGAAATTTGGTGAAAATTTGAGAGAGAAAAAGAGGAGAGCTGTAGACAAAGTCTCAATTTTCTTAGAGCAAACCCAGTCCTGAACAGATTTTCTGGTAGCCATATGTACACTGAGAGCCCAGAAATAAACGAGGAAGGCCGTAGAGAATCTTAGAGAACACCTAAGTAATCTTAGCAGATATTTGGTAGGCATATGGACAGTGAAGACCACTGTGATGAGGTCCAGGTGGAAATGAGGAATGCATTATTGGACAATGGAGGAAAGGCCATCCTCATCATAAAGTGGCAAAGAACATGGCTGAATTATGTTTGTGTTCTCGTGTTCTGTAGAAGGTGGAACCGGTGAGTGATGAAATTGGATATTTGGCTGAGGAAATTTCTAGGCCCTGTTTTGAAGGTGTGGCTTGGCTTCTGCTGACTGCTTTCAGTAAAGTGAGAGAAGAGAGAGATGGCTTAAAGATGTAATTGTTAATGGGAAGAGAAGGGGAATTTAAAATTTTGAAAAAAAATCTCAGTATGTTCATGTATTAAAAATGAGAAAGCCTATTTGAGAGAGAACATAAAACATGTGGTCAAATTTGCTCAGGGGCGTAGAAAGGATTGACCAGGCCAGAAGTCCAGGGCTATCCATCAAGGCAATGAGAACACTAGTCAGTCACCTACACAAAAGGCGGGACCTAGCAAGGCGATGGGAGAATGACTCTGAGAGCATTTCAGAGACCATCAGGGTCACCCCTTTCGTCACAGGTGGAGTGCCAGGGTCTGTGGAGCCTCTGCTGCCCACTGTACCACACAGCCTCACATCCGTCTCTGCTTCCCACATGTCCCCACCTTCCTGGGCAGCCCCAGATGCTTGTGGTGGGCCCCTGGGAAGATAGCCATAAAGCTTGAGGACATGGGTCCTTCCACCTAGATTTCCAAGGACGGAGCTTCTGAGCCCCCAAGACCCAGACAGAGGGTGACCTTGGGGCAGGACCTAGTGGAACCATGTGGGCCGAGCTGCAGAGACGGTTCCAGTCCGCTGCAGTGTGGGCTGTGCCCAAAAGGCCAAGGGAGCCCACCCCTTCCAGTGTGTCTGGGAAGGGGGGAGCTCAGTCCCAGGGACAGGAGGGAAGAGCTGTCAAAGATCATTCTTGAGCCTTAACATTCTGGACTTGTTGCGGGGGATCTGTTACTCTTCTTTTTTCCTATTTTTCTCTTTGCAGGTGGGAATGTCTATGTATGCCTGTCACACCATTGTATTTTGGAAGCATATAACTTGTTTGATTTCACAGATTCACACGAGAGAGGAATTTTCCTTATGATGAGTCATTCTGGAGTCTCACCCATATCTGATTCAGATGATATTTAGATGGGACTTTGGCTCAGACCATAAAGAATCTGCCTGCAATGCAGGAGACCCGGGTTCGATCGCTGGGTTGGGAAGATCCCCTGGAGAAGGGAATGGCTACCCACTCCAGTATTCTTGCCTGGAGACTCCCTCTGTTGGACTTAGACTTTTGAATTGACATGTGAGAAGAGCTCAATCTGGGGGAACCGGGGTGGGATGCAATTAATCTACTGCCTCTGTCTGCTTCTGTCCCTCTCCTCAATTAATATGTTGAAATCCTAATCCCCAACATGAGAATATTAGGAGATAGGGCCTTTTGGAAGTGATTAAGTTATAAGGGGGGTCTTCATGAATGTGATTCATGCCCTTATAAAAGAGACCCCAGAAAGGGCCCTCTTGCCTCTACTGTCTTGTGAGGTTACAGCAAGAAGATCTTGTATGAGAAAGTGGACTCACACCAGACAAAACTGGTTGGTACCATCTTGGACTTCCGGCCTCCAAAATGTGAGAAATAACTAAACATCTCTTGTTTATAAACCACCTAATCTATGGTAGTTTGCTGGAGCAGCCTGAAAGGACTAAGACAACACCCAGTAAACATGTCAGGCTCTTATGTGTCATCAATATTCCAAGAGAAAAGTCCACAGCATTTGTCCATAGAATAATTAAGCGTAAGGAGGGGACTGAAAAAGCATGCCTGTCCATGCTGTACAGAGGAAATGAGGAGATGGAGATTCAACCCTGATCTCTTCAGTAATTCTGAATGTTTCCACTCTTTCTTACACATTAACAGTCTCTTACTCTTTCAGGACACATCTGTTTTTCAGGCAAAGCTTCAGTTCACGTGTACAGAAAGACACTTGTGTACACAGATGAGATAAGGGCCACAAACCCTCCCACACCCACATGTGCCCAGGTGTCAAGGTTTTAATGGAGAGTCACTGAAGAGCACACTGAAAATGTCACATTTCATACAATTTCCCCCTCTCCAAAGACATTAAAAGCTTGGCTGGATTTATTTGCAGAAGTGAAATCACTCTCAAAGAGACTTAGCTCACCTTTCCATAGCAACCACAACAAATTTGGAATTTCAAGGATATGAAACTGTAGATTGCCTTTCAAAAAAAATATCTTATTAAGGCTGAAGGAGGACTCAGAAACCAGGACATTCTCATAAACATTAGTTTTGCACAGGTTGAGCCTCCAAATTTGGTTTGGTTATCAAACCCTTCTGAACGTGGGTTCAGAGCAGAAAGAGGTTTTCATGTAGCTCTGAGAAATGCCTCTTTTGGACCAAGTGGGAAAAGCTGTCAGAAGTCCCATCAAAGGGTATTTCACATGCTATGTTTGCTATAAATCTGCAAGTATAGAGAGAGGGTGAGGGGCCTCCATCAGATGATTTGGTTCTCCTAGACTCTCACTCAGATGACAATCCTATCTTCCTTGTCACATCTCATTTGGAAAATCTCTTTGTAGACACAGTGGGTTCACAATCACCTATAAAACAAAATCATGCTGCAATAAACTCTGCCAGTGCCCTTCATGTGTCAGCACGGCTGCTCAGACGTCATTAACACAATCAAATCCATCCCCACACCTTAGGTCGCTGCTTGGGTTTCCCCTGCTAATGCATTCCTGCAGTGCCTGCCTTTCATGTTGACTTTGCTCAGAATAAAAACGACTGGGTATCCCCACTCTGTATATTCTGAAACGAAAAAGAATCAATTAGACCAACCATATTTCCATCAAGGGGGCTACTGCTGTTCCCCAAACAGCTTAAGCTGTCTTCTCATAGTTTATGATGTCAGCAGGATCTCCTGACTGAAATACAGCCTTGAAATCTCACCCCACCCCCCTTCTCTAGCCCTCTGTCTGCAGTATATATTATTCTTGTAGTTTTCAGAGACAGCTGTGTGAATTAATGAACTGATGTGAGAATCAGAGTTGGCCTGGAGCCCCATTTAAAAGTCATGTCGATGACCTCATAAAAACAGCAAAGAATGCTTCCAGCTTGCTTGTAAAATAAATCCATTTCTTAATAACTTGGAATGCCCACCTAATTCAGCACATATTTTAACTCCAAATGATTATTTCATAAGAGAATGAAAATTTCCCATGAAAAAGACATTAAGCCAACCCAGGCAACTATAAACTTTAATTGATATTTCACAGTATGTACTGGTTTGCCCTTCGGGGAGTGTAGAATATCCTTCTTGCACCTGCATTTTAACGCCAGAGTTATAGTATTTCAACCATTAAACATTTTTCATTAAAGCACTTCATATAGAATTAGTCTAATCTGATTTTAACAAAAGTATTCTATATTTAGTTTTTCACACTGTATTAGTCCAAACCGTTAGAACTAGAATGGCTGGGCTTTTGTTCACTGGAGGAAGCAAAAGGGTGGTCTGCACCCACCTCACTTCAAAGATGGCCCTTGCTGTGTCTGCTGTCCTTTGAAACAAACACAGCATTTCTAAGCTGAGTCACTCCCGGGCCACTCTCAGGTTCTAGAGAAATGGAGACACAGGGTCTCAAAGCATAACTGGTCTGCAGGATCTTCTCCTTTCCCTGTGAAGAGTCATAAAACCTCACTGAGCGGCTCCTGGGAAGCAGGGAAGGAGGCAGAATATTTTTGCTAGGTTAAAATGGAGAAAATGTGCAAACATTTGCATCTTACAATTGGAGTTTTATAGCTGTTATCTTGCCGGCAATCTTGAGTGAACAGCTGCAGGATTTTAGGACGTGTGATTTGAACAACAAGGAAAGGGGCCTTTTGAAAGGCTGCAAGTTAGAATCAGAGAGGAACGGTATAGGGGCTGGCTCGGAATCAGAGGCTAAGCAACATTTCAGGAGGATGAGTTACTTCGAAAAACTTTTTTTTTCCCCCTGAAAGGATAAACTCTATTTTCTCTCACTCAGAATATTAATTCCTCAGGATTGAGAACTCCTAAAGTATAAATAAATAGACTTAGCCCTTTTTGAGCAATGGTTCTACTTTGTTTTCAAATGAACAAGTCAAATGTTTTTTCAGACTTAGTATCTGTGGGTGTGCTTAATATTACTTCTTTTATTGATATTTCAGTGTGGTGTACAATGAAGTTTAACATGCTGTATGACAGGAGGGGACGGGGACAACAGAGGATGAGATGGTTGGATGGCGTCACTGACTCAATGGATATGAGTTTGAGCAAACTCCAAGAGATGGTGAAGGATAGGGAAGCCTCGTGTGCTGCAGTCTATGGGGTCACAAAGAGTCAGACACGACTGAGCATCCGAACAACAACAAAATGACAGTTTATAGGTAACTCTGCCAAACAGACACTGTTCTGCTTGACTTTAGCAAAAAATGATCCAAGTGTACTTAACAAACATCAGCTACAGCAACTTGTTTATATTATAAACAGAAACCTCATTGATAAAAAGTTTCTCATTGGGTTTATTCAAATATTAAATCTTTAAACTCAGTTCTGATGAAATGTACATGCAACTTAAACCCCCAGGACACTCTTCTAGGTTTGGTAAGTGTGACGTGTGAGGGGAAAGCATGCAAGCATGCCACACTTGACCCACAACATGGCAAGGTCGTAGCGACCAGTCTATCTGTTCTACAGCCTTTGCCACTGTCATCTGAAGTGGGGAGCAACCACAAAGGTGAGCTCCTGGGGAGAAGGGAGGCAGTGCAGAATAAAAGCTGAAAGGAAGGGCCCATCACCGGAGGCCTAGGTTAACTGAGGCAGGGAACCAAAAGCTATCGAAGTGGGAGACCTCTTGCCCACCCAGTAGGAAAATCAATCTTATTTTACTTTGAAGAAGTAGTCTGGGACTTCCCTGCTGGTCCAGTGGCTAAGACTCCAAACTCCCAATGCAGGAGGCCTGGGTTCGATCCCTGTTTAGCTAACTAGACTCCACATGCTGCAACTAAGATCCGGTGCAGCCAAATAAATAATTAAAAAGAAAGAAAGAGTCTGCATGCTGTTGTAAACAGAATATTCCTGTATCACTGCTGTAAACCATTGTAACAGGTTCTGGGAAATCACTTCCTGTCCGCACCTTCTCTGGCAGGGTGGGTGTGGCTACCTGGGTGGGTGTGGCTATGAAGGCCCCTGGCCTGCCTCAAAGGAGCACAAGGTCAGGAAAGAAACATTAAAACTCTGACCTTGACTGGGAGAGATGATCCAAGCCAGAGAATCCTCATCTGGTAAATGGACTAATAAGGCTTTGTACTGTAGTGACACTTATGTGACAAAAAGCAAGGAAACACCTGGTACAGAGTAGACACTCCAGGAGTATTTTATTAGTTACCTTATCATTAGTGGCTGCAGCGGTAGGAATGAAAGTCAAGTCCAAGCCTGTGAGTCAAACTAAGGGGCTGACTGGGCAGGTGAGTGGCAGTGTGCATGAGCTGCACTCCTGTGAGTTATGTATTTCAAGCAGGAGGAAGTGCCGCTCGCTGTGTTCCTGGAATAAACAACTTCAGCCTGCCGATGGGGCTTCCCAGGTGGCTCTAGTGGTAAAGAACCCACCTGCCAATGCAAGAGACGTAAGATAGGAGGGTTTGACCCTTGGGGCAGGAGGAGGGCATGGCAACCCTCTCCAGTATTCTTGCCTGGAGAATCCCATGGACAGCGTAGCCTGGTAGTCTATAGTCCATGGGATCGCAAAGAGCCGGACATGCACGCACAGCCTGCTGATGAGCACTGAGAGACTCAGTACCTCTTATTCTAAGTATAAAGAGTTCCAAGGCAGAGGTGCAAGAGGGCAAACAAAACCACTTTTCAGCTCTTTGCTCATGGGTGCTTCTTAACATCCTATTGATCAAAGCAAGTCACTGGGTGAACCCAAATATAAGGGGTGGTTAAAAAAAATAGTTTGTGTTAGGTGATCTTGTACAGTGAGAATATAGAGACAGGTGAATAATTAAGGATATTAATGCAATCTGGAGGCTTTTCTGGCAGCTCAGACGGTAAAGAATCTGCCTGCAATGTGGGAGACCTGGGTTCAATCCCTGGGTTGGGAAGATCTCCTGGAGGAGGGCATGGCAACCCATTCTAGTACTCTTGCCTGGAAAATCTCCATGAACAGAAGAGCCTGGCAGGTTACAGTCTATGGGGTTGCAAAGAGTTGGACATGACTGAGTGACTAAGCACAGCACAGTGCAATCTGGGAAAAAATAGTAGCTGAAATTTGAAAAAGATAGGTGACAGTAAATAGGAAATTAAAATGCATCCCCTATTTCAGCATCCACAGACAACTATGATTAATAATGATGTCATTACAGTATTATTCCCAGAGATACAAAAAAATTATTTTTCAAACTTGAGATCAAACAAAAAGTACAGTTATGAAGGTTAAAAAAAACTCATCAAACTGAATTAGAAACATTTTTCTATATCAATAAATATATTTAAACAATTTGTTTTTGCTGTCTATATGTTACTACACCATAGAGATGGGCTGTATTTTATTAATCATTCCACTTTTATTTAACATTTAGTTTGTGTATACTCTTTTCTTAACAAGTAGTTGGCTAAAATCAAAATGATAAAAATGACACTTCCTTAGCCCGAGAAGCATGTAAGAATATGCCAAATGGGCAGGTTGTACAGCAGACAGGAACTGAAAATCCAGGTTTGAAAAAAACCTGGTGATAAACTTCTTTGGATATATTCTCAGGAAACCTGATTCTTTTTCATAAGAGGAATTTGCCATCTTTTAAGCTGTAGTAAAATTTATTTTGGATATAAAGAAACAATAAAAAATTGTGGTGACAAATAATGTCGATATATAGCAACCTAATTTTGTAGCATTTTGCTTTAAATGTATTGCCCTCCTAAACAATAGAAAAGTACTAAGAGCCACAAATTTTAATGCCTGGATGATGTTTCCGAGTGATTTTCTAATGGCTATACCATCAGATCAGGGGAAATTTTATGCTATTAACAGTGGGGCTTTCCATGTGGCTCAGTGGTACAGACTCCACCTGCCAGTGCAGGAGGTGTGGGTTTGATCCCTGCATCAAGGACATCCTCTGAATTAGACATGGCAGCCTACTCCACTATTCTGGTGTAGGAAACCCCATGGATAGAGAAGCCTGGTGGGCTAGAGTCCATGGGGTCTCAAAAGAGTCAGACACGACTTAGCAACTACAACAAACAACAACAGATAGTCGGTCAGTTACTTTAGATGGTTATGGAGTTCTCCTTTACCAAAAATAGTTACGGACCTACAAACCCATGAAATCTCTTTTTAAAAAATTATATATAAATGACATATTAGTTTTAAGTGTACCACATAATGATTTTGACATATGTATATATCATAACATGCATGTGTGCATGCTCAGTTGCGTCCGACTCTTTGCCACCCCATGGACAGTAGCCTGCCAGGCTCCTCTATCCAAGGAATTTTCCAGGCAAGACTATTGGAGTAGGTTGCCATTTCCTCCTCCATGGGATCTTCTCCACCCAGGGATTGAACCTGCGTGTCTCACTTCTCCTGCATTGGCTGGTGGGTTCTTTACCACTGCACCACCTGGGAAAGCCCATATATCATGACATGAGCACCACAATAATCTAGGTAACATCCAAGATACCGCTATTGTTAATAGAATATTGTCTTTCAAAATTTGAGTACATCTTGGGAGAACGGTTTAGAGCAATTTTCAGTTGTTTATAAGTTAATGTGATTGTCAGGTCATTTTGAAACAGTCCATATTGAAAAGGGGAACAATGCATTAAAACCTAAGAATTTACTGAAAGGAGATGAAGGTCTATCTTGGAACTAATTACTGACTAGATAGTCTTCATCAAAAGTGAAAGTTGCTCCCGCGTGTCTGACTCTGCGACCCCAGGGACGTGGAATTCTCTAGGCCACAATACTGGAGTGGGTAGCCATTCCCTTCTCCATGGGATCTTCCCAACCCAGGGATCAAAACCAGGTCCCCCAAACTGTGGATTCTTTACCAACTGAGTCACCAGGGAAGCCTGATAATAACACTGAGGCTGGTTAAAAACTGAGCACACGGAAGCCAGTCCCGGTAATGGGTGCTTTTATGGGTTCTGCTTTTGTATTCTCAAGAATTGTGTGCACATAATTATTCCCTCTGGCCACAAGATGGTGCTTTTGTGCACAGTAGCTCTTGGCTTTGCAACCTTGACTCCTTCCCTCCCAAGAAGTGACTTAGAAATTCAAGTGCACCTCCACCTTACCTAATGAGCCTTTCATTAACAAACATTTTAACTTCAATTATGTATAAAACATGATAAAATACTTTTGTGTCAAATATGCTCAATCAGAAAAAAAAATTCAAACAAGCAATTTACCCATACCTTCTCTGTATAATAATGTAGGATGAAAATTCTTTCCAAACGAAAAGGTAATTTGCATTCAACTTCTGCTTCTCCAAAATGATTGATCTGCTTAAAACAGTGTAATTCATCTGGAAGAACAATTTAGGAAGGGTCTTGGCTGAACTTAATGTACTGAAAGTTTAGTTCTTTAGATGTCAATAAAGAGTTGTGGGTTACCACCTCACAACATAACTTCTTGACTGAAAATCTGACTGATTTACTTCTCCTTTTTACACCTAAGTTTTTTAGTATAATTATCTGAAGAAAACTTGGGTTAGTGTTAAACATCCCCAGAGTGAGGATTTTGCTGCTCTCATAAGTTCCACCTCCTCTGCCCCTTCTTTTCAAGAACATCGACACACAAGCTTTAATTGGAAACTGAAACTGCTGTTAGGCAGTCAGTAGAATGAATGGGAAGCATAGTCATTTCCTAGTAGTGTTGACATTCAACTGTTACATTATCATGACGGTTCATGCAACATTCTTCACATGGAAGCTTTCCAAGAATATACAAATTAGATGAGGTTAGTGACAAAAATAACACACCAAACACCTTGAAGCTCTGTCAAGGCTTTGATCATTCACTAATTAATTAATAAGACACCTCTTCAGTAGAAAGATAACTGAAATAGTAGCCTAAATTAGCAAAAATTGATAGGACAAAGAGATAAAACTAGCTCTGTGGTTCTCCTAAGATTCTCTACTCTATCCTTTTCCTTTGTGCTGAAAAAAATTTCTGCGGTATCTCTGCTGAGTTTATCCTCAAATTCTTAGAATCTTCAATCTGATTCCAATAATGTATTGTCAAGACATCTGTTAATTTACAATGATTCTTTTTATTCAGAGGCCCATGAAACAGGAAAAACTACGTAACATTAACCAGAAGAAATTCTCTGATAGTGCAAGGGTTTTGTGAGGGAAAGTCAAAAGTATAATTGGTAATGTTGCTGTTCAGTTGCTCAGTCGTGTCCCACCTCATGGACTGTAGCATGCCAGACTCCTCTGTCCTCCAGTATCTCCAGGAGTTTGCTCAAATTCATGTCCATTGAGTCAGTGATGCTATCTAACCATCTCATCCTCTGTCGCCCACTTCTCCTCCTGCCAACAATCTTTTCCAGCATCAGGGTCTTTTCCAATAAGTCGGCTCTTTGCATCAGGCAATCAAAAGTACTGGAGCTTCAGCTTCAGCATCAGTCCTTCCAGTGAATATTCAGGGTTGATTTTCTTTAGGACTGACTGGTTTCATCGCCTTGCTCTCTAAGGGACTCTCAAGGGTCTTCTCCAGCACCACAAAATATCAGTAATATGATACAACCAATCAGATTTAGCACAAATAACCTGCTATGAACAGATACAAGCACAGCTGATGAGTCAGAGTATGGAGAGGACAGGGAGGGTCTGACACCACACTTATCTGCAGACATCGGCCCCCCATGAGCAAAGCTTTATCACTCATCTTGCTCTGACATAACCATAATTTACACTCCCTCCTCTCTCAACATAGAGTAAAACCAGTGGCCATGTACCTACTTGTGATCCAGCCAAGAAGGGGAAAATGAGGAAATTTTAGAAAGACTTCCTGATCCCCCAGTGGAGGTACTCTCTATCAAGTACACATCTTTGTAGCAACATATATGTCCACAAACTAGGAACTGTTGCCCTATGACTTCAAAACCAGTTGTGCTTTACCTTGAGTATGGGGTATTTGGGCATCTTACTGGGGGTTTTGTGTCTTATTTGATTGGAAGCTCCTGGTTGGCAAAGGAGGTAACCCTTTTCTACATAACTTTGCATTTATTTGATAAACATAAGCTCAGTCACTCCTAGCTGAAAGAATACCAAAAAAAAAAAAAAAACCAAAAAACAAAAAACCCACCCACACACACAAACAAACCACTCACTGCTGCTCTTAGCATATTTATCAGTGAGCAATCGGTCACACATGATTGCCTCAGCTAGAGAAAGAGGAAAACGTTGCTGTTTTGTTTTGTTTTTATTCTCTCACTGGGGTCGTCCTGATATCCCTCCAGATTTCATTCTAATCTGATGGATGGAAGCTGAAATAGATGAGCAGAAGCCATCTAACACTTCTTCCAATCCTGGAATCCTATGAAAATTAATTTGTTACAATAATGAGAAACTGATATCAGGAGCACATTAGCAATGTATTTATAATATGGCATTGATCTTATTGATTTATTGATTTTATATTTGGCTGCGCTGGGTCTTCGTTGCTGCACACAAGCTTCTTCCAGTTGCAGGGAACAGGGGCTACTCTCTAGTTACAGTGATCAGGCTTCTCATTTCGGTGGCTTCTCTTGTTGCAGAGCACAGGCTCTAGGTGTGTGAGCTCAGTATTTGTGCGATGGGCCTAGTTGCTCAGAGGCATATGGAATATTCCCAGACCAGGGATCAAATCCGTGTCCCCTGTGTTGGCAGGCGGATTCTCATCCATTGTACCACCAGGGAAATCCCAATAGTATTCTTGAAAGAATAAAATCAATAGACAGTATTTACAAGTATGCTTGCATTATTTAAATGGAAAGCGTCATAAAAAAATGCTAAAATATCCATCAACCTAGTTAATTAGGTGAAATACAAGATTAATTCAGCAGGGCAGGGAAGGAAGAGGAGGGCAACAGATCCCTTAAGGGTTTTGCCATGATCAAGTTCTATGAAGTATTTCATGTGCTTGAGACAGGGCAGAACATATTACTTTGATGTAATTTCCTCCATGATCTATCCGTGAAAAGTAAACCTAACCTCCATGCTCTATGGGCATATGCTTCATTTAAAACCATATCTCTATCTACATTACTTGGTAATTTGTTTTTCTTTCTAATATTCATTATACTTGCAGAAACCAAAATTGATCTCATTTCCCGAAGGATAATATTTTTACTACTTTTGATCATTTCTAATAATGATAAGAGAAATAGTTGCACAGTTACCTATGTACATGAAAGTATATATCTTAAAATATTTATTCTATATAAGTGGCAATATTCAGTAAAGGCAGAACTATAATTTGCATTTTGATTTAAAAAAAAATGGAAGCTGTTTATCTGAACTTCCTCAAAATCATTCCAGCCCTCTCTCCCCAGAGCCCTGAGTTTCTGCTTACACCCATCAACTTCCACTCCTTGGGGAGGGTTCCACCTTCTCACTGTAGATTCTATTCCTTCCTTCTTTCTCATGCCCCGTCAGTTATCTCTTCTCTTAGATGTCCCTTCAACCTCTTCCTTCTCATATTTTTCCTGTCTCAGATGAACAATATCAAGTTTTTCTAAAATAACAACCATTTTCCTTAAATCAACATCCCTCTCTAGGTACAAATCCATCTATTTCTTCATTTTTATGGTCAAAGTTAGGAAAACAGATGGAATTTGCTGTCATGTTTTTATCTTCCACTTACTATCAACTGCCCTATACTTCCACTCAACATCACTGTGCTGAAATCATTCACATCAAAGCTACCATCGACCTGCTAAAACACAAATTAATTCAACTCTTTTCAGTTCTCATCTTGACCCTGTTGACAGTCTTCTTGAACTTCTGAATTCCTTGGCTTTAGTCATCATACTATTGGCACTCACACTTCTCAGGCCACTGCTCAAACACATATACACACACACAATATACTTTTTTACTTAAAAGGAGAGAATTGTTTTTACAAGTATAGAACACTGTAAAGTATAATTTAACAAACTCACAACTCAGAATTAATATCTATTAACACTGTGTGATGTTTGCTCTCAGATGCGTTTTTCCCCTTAATTATACCTTAGGAAAATTATATAAATAATAATAATTCTATTTTACCCTTTAAAAACAAAAAGAAATTATTGCATTTCAGATAAAGCTAAAGCTTCTTTAATCCATCACCTTTATTCAGCCATATTTCCTTCTCTGCCCTTCTTCACAGCCATTATCATGAAATCAGTATACAGCTTTCCAGTTCATTAAAAATTTTTTACATACACACATATATCATATGCTACTTGGTTCTACATTTTTAAATTTAGATAAATTATCACATGCTAAAATTTTCACTTTTGGGGGGGGTGACATTATTTTAAGGTCAGTCTATGCTGCTATAGAAAAATCAAATTCATACCATTTAATAAAGCTCAACATTCAGAAAACTAAGATCATGGCAGTTGGTCCCATCACTTCATGGGAAATAGATGGGGAAACAGTGGAAACAGTGGCTGACTTTATTTTGGGGGCTCCAAAATCCCCACAGATGGTGATTGAAGCCATGAAATAAAAAGACGCTTACTCCTTGGAAGGAAAGTTATAACCAATCTTGACAGCATATTAAAAAGCAGAGACATTACTTTGTCAACAAAGATCCATCTCATCAAGGCTATGGTTTTTCCAGTGGTCATGTATGGATGTGAGAGCTGGACTATAAAGAAAGCTGAGCACTGAAGAATTGATGCTTTTGAACTGTGGTGTTGGAGAAGACTCTTGAGAGTCCCTTGGACTGCAAGGAGATCCAGCCAGTCCATCCTAAAGGAGATCAGTCCTGGGTGTGCTCATTGGAAGGACTGTTGTTGAAGCTGAAATTCTAATACTTTGGCCACCTGATGAGAAGAGCGGACCCATTTGAAAAGACCCTAATGCTGGGAAAGAGTAAGGGCAGGAGGAGAAGGGGATGACAGAAGATGAGATGGTTGGATGGCATCACTGACTCAATGGACATGGGTTTGGATGGACTCCTGGAGTTGGTGATGGACAGAGAGGCCTGGCATGATGAGGTTCATGGGGTTGCAAAGAGTTGGACATGACTGAGTGACTGAACTGGAACTGGAATTATGTTAGTATGTTATGTTAGTACATGTATTCAAATGACTCTACATCATTTGACATATCAGTTTCTTAAAAATGAGTTGTTTCTGATTCTTTGCTACTACAAAGAAGGCTGTAATGAATCTCAGCCAGTGCATCTTACTCAGCTCTATAAACCTGGAAGTACAGCATTCATTCCCAGGTCTTCTCAAGTGCTGCTTCAATTAGATGTGTGGCTCAGTCCATTTCCAAAGTTATCTTTCTGTAAGACCTAACCATGTGACTTTCCTACTTGAAATCTTCAACTGGCTCCTCCTTCACCAGGAAATAAACTGCACAGTCTTCAGTGACTTACACAAGGTCCTTCCTCATCTGGCCTCTGCCCACCTCTCCAGGTTCATCTCCCATCCCTTCACTCTATCCTCTCTAGTCTCACTGAATTGCTTTCAGTTTTCTGTTTCAGAACTACTTTTCTTAGTGGGACATCTTGGTCTCTCATTTCCTTGTATTTGCACACACTGTGTCCTATGTTTAGAATACCTGTCCCCCTGTAATCTTTACCTGCTAACTCTCAGGCTTCAGAATTCAACTCAGATGCCATCCCCTTTGGAAAGCCCATTCTTTCTCTCCTTTTAAGATGATCTGGATATTCAGAATACAAATGGTCTCTTCTAAAAAGTAACTGTCAAGTCAACATTGCCTTCTCGTGTCCATACATTAAAGAACTTACAAAGCTTTCTGCCCATGATCAGACCTGAATGCCCTGAAATAAACCCTACGGTCATTGTCCCTCTTTCACTGAGAACACTGGAATTGGAAGCAGACCACATACAACTGCTATTTGGGGTCAATTTAAAGAGGGGTGGAAGCGCATCATCCACTCAATAGACATGAGTTTGAGCAAACTCCAGGAGATAGTGAAGGACGGGGAAGCTTGGCGTGCTGCAGTCCATGGTGTTTCAAAGAGTCAGATACGACTGAGCGGCTGACACAAGATATACCCCACTGTTTCAAGAGAACAGAGGTCTACCTTCTTCTCTGTGAAGTGACTGCACTCTCTTCCACCCTGCCTTTTCTCACATATGCAAGAATAATTTTTCAAGACACAACTCAAGCACTCCTTTTCTCAGTGGGGCTGCAATTACCACTGCAACAGGTGTGCCCTGTTTCACACAATCTCCATATGAACAAAGAACCCCCCAACACTCACTTGGGCTAAAATGATCTCACAGCTTACAGACTGCACTAGGTCTTCCTTAGTGAAGGAAGTGATGTGAACTGTGGTCATAACTGATCCATTCCTCCACAGATAAAGCACATTTCACACACAATCCAGAAAAATGATCATTTGAAATATGGGAACAGTAGAGTCTTGATCCTCTGTAAAGGTAATCAAGTTAAACTGCCCACTAAGGACTGCATTTCCAAAGCCTGCAATGAGGAGGTTCTTAACGTGGGGTAAAGGAATAAAGGAAAAATGTTTGGTTTAATATTCACAGGGAGAGAAACTTACATATTAGGTAAATAAATAAGCTTCCTTACCCATTACTACTCTCAACAAGAAACTTCAGTGAGTGCCTGCTATGGGCTAGGCACTTATTTTAGGCACAACCCAGACAGAAATCAGGGGCTGCGAGGACAGGGGATCACAGTCTAGAGGAGGAAACAAGTCAGCAATCAGATAATGAAATCAAGTGTGACGCATGCTGGGACACTGACACCCAAATGCTAAGAAAGTAGAAAGTATTGAGTTGGCCAAAAAGTTCATTTGAGTGGACTATTGGCCAACCTAATAAAAAACACTCTGAACTGAGACTGTAGGGCCTGAGGCACGGCAGCAAAGAGAGGAAAATGCATCATTTGATGTACAAGGTGGCGCAGAGGACACTGAGCAGCCCGGTAAGGCAGATTTGTCTTCAGTAGCAGGCTCCTGTGGGCAAGAGTCTATGAGAGATACAGCGATGTGGTGGAGGCTGTGGAAACTGCGCCCATCCACATCCACTGGTCCCCCCAGGGACGCATCTTCTTGGCCAGAAAACACAGCTCTGCACAAAATGCTTCCCTGGTGACAGCTGCCGCCAGAGCCCACCTGGGGTGAGTGCAAAGCAAAGTCTCCATTTCCAACCTATTCTTCAACATCAGTTCATAGGCCAAGTTCACTAGCTGAGGAGCCCAAGAAAACAAACGAAAATCAAAGTGGTTTGCAAATACGCTGATAAATACTTTGTAATTTTAAAGAATGCTATATATAGTTATATGATAGTTATTTAGGGCTTTTTTCCCCCCTGTTGTCAAAGTCTTGTTCAGGGTTCTTCTGAACTGACCATCCAACCACCAAATAGCTATATGACCTTTGCATTGCCCAGCTGAAAATGTCTTTTGGCTTTGAGAATTTAGAATAAGATCTTTGTTGAATGTTAGATATGCAAAGCCACTCACTAAGATTATTCATATTTCAAAAGCATTTTATTTTCAGTAGATTTGGAACAATCAAGGATTAAAGAGATTTGGGGCTATGAGACATTCAATGATTAATCTTATTTTAACACATATTTCACACCCCTTCTATCCTATCCCTGGGAGCATACAAACAAAATAGAGGAAAAATCTCCATCCTTAATTTGCCCAGGCTGATAAAAAGACAGGCACATTAATCAACAGATTCAAAAGAATGAGAAATGCTTCAGTAGAATCCAGGGTATATGGGAAGAGAGACAGGGAAGAAGTTAGTTCTGTCTGGAAATGAAGGTGAAGCCAAGGGAGACCGAAGGAGGGTACAAGGGACTCTCCATGTGCATCGGCTGACAGGAGGACTCAAGAACAGAGCACAGGTGTGAAGTATGGAAACCACGGGTCTCACAGCACAAGAGGATGGAAATGCTTGGAGGCAGGAACTGATACAGGAGAGAGAAAGGAGAAAATGTCGGAGAAGCACGTGCAGGCCAGTGAGGGAAGGGTCTGGCATGCCATGTTCAAAAATCTAAACTTTATCCCACAGACGATCATATTCCATTGAAACGTTTTAAGATATGTATACATGGGCATATTTATATTTTTAAAGGAACAAATGGATGCTGATGGGATTAGGTGCTCAAAGTGTTATTATATAAAGGCAAGGGGGACCAATGAGCAGGTATTGTTATAGTCCAGGCAGAAAGGGTGTTGGTGAGGCTATCACATATTAGAATGAGCTTAATGGGGAGCAATAAAATAATTTCATAAAAGGAAAGACTTCCTCTTTGTAGAATATTGTGTGACCACATCTGCAGATCTACAGGAAATGGTAATGTGACTTCTCATGTGTGTTTCTAGCATGTACTATGCATTTTTGTAGGTTCTACGTATTTCTACAATTAATTATTACTGGGGAATATTAATGCTGAAATTAGATTGAAATATTCTACATCCTTATTCTCTGCTTTGATGTTGTGTTACAAGCACAGGGCTTGGGTTTTTGGATCAGACTCAGATAGGTTGCTGGCAGAAACCTCAACTTCTAAAAGCTGTGATAATGGGAGAGAAATTCTAGAGTGGCAGCTTCTCTGGCCTTGGCTGCAGTGGCTGCGGGCAAAGTAGTGGTACGAGGAGGGAAGGGCTCTGAGATGCTGTTTGGGCAGAACAGACCAGGTAGATACCACTTATCAACTATCAGGAGAAACTTATTTGAAATTCTACCATCATGTGTAAGAGTCAAAAAGTAGTCATAATATTTTTATCACAGTACTCCCTGCAAAAGCTTTATTACTTTATTAAATACTATTCTTTCCCTACTATCAAATTCCATTTGAGATCTCTAGAGTGTATCCTCCCAATTTTGTCACAGCATAGTTCTTTCCAACTCTAAAACAGTTAGCTAACTGATTTTAAATATTAGCTACAGCTTATTCTGTACTGTGTCAAATCACGTCAAATCACCTTCTGATGATGGTGAGAAATGTTTTGTTTGCAAAAGCTGCTCTCCTCCTGGGAGGAAGGGATCGATCAACTTTAGGCCAAGCTCCAAACTCAACCCTGTGGCTCTGCATGCACTGTAAGATTTTTTCTGGAAGGAAGAGATCTGCCAGTGTGATGACTCCTCCTTAAAAGAGTTCAGATGTTCAAGCTGGATTTCATAAAGGCAGAGGAACCAGAGATCAAATTGCCAACATCCACTGGCCCATGGAAAAAGAAAGACAGTTCCAGAAAAACATCTTCTTCTGCTTTATTGACCATGCCAAAGCCTTTGACCATGTGGATCACAACAAACTGTGGAAAATTCTTCAAGAGATGGGAATACCAGACCACCTTACCTGCCTCCTGAGAAATCTGTATGCAGGTCAAGAAGCAACAGTTAGAACCGGACATGGAACAACGGAATGGTTTCAAATTGGGAAAGGAGTACTTCAAGGCTGTATATTGTCACCCTGCTTATTTAACTTATATGTAGAATACATCAGGCAAACTGCTGGGCTGGATAAAGCACAAGCTGGAATCAAGATTGTCAGGATAAATATCGATAACCTCAGATATGCAGATGACACCACCCATATGGCAGAAAGCGAAGAACTAAAGAACCTCTTGATGAAAGTGAAAGAGGAGAGTGACAAAGCTGGCTTAAAACTCAATATTCAAAAAACTAAGATCATGGCATCCAGTCCCATCACTTCATGGCAAATAGATGGGGAAGCAGTAGAAACAGTGACAGACTTTATTTTGGGGGGCTCCAAAATTACTGCAGATGGTAACTGCAGCCATGAAATTTAAAGATGCTTGCCTCTTGGAAGAAAAGCTATGGCCAACCTAGACAGCATACTAAAAAGCAGAGACATTACTTTGCTGACAAATGTTCATCTAGTCAAAGCTATGGTTTTTCCAGTAGTCATGTATGGATGTGAGAGTTGAACTATAAATAAAGATGAGCACCAAAGAATTGATACTTTTGAACTTTGGTGTTGGAGAACTCTCTTGAGAGTCCCTTGGACTGCAAGGAGATCCAACCAGTCCATCCTGGTTGGAAGGACTGATGCTGAAGCTGAAACTCCAATTCTTTGGCCACCTGATGCAAAGAACTGACTCACTGGAAAAGACCCTCATGCTAGGAATGATTGAAGGCAGGAGGAGAAGGGGCCAAAAGAGGATGAGATGGTTGGATGGCATCACTGGCTTGATGGACATGAGTTTGAGCAAGCTCTGGGCATTAGTGATGGACAGGGAATCCTGGTGTGCTGCAGTCCATGGGTTTGCAAAGAGTCGGACATGACGGAGCAACTGAACTGAACTGAACTGAAATGACTGTGGTAGTTGCAGGTACAACTTCACAGGGGCCTTGTGTGGCCAAACATTTCTTAGATGGAAGTTATTTCTTAGATGGCTACACTGCAACTCCTAAGAAAATCTGGGTCACCAGAAACCTGTCGCTTGATTACACATTTATTTGCTTACTATCTGTCCCCCCCATTAGAACGAGAATTCCATGAGCAAAGCCTTTCTGATATGTTCTCTGCTTGAACAATACCTTCCAATGAGTAAGACATTCACTCAAGAGTCTCAAAATGTGAATTTCTGGTTTCAACCTGAGGAAAGTGGAACTTGATACAAGTTCTTTAAATTAAAATGACAGAGTCCTTCAGCCACAGAAAGTTATACTACCCAGGGGAGAGTGGGTGATGGATACCAGGAGGTGTCCAGTCTGAGAGACAGGAGAGGGGATGGGATGGGCAAAGCTGGGCTGGGCAGGCAGGGAGGCTCTCAGGAGACCCAATGCCATGCCAGTGCCTTGGTCTGGGCACTGAAGCAAAGGAAAAGTCCATACATTACCTCATTCCCTGGGTATGAACAGAAGAAAGGGAGTTATCAGAGAACTTAGCGATATGATAGGATAGGATAGGATAGGATAGTTAATATGTACATGTATTATTGGGTTGGCCAAAAGGTTCCTTTGGGTTTTCTGGTAAGATTTTATGGAGAAACCTTTTGGCCAACTGAATATACGTTAGCACTACTCTCAAACGTTTCACACAGACTGACTCATTTAACCTGCATGCCAACAGCTAATTTAAAGAGCAGCTAACTTCTCAAGGTTAGTCAGCGACAGGCAGAGCTCAGCTCTGGACCTGGGCCACCTGGCCCCGGCTGCTGCTCATCATGATGAGGTTGCTGGATGGTGATGGTGGCTCTCCACAGAGTCTAAGTAGAGCACCTGAATCAGGTTAGATGTTGATGGTAACTTACATTGACGCTGTATCAATAATGAGATGTGACTGTGAAAACAAGGATTTGACATGCACAATGAAGATAAAATTTCCGTAAAGTTCTCATACAAAGTCTCAGGGCTGAGACTGCCCTTGTAGGGCTTCTGTCCCTTTTGGAACAAGACACACAGAAGCAATGACATCTGGTGTTTGGGATGCCTACCTGGGTTGGGGCGTGCCTTTGCTGAACACATGAGCACCCACAATGTAACGGGGGAGGGGACACACAGATGAATAAGACAGCTCAGACTTCAAGGTGCTTTGGGAAAGAGAGGTAGAGGGACAGTCCTGTGCCCCACCCAACACCGACTCGGCAATAGAAAAGCAGCACATTCGCAAACATGCCACCTTATTTCTAAGAGGCTCCCATAGCAGCAAAAATAGGGAGAAAAAGTTTAATCAGAAACAAGAGTCTACCAAAACCTGCCTGGAGGGCTTTCTTCTATCTCAAGTATACATGAGACCACACACAGAGAGACACACACACCATCTACATGTACAAAAACCACTGCCTAAAATCCATTTTATCCTGAAAAAGGGTAGATTTACATATCAGAATGTTCAGTCACTAAGTCGTGTCTGACTCTTCGTGACCCCATGGACTGCAGCCCACCAGGCTCCTCTGTTCCTGGATTTCCCAGTCAAGAATACTGGAGTAGGTTGACATTTCCTTCTCCAGGGGATCTTGTCAACCAAGGGATCGAATCAGAGTGTCCTGCATTGGAAGGTGGGTTCTTTACCACTGAGTCACCAAGAGAGTCCCAAAATATCTAGTGACATATACAAAGATTTCTCTTTTTCTAGAAAACAAAAAAAAACAGAAAAAAAAAAAAACAGTTAAACTTTAAAGCCTGCTAATACAGACTCGCTATTTTTCCTACCAGGCACGGTTCAGAATTCCTGGCCGGCTGGATGTGTGTGTGTGTGTATGTGTGAAAACCCATACTACTTCTCAGGATTGTCGCTGCAGCAGACATTTTTCTCAGCATCTCGGGCTGCTCACCCCACGTGGCCCCGGGCACCTGCAGGATCAGTCAGTTTGCACAAGCAGCTTCCCAAGCCAATGACGTAGCTCTGCTTCTGTTGTTCCCAAAGACCAACATCTGTCCGAGCTCAGCATATGCATCCTCGTATTAAAGTGCTCAGTGCTCTAAGGCCCTGCACTTAATTTTCCCTTGGGTAAACAGAGCCAATAATGGATAAATACTGAGGGATCAAATATCCTTAAACTATCGGAGAGAGCCGTGAGTGCAGTCTTTCAGCCACATCAGAAGTGAGAAAAAAAAAAAAAAGAGCACACACAAAAAAGAAGTATGACAGAGGCTCTCCAAATCAGGAGTGAAGAACGTGGCATGGAGTTGTTTCCACCAGCCGTGGACTGTCTTGGGAAGCATCTTGATGAATGGTGGTGGGACAGGGGCATTTGGGAGTCCTACGGTTAAGTGAGTGTGTTTGCTTAGTCGCTTCAGTCGTGTCTGACTCTGCGACCCCATGGACTGCTGCATGCCAGGCTCTTCTGTCCATGGAATTCTCCAAGCAAGAATAATGGAATGGGTTGCCATGCCCTCCTCCAGGGCATCTTCCTGACCCAGGGATCGAACACACGTCTCCTCAGCTCCTGCATAGCAGGTGGATTCTTTACCACTGAGCCACCTGGGAAGCCCATGGTTAAGTGTAATTGAACGTGACTATGGCATGATCCAAGCAAAAGTGAGATCTTTGCTCTCTTCAGAAAAGAAGAGCAAAGGGTCTTTTGGTTGCCACCCTCCAGCTTGAGTTGACCCCACACTCCCTGTAACCATACACTGAACTGTCTATAGTGTCCCATTAATTGCTTTTCAAGGCAAGTCCCTGTAGGAAGGTGAACTTTGGACAGGCTGACAGTCTTGGCCTTTGAGCTCCTTAGGGAAAACACTCAGTTCGAGTGTATCTTTCAAGCACAAACTTCTAAGGAAGAACATTTAAGCCTCTCAGGAATGCTGGTTTAATACAGAGGAATATGTATTTCATCATTTCTATGCAATCTTTTCTTTTAAGAAAAATGCTCTGACCTTTGAGATAAGTTGGTCACAAAAGATGACCCTATCCAAACTTGATCACCATGTATAGTAGCCATACTATTATTTTCTGATTTGCTTAAAAAAAGTATCATTAAACATTTCAGATTAGAGAGTTCCTATTTGTTATTTCAGAAAATTATAGTTCTTTCCTTATTAGTTTTTACAACAAAGTATATAAATCAATCTTACCACAGACTGACACTCATCTTGTGCGTGCATGCTAAGTAGCTTCAGTCATGTTTGATTCTTTGTAACCCTATGGTCTGTAGCATGCCAGGCTCCTCTGTCCAGGGATTTTCCAGGCAAGAATACTGAAGTGGGTTGTCATTTCCTCCTCCAGGGGATCTTTCCAACCCAGGGATCACACCCGCATCACCTGTGGCTCTTGTATTGCAGGCAGATTCTTTACTGCTGAGCCACCGGGGAAACCCAACATTCATCATCGCCATATTTATCTATCTTATCTAAACCACTGGTACTACTACTTTTGAATTATCCATATGCATAAACCTCAATGATGTTAAATGTAAAAAGTGAAAATTTTAAAAAAGATTAAATATATGGCTGATGGCTATGTTGGCAAATGGTCAAAAGAAAGCAGAAAGAGAAGTATCAAGTGAGATGCTCCTTGGAGCCAGGCTGATGTTACCTACCCAGAGAAGAGCTACAAAAAGGTTTCCACTGGATCTCTCTCTGCCTCCAACATTGCTGCTCTATATAGGAAGCCCCTCACCCCCACCCTGTGCCCTTTCAGTAGGAGCTGAGGCCTCTGCTGTGATTCAGCCTTGCCAGAAAAGCACCTGGATAACCCTTGAAGTGGAAAAGGCTAAATATCACCCAGTATGTGAGTAAGAGAAGTAAGGATTCAAAGGATTTGACCAAACACTGACTTGGGGTCTCAGCCATCCCCTTTCTAAGAGTCAGCTGTTAGCACAATCCAAAAGAAAATGGGAAACATGGAGAGCAGCGCCTAAGAACTACATCATATTTATTTTCCAATGGGTTAAAGAATGTTTAAGCCATGATAAATCAGTGAGGGAATAACAACACCTAGATCCTATAAATAATAAATGATCTGTATATATAATCAACTGTGTTAAAACCACATTAATAAAATCACCAATAACTGAGAAGGCAGAGACAGTGAAAAATAAATAAAATCATTGTCACTCACAAAAGCTCTTTATTCTCATGGCTTGTGTTTTTGCAAATGAGTCCTTGCCATTGACGTAGTGAAGAAAAACAAACAGACAAGCGTGCAAGCTTAAGAGGCAGCAGTAACTGGCTGCCATGTTTAAGTCCACTTGACAAGATTTCTCTTTCTTTAATTGAATGGCTCCATGTATTTTTTTGATTTCCTTCCTAAAAATTTTCTTTCTGTGCTTCCATGGTTTTCAGAACCAGAGATCTTCTATTTTAGTAAATATCATCTCCTATAATATTCACAGTCTAAAAGTTGAGTATTATTATTTTAGAATAAACAAAGCTCATGAGGAAGGCAAGGAAAAGGGCCTGCAGATCTAGAGGTATCTGAACCCTAAATCAAGTTTCTTAACACATTCTGCTTTTCCTTCTGAAGAAATGGGAGGATCTCTTCAACCACCAAAGATCTCTTTTGAATTTTGTATTTCTCTCCCACTGAACCCAAGTTTCAATAACATTTTAACCAGCAAACTTATTACAAAAATTGACAACTAACTCTCCATTTGTAGTCATAGGAGACATTTTTAAAAGTAAGAGTGGGACTTCCCTGGAGGTCCAGTGGGCAGGACTCCATGCTTTCAGGGCAGTGGGGCATGGGTTCCATCCCTGGACAGGGAACTAGATCCCACATGCTATGCAGCACAGCAAAAAGAGTAAAAATATAAAAATAAAATAAAAATAACAGCATCTGACCAATGTGAGATAATACTAAGCTGAATTTAATTTCAATCAAAGGGTTTCCAAAGAGATATTCATCTATTCAGCTCTTTTTTGTTTTTAAATGTTTAATATCTATGACTAGGGATTTGGAAATATTTTTAAAAAAGAACCATCCTGTGGGCCTCTGGGGGCCACTGGACTACCTTGTTTTGGAAGACACCAGATTCTGTGTGTTTTTAAATAACAGAAACAGGAGCTATGATTGTGCTGTCCGTGAGAAAGCATTACCTCGAGTCTGAAATCCTCTCGTAGACTACTCTAAATCCCTGCCGCTCCAATGTAAACCCATTTCCTCTCCAGTCTCAGGAGAGATGGGAACAGCTGCTGGGCGTCTGTTAACTGGCCCTTTGTGATCCGGGGCTGGACCGTCTTCATGGTCCACGTACCACACTGTGAGACATGCTGGACAAATTCCTGACAAACTGGAGGCTTGTTACCTCGACTCTCATTTTCTCACTCTATTCTCCTGGTTCTCTTTTTGTTGTGCAAGTAGGGATTTTGATTCTGGGGACTGCCACACAAAAAGTTCCAGGCTTGAGAAGTATCTCACAGATTGGCTTGTGTTCTTCCTGTAGCCACAGGCTGGAGGAGAATGCAAATCTGATATCATGATAACTGAGACTAAGATCTGTTGCTGCTATTCCAACAGCATTTAGTTATTCTGGAAATTCTTGCCTCGGGTCACAGTCCTGTTACCAGCTGGGGTCAAAACACACCAGATGAAGGATTCATATTTCCATCTAATTCATTACACTGATGGCTTTTATGAAGCATCTGGAAGTGGGCATATGAGGAGGAGTCATAGAGAATTCCTTTGGAAGGGTGACACAACTGTTTTCTGTTGATCATTCAAATCCTGCACAATCGTTAAATGACATTTTCAGTTCCCATCGATTCCATTTTTAATGTCTCGCTAACAAATAAAAAAATATATATATATATATAAACATGTAATCCCACTCTTACACAATAGTATTGATTTGACTCACTACGCTACACCCATAATAACCACAAATTCAAATCCAGACAAAATCTCTCGCTGTTGCCTTGGATTTCCAAGTTTGAAGCATCAAATAATAGCAGAACAATACTGAGAATAAATTTCAGCTTTTTATGCAGCTACTTAATGGAATCATCTTCTCAACTCTATTTGCCATCTTATTGAGAAAAGCAGATCAGAGCAAACCAAGTACTCCCAAAATGCCTAGATTCTAATTTCTAGGAAAAAAAGAAATAAATCACCCAGAGATAACATCAGAGGTATTATCTTCAGTCAGCCCAACTTCTCTTAAAATGAAGTTTTCAATAAGAGCTGTATGCACTCAAGGGCAGCTGATAAGCAGTTGTTCTTCAAAAAGCTACCGTTCTTCCACAACCTTAAATTTTGATGACATTTTCAAATCTTTTTTTTTTTTCACCACTTATTATTTCCCTTTGGGTTCTGAGCCTCCACAAAAAGCTTTCTATAATTATCCTCTTTCAATTATTAGACTATTGACTGGACGAGATCTACTGAACACAAAAGCTAAAGGCTGGCTTTCCTACCGGGAAAAAAAAAAAAGTTTTCCTAAGGACCTGGATTCAGAAAGAAAATCCAGTAAATTAAACTTGCTGAATTTTCTAAACTACCTATAAACTTGCACAAACATTTTAAGGGGACAAGCCATATGTCTGTATACATTTCTAATTCCACCTAGTCACAAAAGTTAAGTTTATGCTTTCTGTTTTTATTGAAAATTAACCACCTCACTTCTGCTGCCAGGTAAAATAAAACAAAGATAACTACGTTGGTGCTTATGTGACTTTATGATGCTTCAGTGGGATAAGTCTCAGGGACGGGGGTACTTGAACTAGTGGACTGAATGGCAGCTCCCAAAATATATGTCACATCTGTGAAACCCGAGAATGTTAACTTACTTGTAAAAAGTATCTTTGCAGATGTAATTAAGAGGAAGTCATCCTGGATTCAGAGAAGGCAATGGCAACCCACTCCAGTACTCTTGCCTGGAAAATCCCATGGACAGAGGAGCCTGGTAGGCTGCAGTCCATGGGGTCGTGAAGAGTCGGACAGGACTAAAGGGATTTAGCAGCAGCAGCAGCATCCTGAATGATCTGGGTAGGCCCTAAATTCAATGAAAAGTATCCTTAATAAGAGACACAAAGGAGAGACACAGGGACAGAAGAGGAAGAGGCTGTGTGAAGACAGAGGCAGAGGCTGGAGTGATGGGGCCCTAAGCCAAGCACATGGCAACCAGTGAGGCAGAAACAGGAATGATGTGGCCACAAGCCAAGAAGCACTTAGAACTTCCAGAAGTTGGTAGGAAGAGACAAAAAAAACTGAATCTCCCCAGAACATCAGAGGATATTCATCAATACTAACACTTGATTTTGTATTTCTGGTCTGCAGAACTACGAGAGAATACATTTCTATTGTTTTTAGTCACCAAGTTTGTGGTAATTTGTTACAGCATCCACAGGATGCTAATAAAGTGATTTTTAAGAACTCACCATCCTAATAATCACATTTCACTGGACAGCCAAATCTACACAAATCTACTATCCATAAATCAATGATGAGAATGACTGAAAATAAAAGATTTGACTGAGTTTAGTCATTCTTCAAATAAGTATTTATATAATTCCTATATGCCAGGTTCAGGGATCAAGTTGTGAGTAAAAACAGACATGGGCTTCCCAGGTAGCTCAGTGATAAAAAATCCACCTGGCAATGCAGGAGTTGCAGGAGAGGTGGGTTCAATCCCTGGGTCAGGAAGATCCCCCGGAGGAGGAAACAGCAACCCACTCCAGTATTCTTGCCAGAGAATCCCATGAGCAGAGGAGCCTGGCAGGCTACAGTCCATGGGGTCACAAAGAGCCAGACAGGACTGAGTGACTGAACAACAACAAAAACAGACACAGTCTCTGCCCTCCAGGGTTTTACAGGCCCCTGAGGAGATAGACATCAAGTAAATAATTACATGATCAGACTGGAGAGTATGTCTAAGGAAACACTTCATTGTTGGCTCTGTCATCACAATAGTGTGTATTACCCCCTTGTAGGGTGACTGCAAATGTTTTACTACCATTTGTGCACCACTTTAACTGGTATCTTTACCAGTTTTGAGCAACTGTCTTCCACCAAATGAGGGCTCAAGTTTCCTGAAAACATAGCCTTGACCTGCTGTCTCCAAACTCCCGCCCCCACCCCCCACCGCCGACTGCCCCAGCTCTACTGTCCCCACCCCTTTGCAGAGACTGCTGTGAGGCAAGAGGCACTTGTTTAGAGACAGCACAATGTCATGAAGGGAGTGCAAGCTCTGATTTGGGCTCACACCTAAGCTCCACCACTTATGGAATTCCGGTGATACGAGGCACATGGAATCTGTTTTCTCTTCAGTGATTTTTTTTTTCAGGTTGTATGAATTTAGGGCTATCACACATACAAGGTAGGGTTCCCAGTCCTTAGCAGTAACATAGTGAGTCATAATGCTTATCTCACTTGCCACATCTGTACAGAGGGGTACATATCAAAGTGGATCCCTCTGTCCTTCAGGTCCCAGGGAAGCCCTCTCTTTGGCCTCCTCTGTTCTTTTTCATCTGTCTCCTGCCCAGTTTTTCTCAGTCACTTTTAGGGGAATCTTTTCCTTCTCCACACACTTCCAATATTTGGTTCTCCAGGACTGCCATCTTGTGCTCACCTTTTCCTCCTTCCTCTATACATTCTCCTAGATGATTTGATGAAGTCTGTGATTTTAAATATGTTATGTATGTGGTATATATGTATCTATTGCACATATATACATATATATTTATATTTTAGATAAATATATACATACATATTTATATAGGTTCACATGTTATATATTGATTATATATATATATGAGTCACATAAATATAAATACTGCATATGTATAAATGAGGATGAATATGTGCATATACACACATACACACATATCCAACATCTTTAACCTGAATGGGAAAATCCATATGTATTCATTTGTCTCCTAGATATTTCCACTGATATATCTCACTAGCAGTTCAAACTCAACATGTCCAAAAAGTAAACTCTCAGCCTTCTCCAAAACATGTTCCCCTTTTTTGACATGAGGAAACATGTCACCTTCAGCCTTCCATCCAGTCACCCATGATGTGACCCTGAGGACTATTCTACAACCTCTTTCTTCACTTCACATCTAGCGATTGAGTCCTACTCCTAGGTCTTTTTGAAATGCCTCTTACCTCCTTCTCCCTGCCATTGTCTTTGCCCAAACTCCCAATATTTCCTCACATGGATCCCTGGAATGACCTCCTAAGCCCCTCTCTGCTCCTAGCCTCTTCCTATACCCCCCATCTCAAATCTATCATTCCTCTAGCCCACCTCCAACACGGCCGCCAGAGTAATCTTTCATAAGTTATCCTCATTCCCAGTGGAAATCCCCTTAGGCTTACTTACCTTCATCACAAAAGCTACACCTGTTATCAAAGTGTCCCAGGCACTTGTCACGGTCTCTTTCTCATCTCTCAATGGTCCTCTGTGTCTCTGTACTCTTCAGCTTTACTGAACTGATTTCAGCCCCTTCATTTCTCATCCCCCCACAGAGGGGCACCTATAACAACTTAGCAGTAACTAGCCAACTCTGCTGTCCTTGTAGATATTCTCAAAAATACCCAAAGTATCACATCTATAAACACTCTATTTCATCTGGACTTCTGTCCACCTCTCCAGCTGTGAAATCTGAAGCAAGGGACTATCCAAACCCTACACACCACTCACAGTGGCATTCTCTTCACTGCTATGTACTGACAGACCCAAATCTCCATATGACCCTTGTTTTAATAGGTCACTCTCAGGATTAATTCTCTTAGGTTAGGGCCTATGAGGAGCAGATGCCAAAATGAGAGTAGAGGTACAAGAGGTTTATTGAAGGAAACAGCTGAAGGAGGTCGGGAGAGTCTGGATGACAAGGCAGGTGTGTCCCCTGTGAAGGAGAAAGGAGAGAGGGAAGGAAGAAGGGCTGGGTGGGAAGAGCCACAGACTGCAGAACAGTTCTGAAAGGTTCAGCTAAGCCAATGGGAAGTCCTTGAGCTAAAGTCACCATCTGGTAGGAATGGACATTTCCATCTGTGCCACATTCAATCAAAGGATAAGAGCAGCTTATGGGAAGTATGGCACCAGTGGGAACATGGGGGTAGGTTCAAAGCTTAGCACCTGGAGCCATCCATCAAGCACTTCCCCTAGCCCAGATGTGAGTGATGTATTTTCATAGTCACCGCATTCACCCAGTTGTCAAATGACTGGCTTTAATGTAAAACATAAACAGGCAGTCCTTTCTTTGCACTGTTCCAATGCAAAGAATTTCATGTTACCATGCATGAATTTCAGTTACCATGATTTAGCCAAGTAACAACAGTCCTTCAACAACATGACTCAACTTACCATCAATTTACCATCTTATATTAACTGTGAGTAAATTGCACGAAGTACAAACTTTGCTGCTACCACTTTAGTCCATAAACTATTACTCAAGCAACAAACACGCACGGTAATCAAAGTTCAATCACATATCTTGGTGATCAGTCACTGTTTCAGTTATAAAGTTCATGCACAGGTAGCAAAGCATGCATTTGGGTTGTCTCCGTGTCTCCTAGTGACAATCCTATATGATATTACAGAAATGGATAATCAGAAGAGGGAACTGACTAACAGATAGGAAAGTGAAACCAAAAAAATCAAGAAGTAATGATGCTAAAGTGGAAGTTTGCATTGAATGCAAATGGAGTTATAGGAGAAATAGCTGTCCTGGAAACGTTGATACTGCTGCTGTTTGAGACTCTAGATACGTAGCTGGAAGAACACAGTGAAGATGGAGTTACTGACATACACAAGGAAAGTTGTGATGAAAAGGATGAAGATATCCCAGAAGAACCATGGTGCCATTAAAAATCTTCATGTTAAAAGGACTTCCAGAGATATTTCACAACACTGAAAGTACAAAGACAAAATGTCATAAGTTAATCCAAACAACTTTCTAAGTAATGATTCACCATAGCATAGGAAAAATGCTCACTCAGTACAGTAAGTTACATGACAAGAAAGCGAAAAGCATTGTTCAAAGCAATCTTGATAAGATTTTGCAAAGATATAACTTTAATTTTCAATGTTTCAAATGTTTTCAATTACAGAGCACTAAAGAAATTTTAGTTTTACTCTATTTTTATTTCCCTATACATTTAAAACTAACAGAGAGTTTATCATGTTTGATAAAAAAAAAAAAAAAACTTAAAGGTCACAAAAAACCATAATTTTCCCCCCACTGGTTATTAACTGTTTGGTATAGTTTTAGCTCACATAGTCATCTTTACAGTCCCAGACAAAGCAGGGATTGCTCATATACATCACGGATTTGAGTATGTTTGCTTTTTCTTGCTAATTAAGTAATAGTCACAAATGATTTGAATAATTAGGCAACACAAAATATGTAATAAGTATAAAAATTAATATAATTTTCATCAGCCTAATCACATACTATTTATCCAAATGTCAAATTCAATCAGTTCAACCGCTCAGTCATCTGACCCTTTGCAACCCCGTGGCCTGCAGCACGCCAGGCTTCCCTGTCCAACACCAACTCCCGAAGCTTGCTCATGTCCATCAAGTCAGTGATACCATACAACCATCTCATCTGTAGACTGGTCATTTTCTGGTCCAGTCCCCACAGACAACAGCTTCTTGGAGTTTGTTTCCAATTGTGATCCATATTCCACTCCCTAAATCGGTCTTGTAAATTTCACTTTCTACTAGGCGTTGGTCAGGGTAGATGACCCTCTTCCTAGGGGACAGCTAACCAGAGACACTTTCTTTGACATCACAGATTTTCTGCATGAGACACTGCTTTGGGCAGAGGTGTTGTCACCTGAGAGACTTTTGTTGTGTACGTGAGACTTTGGACACCAGGGTGTGTGGCTTAAGGTCAAGAAGTCAGGTAGGAATGAAAACAGGCGAGGCACCAAGGGGGAAAGAAGTCTTAGCACCCTGGGGCTCACCGTGACCAGAATGTTCACAAAGTCGCGTTCACATGCTACTTGATGACATGCAAAGCGACAGGGATTAAGGTGCATCAGGACCCGGGTTCCACTTCTTTAACATCTGTTCGCCTGACGCCAGTGCAGTGGTATCAAGTTGAAGACGTGCCTTGCAGTGTGCCCTGCTGGGAGAAGGGAGCAGCAGTCAGTGTCTGGACAGTGGCCCCCCCATCTCAGGTCTCTGCCAGCTCTGACTGCAGCTTTGGTGCTCAGTCCCGTGTAACCCGTGGCTGCTGCGTTAACCCAGGAGTACTCCGCCTGTATCTGTGTGTTTAGCTGGGAACTCACCCGCTATAATGGACTAAATAAAGTGTTTATAAACATGAAACAATCTTTCCCAGCATCAGGGTCTTTTCCAATGACTCAGTTCTTTGTATCAAGTGACCAAAGTACTGGAGCTTCAGCATCAGTCCTTCCAATGAATATTCAGGACTGATTTCCTTTAGGATGGACTGGTTTGATCTCCTTGCAGTCCAACGGACTCTCAAGAGTCTTCTCCAACACCACAGTTCAAAAGCATCAATTCTTGGGCATTCAGCTTTCTTTTTGGTCCAACTCTCACATGTATATGTGACTACTGGAAAAACTGTAGCTTTGACTGGACAGACCTTTGTCAGCAAAGTAATGTCTCTGCTTTTTAATATGCTGTCTAAGTTTGTCATAGCTTTTCTTCCAAGGGGCAAGCGTCTTTTAATTTCATGGCTGCAAATTACAGCATATGAACTTCAACAATCATTATCTAGCTATTGTGGAACTCTGAAAATTCAATAAGGACACTGAGAGCATTTCTAGTATTTTCCTTAGCTACTAAATGCAAAGATACTCTCTCAGTTAGTAAATGAGATCAAGTAGCATGTAAAAAGAAGTTGTACCTCCAAGGTACGAGTTAGAAATTCTTTCACATCTTCTTGTTACTGTCAAGATGGTAAAGACATCACTAGTTCCTTCCCAAAATCAAGCCTGGAGAAATTTCAAAGCCAAGGAGAAGCATGGATTCCAGGACCAGAAATATCAGAAACAACCACAAGAAAAAAGAGCATGGTAACCTCCTGCTGAACCTGCAGGCTGTCCTAAACAGATGTGTGTGGGAGCCTCCCATGGTAACCTGGAGCAGAAGGGAGCTTAGCGCTGTAGTGAAAGGAGAAGCTGGAGGAAATAATTTCATTTGCTCCTTCGTCACTCCACGTTGGCTTGGTACAGTCCTTGCAATCCATTCCCTAGAAATGAGCAAAACAGCCCACACTCAGCCGTACTAGTGTCCTTTGATAGCAGGGAAATTCAAAAGCCCTGTGTGTGCAGTTAATGAAGGTGGTAGTGGTACTGACTGAATAGCTGCCCTTGGACAGTCAGTCACCCAACCTCTTTCCATCCAAACTTGCATGGCTCTCAGAAACTAATAGATCAAGTGAACAAAAGTTAAGCAGAGATGCCAAAGATATAAGCAATATAATTAAGAAACTCAAGTTGTTAGTAATAGGTAAAACTCGATACCAAATGTAGAATACACATGGAATATTTACAAAAGCAAACCACGCATTAGCTGCATAATGAACTCTAAATTTCAGCCTAAAAAATCCTAAACACTAAGTCCTGTAATTTTCTCTCTTTCTTATAATCCAGTAAAATTATATTAGGAATAAAATAATAGGTTAAATGTTTTTAATTTAGAAACTAAACATATTTCTAGATAATTACTGCAACAAAATGGAAATTAAGACTATGAAAAGATAGGTCTTCATCACTATTGATTAGCTTTTCACATAATTTAAGACTGATTAAAAAAAAGTGGAATAAATTCCAAAACTGACCCAAAATGAATTCTTAATTCCTTGGGATATATCAGACCCCTGAATATTTTATGGAATGGGTTGAAAATGCTTAAGACCATGGTAAACAGTTTCCTTTTAGTGGCCATGATACCTGAACGTTGTATCTTCCTACCAACCTACTTTGAAAAAGATGAGACCAATTTTGTAAATTGTAATCTAGGTTCCCACAAGAACTTTTAGGACCTTCCCCTTTTTGGAGGGTTTTTCACAGAAACTCCTAATTCTTGATGATTAAATATAATATTCCAAATAAGCTACTGTCCTGCCACTTTATATTAAATTAACAGCATGTGAAAACAAATTTTATAAAAATCCGCAACAAAAATGCATGCCATGCTTAGAATTTGGTCATATGCTAAACTCACAAGGACATTTTTACTCTCTGTACAGAGAATGAAGAAGACACAAAAAGGATAACAAGAACATTTAGAAAGTCATAAGAGGAGAATAGAAAAAGGAATAAAGTGAGGGAAGGGAAGTGACCTACAAAAACAATTCATACCCTGGAGATAGAAGGAGCCATAAGACAAGAAGGCCAAAACAATATTACACAGAAAATGCTAGGTGAGAGGTGAGCAATATCATAGAATTCCTAAATTCTGTTTTTTAAACAAACTCTAAAAGAAACCCTAATTAGTGCATACCCCTATTAGACCTGGGTTTACGCATTTGTCCTTTTTACTTTCCTTTCTTCTTACCTTTCTCTCCCTCATTCCCTCCATCTCCTTGGACATGGGTTTATCAGGAACACTTACAGCTTTCCGTGGCAGAGATATAGCTTCAAGACCTAGCTTAAAACCGTGCACTTGCCTCTGTCTACCACAAGCCCAAAAATAGGGAGTTTATTGTCTTTAGTTCCCATTTGAGATTTTGGCTTTCTGACACTGAGCCTCTGGTACAACTTAATAGGTTACCAAACCAGGAAAATGGGGGGGTCTTAGTTTCACTGATACCATTAAAAGGAATGCAAAGACTGGTGTTACATACATATAAATTCTCAAAAAGGCAGTCAGTGAGCTCATTTTGTGACAGCCACATACAAGTATGAACTAGGACCTGGTGCAATTTCCTTCTCAAATGAGTACCTGCTTTGAGGGTAAATCATCCATATTTTAGTTTGACTGAATATCTATATTTTTACCTAAGGCTGACAGGAATAAGAGAAACAGCTCAACTAGCTTCTGAAATGAAAAATTAAACCCAGTGTTTATCTTCTTAATGTATTATAGACTGTACATTGGACCCAAATACCACTAGACTTTATAAGCCTTGTTAGATTCATTTATGTTTTCAACTTGTGGAGCCTCTACAAATTTAACTATAGGTGCCACACCATAACTATGACACCTTCTTGGTAGCTTGAAAGAGTTGGGTTTTTTTGTAATGCTGAATCACCAGGAAGTGATTCAGGACAGAACTGTGAAAATAAAGTGATGTAATGATATTTTAAAATATTCTTAGAGTAATTTCTACCATCCTCATCCCACCCATCCAAAAAGCACTTGGGGATAGCTAGCTACTCCTTCAGGATTATTTGACCCTTTAAAAGGGATGTGAGAGAAAAGTCTTTTTACCAATTTAACAAAATTATCTGTAGATGATGGTTATTTGTGACTACCATGGGCTTCCCTTGTGGTTCAGCTGGTAAAGAACCTGCCTGCAATGTGGGAGACCTGACTTCAATTCCTGGGTTAGGAAGATCCCCTGGAGAAGGGAAAGGCTACCCTCGTCAGTATTCTGGCCTGGAGAATTCCATGCACTGTATAGTCCATGGGGTCGCAAAGAGTCGGACACGACTGAACGGCTTTCACTTTGATATACACCATATTCTGGGCAGTCTTAGTTGGTCAAGGAAAGCATGTGAATATCTAATATTGCCCCTAGAGTGATCTAAAATTCCAAATACAAGCAACCACGCTCTCTATTTTGGAAGAGAGGAGGTATATTTTCTCCTACCTCCCTCCTTTCTTAAAGGAAGCTGATAGAGGGACAGGTGGATATGTGATGTGTATTTATGATTTCAGTACATCAGACAAGACAGGAGGTATACCTTGAATTATTTCTCAAAGACCAAGGCATTTGGGTCACTCTGAAACACATCCACCCTGAGCATAGAGAAGTGGGATACGGAACCATTCTGTGTTCTGATGGTGAACACAGTGCACAGCTAGGCAGAGTCCCTCTTAGTTTTGCCTCAACCACTGGGTGCATGCTAAGTTGTTCAGTCATGTCTGACTCTGTGCAACTCTATGGACTGTAGCCTGCCAGGCTCCTCTGTCCATGGAATTCTCCAGGCAAGGATACTGGACTGGGTTGCCATGCCCTCCTCCAGGGGATCTTCCCATCTCAGGGATTGAACCCACATATCTTACATCTCCTGCATTGGGAGGCGGGTTCTTTACCACTAGCACCACCTGGGAAGCCCCATCCACTATGGTAGCCACATAAGTCAGTACCCCAGAACAGTTCACACTGGGGGAAAAACCATCCACCTTCCTCTCTGGATGCTATAAAACAAGAAAAATGAACGCACTTAGGAGTTGGTTCTTGTTACCATAAATTAGATACTGTCTGCTCAATGAAAAGGAGCCATTGTCAAAAGGTGTTGCATTCTATTTTCAAGTGAAAAATTGCATTGCTCTCTAAAAAAGAAAAATGTACAAAGCCACCCTAGCTTGAGGATACTAAATGTCCCAAGTTATTGTTCATGCCAAATACATTTCCTCCCCACGTGCATCAGGATGTGGTCAGTCTAATACTGATAGTTGTACATTCAGTGATTGTGGAAACAGTCTTTAGACTTTTTTGTGGGGGCCCATGAGAGGCCATGTCCTCCTCTCAGTACACAGGACACAATTCGCTGTCTCATTAATTCAGTTCTTTTGATCTAATCTGGAGGACCATATGTGAAATTTATGGTCCACTCTCCAGCTCTACTCTGACTCACTTTCAGAACAGTACTCATTCTGCCATGGCTTACCTTCAACTTCTTTCAGTTGACCTTTCTCTGACTCCCTCATTACATTGGAGTCATAAGTTGTCTTCCTTTTATGATAGCTTATTACTTGTTTCCCATTTTCTCAAACCATTAAGACTGTGTTATTTTCTTAATCGCTCATCAAAGCACTTGAGCCTGAAGTATTGACATATATTTGACATGTAAGTAAACCCCAACAAATCACCCCTGGAACAAGTTACAGTCAGTCTGGTTTGAAGTTTTATGTTCTCAGTTGCCAGCGCTGCCCCATGATCTGAAAAGAAAGTCTCTAACACTTGGTGGGCTACAGTCCATGGGGTCACAAAGAGTTGGACATGACTTAGCAACTAAACAACATTACCACCAAAGATTTCAAAGCTAGGTCTTATATAATTAAATGTCAAGGCATTTCTCATCAAGGCCAAATCTAGGAAGAATGGAAGTCTATTCTTGCTTGGGAAAACTATGGGGAAAGTTTGATAGAAGAAGCCAAACTGATCTGGGGGCAGTTCCTCCTCCAAGCACAGTTGTAGGTCCTCTCATTGAAACATGGGAAAGGCTGTAAACTGAACATTTTTAATTGAAACTCCAATACTTTGGCCACCTCATGAGAAGAGTTGATTCATTGGAAAAGATTCTGATGCTGGGAAGGACTGGGGGCAGGAGGAGAAGGGGAAGACAGAGGATGAGATGGCTGGATGGCATCACCAACTCGATGGACATGGGTTTGGGTGGACTCCGGGAGTTGGTGATGGACAGAGAGGCCTGGCGTGCTGCAGTTCATGGGGTCGCAAAGAGTTGGACACGACTGAGCAATTGGACTGAACTGAACTGAACTACCCTAATACTTTAATTGCCCAACACATGACTATGAGAATTGTCTCATTTAATTCCTTCAATAGAACAACTCAATCTAAAACAGACTTCTGAATTTAAGGAGCTCAAATTCTCATGAATGAAAGGCAAGCAAGCAAAAGAACTTAGGGTTCTTAGCTTTTGGGTCTGAAACCAACTACTTGCCTTGATGCATGCACAGTGGTGGAGACGGACCTAATTTAATGGAACCAGTGAACAGATTCTGTCTGTGTGGTGTAAAAGGGATGGGTTTTCAGATAGCTTCTCAGAATGGAAATGAGTAGAAGGAACACCTGGCCTGACTCCCAGGAACACATTAGTTAGAAACTAGAGAAAGAACCACTTTTAGAACCACTAATGAGCCCCAGGTGAAAACACTGTTAACTAGAAAGCTCCTTTTTGCAAAATTTCCAGTGTTTTGATTGATGAGCAAGTTGTTTAGGATTCCTAATTTTCCATTACATTAAAACAGAACCTTTGTTTTCCCTCCGACTAACACTTTTGTCTTGGGCTACCACATATGCCTATCATCAGTCATAGGAAAGGCCAGCTTCCATTTTTGGAATCACTTGGAGAGACAGACATTCTTAAAAGTGTGAAAAGTGTTTATGATCCAAAAGAGTAAAATGGAGAAAAGTGGGGGTTTAAAGTGGCTAATGAGTAAGCACATACTCTTGCATTCTCTTCCATCTGCGACACTGTCACAGTTGACAAGATTTAGAATCTTCCAATATTTCCAGAGAAATTGCCTGTTTGCATTTGTAATTAAAATGTGTAAATGTGCAGTTACTCTCAAGTCTTGGGTGCTGAGGACCACTGCCTCTAAGGAAAAAGAACCAAAGCTAAATTTCTTGTTGTTTAGCATCGTTCATTCAGCAAATATTTATCATGCCCAGTGTGATATGATTGATGAAGAAGACAGAAAAGTATATGTGGGAATTCAGTCACACACCATGTTTTTATTAAGAGCAAAGTTTTGTAGATATATGGTAGCATTTTAAGATTTATTTTTAGACTGACTATTATCTATTCAAAAAATTATTTACTGTACACCCACCATGGACACTAGGCAACATGGCAACAAATAAAACAAATATGGTTAGTGCATTCATAGAATTAGAGTCTAGTGATGCTTATAAACACTAAACAAAGAAAAATACAGATGGAAATTGCTGTAACTATGATTGAATAAGCCATAAAGGAAATAAGCTTCCAAGGTACAGTGAAGTAGGGTCTATAACAGAGGGACCTAATATTGACCAGAAAATCAGGGAGGACCTCCTTGAGAAAGGAGTGCTAAGTTATAACCTGAAAGATAAACAGAAATTAGCCAGGTGAAAAGAGAAGCAAAAAGAACCTTACACAGAGCAGAAAGGGACCTGAGGGGACGCAAACTTCTGGATTAGAGAAAAAGAGAGGAATTTGTGATGGTTTACATTTCCTTACCTTTGTAACTAAATGCACTGAATGTGTTATAAACAAAAAGCTAATGCAAGTCATCATTTTGATCATCAATGATTGATTAGCTGTGTTAAGAAATGATTTCGTTGCAAGTTACAGAGATGCAGAGAGTTGCTGTCCCTGAAATAAATGGTCCCATGTAATTATGCTTGAGGCCTTGTTTTTAGTAACATTCTTCTTATTGTTAATTCTTATAGTCTTCTGTGGTTTGGAAATCTAGATAATATAAATAATTTTGTGATTCTTTCTAAAAGAAAACAAATGTTAAAATAAATAATCAGACTCTGAGTAAGAGCATGAGTCATAAATAAAATAGAGAATCCTTAGGTCATGAACTAGATAACACCTATCCTGATGTTTAGAGACCTCTCTATGTCCAGGTCTGTGTGGGTTCTTCAGAAGTCATGCCAGTCCTGGCAAGTCTAAGTTTCTTATAAAAGGAACATTGAGGGATATGCCCCTGTCTGTAAACTGAGTCCTAGAAACATCTAATGTCACTTTGTCTGCATCTCATTCTCCCCCATTCTTTTGATTCCCTTGGCTATTGAACCTAATGTCACTTCCATTAGAGCAGGAATGATGACATTAAAGACAACCTGGGCTGGGAAGATCAGATAACCATGGAGGACAGATACCCTCCTAAAAGGTAATCATCACTCCAGCCAGTGGCTGCCAAGTTACCAAAAGACTCAGTTTGGCATTAATATACCACCAGTATGTTTTATTTTTCTAAGAAGGCTGGAATTCTGATTTTTTACATGAAGTTCTCCCATTTAGAAGTGCTGTCGACTAATCCAAATAATTTTTTAAATATGGAAGGCAAATACAATACATCTGTGAACAGGAATGCCTTCATTCTGAAATCTCTGCTCGAATCGTGGCTTCATTTATAATCTCTGCCATCCTCACTTCCTCTTCTCAGCCTGCCCCAGAAACTAGGTTCTCTCAGACCCAGGCTTCCCTCTAAGCAGTGCTGTGCTGGTAAACGTTTAACAATCAGCTCTTCCTCCTGTAAATCCCCGCACAATTTCAGGCTACCAAAGTGACATCTCTGAGTTCGGAGTTAGTAGAAGACATCCGGTACTAGCACATCATATGGATATGATCCATGTCAAGAAGTACAAGAGCACAGAGAAGAGCAAAACAATTGGGAACTGAGGACTTTGAGTCTGTTACCTTTGGGTTTTTTTCTCTGTTTTTTGGTGGTTTTTTTTTTAAACTTTTAATTTTGGACTGTATAGCCAATTGACCTGCAATAATTGTGACAGTTTCAGGTGAATAGTGAAGGGACTTAGCCATATACATACATGGATCTGTTCTCCCCCAAACCCCCATCCCATCCAGGCTGCCACACAACATTGAGCAAAGCTCCCTGTTCTCTACTGTAGGCCCTTGTTGGTTATCCATTTCAAACATAGCAATGTGTACATGTCCACCCCAAACTTCCTAACTATCCCTCCCCACCATCCTTCCCACCCCATGCTCCCCTCGATCTCCGGCATCCATAATTTCACTTTCTAAGTCTGTGAGTCTCTTTCTGTTTTGTTTGTTACCTCTGTTTTTAATGTAATTTATTTAATTGGAAGTTTATATAACTGAATTTTTAATAATGGTTATATTTAACAATTGGCTTGCAAAACTTGTGAAGCTCTCAGCTCTCTGGAGCTTCCGCATGCCATCTTCTGCACACAAGTGCTACCACAATATGCTCCAGCTTACGCTCACCAGCCATCTATGCCTTCAGACCTTTCCTTCCATTGGTTGCCTGGGCAGGCAGCCCCATCGTGCCTTTAGCCCTCTCTCTGACCAGCCCTTGGAGTCCCCCTTGGGCATCATCCAATTAAAAATGAGAATGACTGAACTCTAGAAAAGAAGATTTTACTGAAGCTAAAATGTAATATTTCAAACAACTCTTTTAAGCAGCAGCATGCATTCACTTGGGTGGGTAGTCCCAGTGGTATGCTAAAAAGACACAAAACCACAGACTAATTACAGCACCTCTGCCTAGAGTGTTGGTGTTACTAAGTATCTTTTTTTTTTATTAGTTTTGCCATACAATGACATGATATCACCATGGGTTTACATATGCTCCCCCTCCAGGACCCCCCTCCCTCCTCCCTCCCCCCGGGAAATCTCGTTGCAATCAATCGCCAGCCCAGGATTGATGCTCGGGGCTGGTGCTACTAAGTATCTTTTTTAAAAAAAAATTCAAAGTTTTTGTCATATATAGATGAAAGTAAAATTAGGAGAAATTTGCTTTCTCACATCTGCTGATCTTGAGGGTTTTAGGGGATGCAGGAGTGAAACTGAGTGAGAAAAATCAGGAGTTTTCATTTCTGTCCAAGTTTGTGACTTAAAACTGATCATTTCAAGCATAAATCCAATAAAGCCAAGATCAATATCAGATCTCTCATGTAGACAGAAAAACATAGGAAGATAATAATACACCAAGTTCATGATATAGTGAAGATTAAATGAATGAGGATTTGTAAGGCCGTTAGAACACTACCCAGCCTAGACTCTGCATGCTAGCTATTTCTAGTAGTTTCATACACTTTGCCTCTTCCATATGCTCCCCCTTTTTAATTTAGTGGAAAAAACCCAACCTCCTAAAAAAGTGTCAGTCTGGTAAAGGCTGCAAAGGTTTCCACAGTAGTGGAAACACAGTAGTCAGTAATCTCCTTCAGGAGGCAAAGGTCAAAGATTGGTGATGCTCACAAGTCTGTGTGTGGGCACCAGACTGCCCACAGCATCAGTGCTCCAGCTGGTGGTGCACGGGATTGCAGGAGAGACCAAGGAGCCCACACTCTTAGTGTTGTAGCTGAACGACAGAGCACACTGCACATGTTCACAAGGGGCCCCAAAGAGGCTGCCATGTCAGTGCTGAAGCTGTGACACAAGAGCCAAGCTGCTGAACTGAGAGGAGGGAGTGTGGCTACCACAGCCCGGCAGGATTTGCTAAATAATAAAATCACTTCTCTGTGGATCAGTAGTTTAATTTTGTTTCTTTCTGATTTTACACAAAATTGGCTTTTTCCACATCAGTTCGACTTATTGCTACAAGTGTACTTAATGGACTATTCATAAACATCTGGGTTTGAGATGTCAGGGTTATTCTTATTTGACTTACTTAGACACATCATTTTAAAATTATATTTTCATTTGCTAACATGAATTGATATTTAAAAGGAAGGACATGTTAACTTCAAAAAACACAAGATAATAAGGGGAACTTAAAATCACATTTAATTATCTTTCTGACTTTTTTGGTGCTATTTCTAAGACTCAATATAACTATCTTGACAGTGAGGAAAATTAGAATGTCATAAACCCAATCAGAATCAAGCATAAGCCTTCTTACAAATACTGGGTGTACATGAAATTTTTTAAATATGGATTTTATTTTATAGATATGCAATGAATTCACTACCATTTAAAAAACTGTCACAACAACAATCTGAATAGTCAGAAGCATTATATTAAATACAGTAGAGAGAATTTTTTAGCTAGGAGCATGACAATGAAAAGCACAATCAAAGTTAAAGCAAATTAGAAAATGAGATGAGGATGCCACGATGGCATAACTGAGACAATACTTCTCCTCCCACTGTAAACAATGATCTTTTTAAAAATGGGCACGCTACCTAAGACAAATGATTTTTAAAACTTGATATCAGCACTGGACTGTCATTTCTGAAAGAAAGCAAGCAAGTGAATTCAACTCTAATCACTTAGGCATTCAGTCTGAGATACTTTTTGGTTCATGCTTCAGGGAGGACGATTCACAAGGGGTACCAAAGAGTCTCACTGAGATTATGAGACAGAGATTAGAGTTCATGAGACTGAATCAACTGGTATTTTAGCATCAGAGTTTGGGAGAAAAGGACACTTCATAGAAAAAAGTTCTAGAATTCTTCATCTCATTTATCTAGCCTCATTGGCTGACAATCAATGTACACACATGCAGGGTGAAATTCTGTGAAACTGGATAAAGATCAATAAGAAGTCACAAGCTAAAAAATTCCCAAAGCTCACACTGGGCTTAGAGATGTTCATATTTCTTACTCATCAGTGTAAAGAACCCTTGATAACCACTCAGAATATTTAATAAAGACTCCAGAAGGGCCATACCCCAGAGTAAAAGCTACTCTAAACTTTTACTAATAAAGATTCAAAACAAGCCTCAAAAGAATCAAGTGGATTCATGTAACTTAAGGAACATGCCTGTTCATTTTCAGGTACAAATACTAATTATCTACATCTCTACCAGCCTACACATAATGCTTGAGTTTCAAAAAAATTGCTATGAGTGCTTGCTTCGGCAGCACATACACTAAAATTGGAACGATACTGAGAAGATTAGCATGGCCCCTGCGCAAGGATGACATGCAAATTCGTGAAGCGTTCCATATTTTTAAGGAACGCAGATGTATAGAACAGACTCGTGGACTCTGTGGATGAGGGCAAGGGTGGGATGATATGGGAAAATGGCATTGAAACATGTTAATTATCATATGTGTAATCAATCGCCAGCCCAGGATTGATGCTCGGGGCTGGTGCATCGAGATTTCCCGGGGGGAGGGAGGAGGGAGGGAGGAGGGAGGGGGGTTCTGGAGGGGGAGCATATGTAAACCCATGGCGATATCATGTCATTGTATGGCAAAACTAATTTTAAAAAAAAAAGTAAAAAAAAAATTGCTATGAGATGCAAAATAAAGAAGGGAAAAAAAAGAAAGTTTGACTACCCTGGCAATCCATCCCTATGTATTATTAAGAGGAATTAAAATGTTAGTCACAAAAAAGTCTGTACACAATATTTATAGCAATTTTACTCATAAATTGCTGAAAACTTAAAGCCTAGATGGTCTTCAAATGATGGATAACTAGAATATGATTCAATACTAAAGAGGAATGAACTGCTGAATCACATAATGACACAGATGAAATTTCAATGTATTTTTCTAAGTGAAATAAGCCCGTTCACAAACACTTTATTGCATTATTCCATTCATTGTTGTTTCTGAGTTGCCAGGTTGTGTCCTACTCTTTGTGACCCCATGAACTGCAGCACATCAGGCTTCCCTGCCCTTCACTATCTCCCAGAGTTTGCTCAAACTCTTGTTCATTGAGTCATTGATGCCATCCAACCATCTCGTCCTCTGTAGTCCCCTTTTCCTCTTGCCCTCAACCTGAACCAGCATCAGGGTCTTTCACAAAGAATTGGCTCTTCACATTAGGTGGCCAAAGTATTGGAGCTTCAGCTTCAGCATCAGTCTACAATGAATAGTCAGGGTTGATTTCATTTAGGAATGACTAGCTGGATCTCCTTGCTGTCCAAAGAACTGTCAATGAGAGCACCACAATTCAAAAGCATCAATTCTTTGGTGCTCAGCCTTTTTTATGGCCCAGCTCTCACACATGTTATGTACATGACTACTGAAAAAACCATAGCTTTGACTAAACGGACCTTTGTTGGCAAAGGTGATGTTTCTGCTTCTATTACTGTCTACATTTGTCACAGCTTTTCTTCCAAGGAGCAAGAGTCTTTTAATTTTGTGGCTGCAGTCACCATCCACAGTGATTTTGGAGCCCAAGAAAATAAAATCTGTCACTGCTTCCACTTTTCCCCCTTCTGTTTGCAAAGAAGTGATGGGACCAGATGCCATGATCTTAGTTTTCTGAATGTTGAGTTTTAAGTCAGCTTTTTCACTCTCCTCTTCATCCTCATCAAGAGGTTCTTTAGTTCCTCTTCACTTCCTGTCATTATGGTGGTGGTATCTGCATATCTGAGGTTGTTGATATTTCTCCTGGGAATCTTGATTCCAGCTTCTGATTCACCCAGATGGGTATTTCACATGATGCACGATGCATATAAGTTAAATAAGCAAGGTGACAATATATAGCCTTGACATACTCCTTTTCCAATTTGGAACCAGTCCATTGTTCCATGTCCGGTTCTAACTGTTGCTTCTTGACCTGCATACAGGTTTCTCAGGAGGCAAGTAAGGTGCTCTGGTATTCCCATCTCTTTAAGAATTTTCCAGTTTGTTGTGATCCACACAGCCAAAGGCTTTAGTTAGTCAATGAAACAGCAGTAGATGTTTTTCTGGAATTCCCTTGCTTTCTCCATGATTCAATGGATATTGGCAATTTGATCTCTGGTTCCTCTGCCTTTTCTAAATCTAGCTTATACATCTAGAAGTTCTCGTTTCATGTACTGTTGAAGTCTAACTTGAAGGATTTTAAGCATTATCTTGCCAGCATGTGAGATGAGCACAACTGTATGGTAGTTTTTGAACATTTTTTGTCATTGCGCTTCTTTTAGACAACTGACCTGTTCCAGTCCTGCAGCCATTGCTGAGTTTTTCAAATCTGCTAGCATGCTGAGTGCAACACTTTAACAGCATCACCTTTTAGGATCTGAAATACCTCAGCTGGAATTCCATCACCTCCACTAGCTTTGTTTTTAGTAACACTTCCTAAGACCCAGCTGACTTCACACTCCAGGATGTCTGGCTCTAGTTGAGTGACCTCATGAGCGTGGTTATCTGGGTGATTAAGGAAGGATAGAGGTGAACTAAAATAAACTGTAGTAAGATTTTCTGGGGCTTCCAAGGTGGTGCTAGTGGTAAGGAACTCACCTGCCAATGCAGGAGACATAAGAGATGTGGGTTAGATCCCTGGGTTGGGAGGATTCCCTGGAGGAGGGCATGGCAACCCACTCCAGGATTCTTGCCTGCAGAATCTCACAGACAGAGAAGGCTGGCAGGCTACGGTCCACGGAGTCAAAAAGAGTCAGACATGACTGAAGCAACTTAGCACATATGCAAGGGTTTTTTTTTTTATTAAAAGTGAAATGTTATAAAATTATTTAAAAATCGAGTGAGTGAGTGAAGTCGCTCAGTCATGTCTGACTCTTTGCAACCCCATGGACTGTACAATCCATGGAATTCTCCAGGTCAGAATACTAGAGTGGGCAGCCTTTCTCTTCTCGAAAGGATGTTCCCAACCCAGGGATCAAGCCCAGGTCTCTTGTATTGCAGGCGGATTCTTTACCAGCTGAGCCACCAGGGAAGCCCAAAAGATATAGTAGCAACATTAAATAAAAATTTTGAACAGATAGAGCAATTAATAATGACAAAAATAAAGTACAAAAATATTTAATCAATGTAAAATAAAACAAGAACAAGGAAACAAATAAAACGAGATAAAACAGAAAACACTTAAACTGAATCACATAGGTAATTAATTAATCACATAGGTAATTAATAAAAAATACCAATTAAAAGTCAGAAATTATCAAACTGGATTTAAAAAGTCCCCACTACATGTTGTCTATCAGCAACAAACATTAAATATAAAGACACATGTAATTTAAAAGTAAAAGGATTAAAAATGATATGTTATAAAATGCTAAATGTAAGAGAACTGAAGTGGTAATTTTTACATAAGACAAATTAGATGATGAACATAAATATTACAAGGGATATATGAATATACCATAATGTTTTTAATATATCAAAAGATGTAACAATACAGATTTAATGAATTCCTATCAAAATCCCAGTAACTTTTATTGTAGATACAGGCAAGATTATTCTAAAATTTATATGGAAAGGTAAAGAACTAGAATAGCTAAACTTATTTTGAGAAAGAAAATTAAATGGGAGGACTTAGTCTACTCAAATTCAAGACTTATTATATAGCTACAGTAATCAAGACAGTGTGGTACCAGTGGAGAGACAGACACATAGACAAATGGACAAGAACAGGGGGTTCAGAAATATTACCCATGTAAACACGTCCATTTATTTTCTATCATGGCTAAATAATATACATATATATAACATAAAATTTATTATTTTGATCATTTTTAAGTATGAATGAAAGCATTAATTATATTCACAATGCTGTATAACCACCACCACTATCTATTTCTAAAACTTTTCCATCACACAAGGAGAAAATTTAATCATTAAGCAATAACCCATTTACCTTTCCTTGAAGACCTTGATCTACTTTTTGTTTCTATAGGTTTTCCCACTCTAAATAATTCATATGGGTGGAGTCACAGTATTTATCCTCCTGAGTGGTTTACTTCATGCAGCACAATGTTTTCAAGGTTCATCCATTTTGTAGCATGTATTAGAACTTCATTCCTTTTTATGGCTGAATAATATTTCATTGTATGCACATAACATTGATCCTTGAACAAGGAGAGGATAGGCATGCCCAGCCTCCATACAGTTAAAAATCCACCTATAACTGTAAGTCAACCGTCCTAATATACCCAGTGCCTCCCTATTCATGGTTATGTACCTGCAGATTCAGCCAACTGTAGTATTTACTAGTGAAAAAAAAAAAAATCCACTGATATGTGGATCCTTGCAGTTCAAACCTGTGTTGTTCAAGAGTCGAATATACTACATTCTGTTTAGCAATTCATCTGCTGATGGACACTTGAGTTGCTTTTACTTTTTGTCTATCGTTACTAATGCTACAATAAACATTTGCATATCTGTTTCAATCCATGTTCAAATATGTATATATTTGTAAAGGTTTCTAAGCATTGTTGTTGTTGTTCAGTCACTAAGTCATGTCTGACTCTTTGCAATCCCATGGACTACAGCACGCCAGGTTATCCAGTCCTTCACCATCTCCCGGAGTTTTAAGTGTTAAGGTGTAAAAAAAAAAACTTAACTGGTTCAAATACACAAGAGTGGCAAATAACCCAAAAGAGAACTAGGCAAAAGAAAAAAATAATTACACACTTCTTTTCACAAAAGAAAAATGAATGTCAAATAAACATGACAAAAGGGCTCAGTGTTACTAGTAATCAGAGAAATGAAAAACAAAAAAATAAGAAGATACCCACACACATCTACACTTGCTTTTTTCTACTTCAAAGACTCATTCTGTCATATACTGCAGACATATGCTTCTGACTGGCTGTAACTTTTTCCTGGTTTCCCTCCATCCTCTGAAAGGACCCAAAAGCAATGACACTCTCGTAGCAATCAGCACATCTAGTACAAAGATCTTGGTTTCTAAATCCCATTCTCTACTAAAAGGAGCCAACACTTCTTGCAAAAATGGTTAAATCTAGGACTGTGGAAGGAAAAGTACAAGATGAACCCAGTGTATCTTGTGCAAAATATTAGTAGGGAAGTGTTCAAAGAATGACAGGATATGTCAATGGGTCACAGGAAACAACATAAGGGACTTCCCCATGGTCAATATGTAACAATTTGAGCATCAAAATGAATAATAAAAATAATAGATTTATTACTGACTTAACGAAGGAGACAATGTGTTGATATATGACAGAACAATACAATATTGTAAAGCAATTATCCTCCAATTAAAAACAAATACATTAAAAAGGATTTTTTTAAAAAGAGAAAAAAGGAAGAGAGTAAGAAGAAAAGCACATTCTCAGGAGACAGAAAATTCCCTACAAATATTTACATGCTAATTAACAACGTTTTTCTGTACTCCCCACCCCCTGTGGATAGCAGGTCTTTTTCCTTTTCTATGTAAACAATTAATAGAGCAAAATGTACACTCTGGGGAGTTACAGGATATTCAGTATATTTCAGCATTTCCAACAAAGAAAATCGAAAATTCACAAGATGAGTCCAGGTAGCACTCTACAGTTACAATACCTTTATGTAGGACTTTACAGTTTTCAAGGCTATTTGATTATTTAAAATTAATTTATTTATTTTAATTGGAGGCTAATTACTTTACAATATTGTAGTGTTTTTTGCCATACATTGACATGAATCAGCCATGTGTGTACATGTGTTGCCCATCCTGAACCCCTACCTCCCTCCCCATCCCATTCCTCAGGGTTGTCCTAGTGTGCCAGCTCTGAGCACCCTGTCTCATGCATCGAACCTGGGCTGGCAATCTGTTTCACATATGATAATATACATGTTTCAATGCTACTCTCTCAAATCATCCCACCCTTGCCTTCTCCCACAGAGTCCAAAAGACTCTTGACATTTGTGTCTCTTTTGCTATCTCACATATAGGGTCATTGTTACCATCTTTCTAAATTCAATATATATGCATTAGTATACTGTGTTGGTGTTTTTCTTTCTGACTTACTTCATTCTGTATAATAGGCTCCAGTTTCATCCACCTCATTTGAACTGATTCAAATGCATTCTTTTTAATGGCTGAGTAATATTCCATTGTGTATATGTACCACAGCTTTCTTATCCATTCATCTGCCAATGGACATCTAGGTTGCTTCCATGTCCTGGCTATTGTGAACAATACAGTGATGAGCATTGGGGTACACGTGTCTCTTTCAATTCTGGTTTCCTTGGTGTGTATGCCCAGCAGTGGGATTGCTTGGTTGTATGGCAGTTCTATTTCCAGTTTTTCAAGGAATCTCCCTGCTTATTTAACTTTTATGCTAAGTGCATCATGAGAAACTCTGGGCTGAATGAAGCACAAGCTGGAATCAAGATTGCTGGAAGAACTATCAATAACCTCAGATATGCAGATGACACCACCCTTATGGCAGACAGCAAAGAACTAAAGAGTCTCTTGGTGAAAGTGAAAGAGGAGAGTGAAAAAGTTGGCTTAAAGCTGAACATTCAGAAAACTAAGATCATGGCATCTGGTCCTCTCACTTCATGGCAAATATATGGGGAAACAGTGGAAACAGTAGCTAACTTTATTTTGGGGGGCTCCAAAATCACTGCAGATGGTGATTGCAGCCATGAAATTAAAATATGATTACTGCTTGGAAGGAAAGTTATGACCAACCTAGACACTTTATTAAAAAGCAGAGACATTACTTTGCCAACAAAGGTCCATCTAGTCAAGGCTATGGTTTTTCCAGTGGTCATGTATGGATGTGAGAGTTGGACTATAATATAGAAAGCTGAGCACCAAAGAATTGATGCTTTTGCACTGTGGAGAAGACTCTTGAGAGTCCCTTGGACTGCAAGGAGATCCAGCCAGTCCATCCTAAAGGAGATCAGTCCTGAGTGTTCATTGGAAGGACTGATGTTGAAGCTGAAACTCCAATACTTTGGCCACCTGATGCAAGGAGCTGATTCATTGGAAAAGACCCTAATGCTGGGAAAGATTGAGGGAAGGAGGAGAAGGGGACGACAGAGGATAAGATAGTTGGATGGCATCACCGATTCAATGGACATGGGTCTGGGTGGACTCTGGGAGTTGGTGATGGACAGGGAGGCCTGGAGTGCCGTGATTCATACGGTCGCAAAGAGTCGGACACAACTGAGCAACTGAACTGACTGACTGAAGGAATCTCCACACTGTTCTCCATAGCAGCTGTACTAGCTTGCATTCCCACCAACAGTTTAAGAGGGTTCCCTTTTCTTTGCACCCTCTCCAGCATTTACTGTTTGTAGACATTTTCATAGCAGCCATTCTAACCAGCATGTGATAGTACTTCATTGTGGTTTTGATTTACATTTCTCTGATAGTGAGTGATGTTGAGCATCTTTTCATGTGTTTGTTAAGGGCTATTTGATTTTTAAAAGAGAGACAGGGTGAGTGAGTATTCCCATTTTGCAAACTGGAAACAATGAGGCTCACAGAGTCTAGGAAATTGCAAAGACAGGGTTATAGATAAAGTTTTCCACCACTTGATACATTGTTTCGAGAAATATGTTCTTTGGAGACTTTACCCTTACAGAAGGTATACTAACAATAGTCAGGTATGCTTGGTCCATTTTCACCCCACAGCAAAAAGAGCAAATCCAAGGATGAGGCAATTTGGCCTCATGGACCTGAGCAAGTTCAAAATCCAAAGGTCATGCTCCATTTCTGCCACTGATTTACTCTGTCGTCCACTAACACTTGGGTGATACTAGTTTTCTCATCTGTTTTACACTTCAGAGGATAAAACATGGAGATCTATAATATAGACAGAAAGAAAGTTTAATCAGAATCTAAGTGCCTGGAGAGAATTTTGCTTTTGATCTCACTAACACTTTCAGACTTCTACCAGGGATTTGCATGGGGCTGTTTGAATCTTGAGCCTGGGTTATTTGCAATATATGAAACCCTGTGAGTGAGCAGTGAAGTTTACATTTGCAACGAGATCTTCCTATGAAAGGACTGAGGCTGAACTACTATTTAACTTTCCATGTTTGGAAAAGGAACTGAAGTAAGCACTTAAATTCCTTTCTCCCCATTTTTGTAATATGAGTCCAACTTCAGGAAAGCACTCCTCTTTCCCCACACAAAGAAAATTTTTATGTTCCTATCTGGCATAGAGCTATCTAATGACCAAAGAAAATCCCAAGATCTCTTTTCCTGGAAAAGCCCTTCGTTTTAATGGAACAGTCAGCCTGTCAGGGAGAACACAGCAAACTTAATTGGCGGCCTTGGAGCAGATGGTTTCTGGGGTCCATTCATGCACCTGATGTGGCTGAAAAAGTTATTGAAAGGACAACATGTGGTTTTCAAATTGTGGGGAACTGAATAGTATGGGAACTCCACTCTTCTAACTTTCGATGTCATTTGGCATTTGACAAACTGTTATTTCTCAGATTTATTCTGTGAATAAAGACATCCCAGAGTGGAACTGAAGGCATTCTTTATGATATCTGTTCTGGACAATCAGTTTCTCAATAAATTCTCAAACGACTCTCAACTTTAAAAAGCTAGGACTTACCCAGTTTCTGCTGTTTAATATCAATATTCTAAAGTGTAATGCTCTGTGTTCAGCCAAGTGTTTTTGTATTTATTATCCACTCATTTACTCACTTAACAAATACTGTGCATCTCCAAAACACAAGATGCTGCAGGGAATACAAAATTACTGACCTAATCTTTTCGCGATGGAGCTTAAAATCCAGAAAAGGGGTAACAGCACCATTTGATTTATTAGTGAAACACAGACTGGGATAATAAGAGAAGTATTAAGTGCCTTGAGAATGCAAAGGAGGGGGGGATCCCCTAGGTTTGAAGCAACTGTTGAAAGCTTTGTAAGGGAGAGGGCACTTGCTCTGAAGGCTAAGAAGGATTTCACAGGCGAAGCTATAGGATGGTGAGATGGCAACAGCAAAAGCAGTGATATCCAGACAGAAACATGTGTGACAAGTACACGGACAGTCAGTCTAATCAAAATGGTATTGTTGCTGACCATGGCAATCTACTGCTGCTCAAATTAAATTATTTGGACCCCAGCAATCCAATAATTTTTAATTGTTAATGGTTTCATGTTATTTCTATGATAATCCCTCAAAATCAATAAAACAATGAATAATATAGTACTGCTTCTACTGCTGCCGCTCAGTCGCTTCGGTCGTGTCCAACCCTGTGCAACCCCATGGACTGCAGCCTACCAGGCTCCTCCATCCATGGGATTTTCCAGGCAAGAGTACTGGAGTAGGGTGCCATTGCCTTCTCTGAATATAGTACAGTACATCAATATTTAATGAATCCAAACTTTATTTGGAATGGAACAAGAATATGGCCATTTCTGTTACATTTTCACAGAGTCAAACTTCAAATAGATAAATGTTGCTTTGAAAGAAAGGTCCACGGGCTTCCCTGGTGGTTCAGCTGGTAAAGAATCCACCTGCAATGCAGGAGACTTGAGTTCAATCCCTGGGTTGAGAAGATCCCCTGGAGAAGGGAATGGCTACCCACTCCAGTATTCTGGCCTGGAGAATTCCATGGGCTGTATAGTCCATAGGGTCACAAAGAGTTAGACACGACTGAGCAACTTTTGCTTCACTTCACTTCCATGACATTAGAACTTGAGTATTTTAAATTAATGGCCACTAGATTTTCCAGGCTTTTATTTCCTAATCTGCAAAGCAGGGGTCACTTGATTCAAATAACTCCTTCCAGCTGTATGATTGTCCAAACACACCTTAATCAATAGCACCCAGCTATACATTATCAGTTGCATTCCACATATTGTCTGAATGCAATTATTTCTCAAACATCAATAACTTTACAAGAGCATTGTTTTTTAAGTTAACAGATGAGAAAGTGGTGCCCAGATACAGAAATGTCGAAAATAACCATCTGGAGATTGTGCTGAGAAAACCCATCAGACCACTTGTGCTCTGGCCTGAGAGACAAACACGTCAAGGAGGAGAGGAAACAGATGTGGTGGAGGGGGAAGTGCTCTGACTGGGAATAGGAAATGCACTCTGTTCTCAGCTCTGCCGGACTAGCCGTGGGACCCTGGATAAGTCCTTTCAGCTCTCTGGGCCCCAGGCTCCCTGGCTAAAGAGAAATTGATCCAAGGAACACCTTTGATCCAACTGAGTGCTGTGAAAATCTATGATTCAAAATGAGACATATGATTCAACATCGTGGTGCCAGACCACAGAAATAATGCTCAGCTTCCCGGGTGGCTCAGTGGTAAAGAGCCCGCCTGCCAATGCAAAAGCCACAGGAGATATGGGTTCATCCCTGGGTTGGGAAGATCCCCTGAAGCAGGAAATGTCAACCCACTCCAGTATGCTTGCCTGGGAAACCCCATGGACAGGCGAGCTTGGCAGACTACAGTCCATGGGGTCACAAAGAGTCAGACACAACTGAGCAACTGAACACACCACCAAAAGCATGTATATCATTATTTTATACTGGCATTTTATACCATCCAGGAGGCCTTTCTTACCATCCCTTCTGTTCCAGCCCAGTTTTCCACTATTATGGCTGAGTCTTCTGATGAAAACTAATTGTTTCCAGTAGTGTAAATGTTCCTGCTTATTTCCTAAGCCCTTTCAACAGGGTTTCTAAAGCTTGTGGGTTACCTGTGTCTCCTGTTCCACTCAGTTATGTGGGAAACAAGATTATCTTGATGCTTCCTATTGCTGAAAATGGCATGCATTCAGTCCAGACTTCCAAATTATAAGCCCAGAAGATAAGCAGAAAAATAATTGAAACTCAGAACAGCTGCAGTCCCTGCTAGGTCCTTAAATTTCTAGTAATTAATTACTAAGGGGAATTTAGCAAATGTGAGCCTTTCATTTGTTAGCAAAGGTCATGAAATGAGCACCAAAAAATAAAAGGTTATGACAGTTTACAGAACACATATATTTATGAAACAATTATTAGTAGAAAGATGTTCTACCTGGCATTATGGTAACTTTTATCCCTACTTCACATGAATTATATCCCTGGGTGAAAAGGAACCCAAAATTAAATTCCTGTTTGTTAAGAAAGTTTGGCTTCATTTTTAGCTAAAATAGCTACACAATGAAATTCATGCACTTCTGCATATGGACATTATTTTTCGCTAAGCAGTCTGTGTGTTTGTGTATAATTTTGCTTATCTCATTCATTCATTCATTCATTGATCTAAGGTACCCAGTTTATAACTGGTTCAGAGCCTCAGGTGAGAGTATAGTCACTAGACACAGTAATAGATGCTGAAGGTAAGTAACAGTCTTCTTGTACTTGTAAATTTACTCATTAATTTTGTAAGATATTTTAACAAACATCCCTCTCATTTTGCCTCCCCACAAACATGCTTTTTAAAGAATTTTACGAGTTTTTTTATTACCATGTCAATTTCTTGTGTAAAAACTTGTATATTCTTTCCCACTTCATTTATTCGTTGGTTAAAATGGCTATGGGCTTGCTGGGTGGTTCAGTGGTAAAGAATCTACCTGCCAATTCAGAAGGAGCCTCAGGAGACTTGGGTTAGATCCCTGGTTCAGGAAGGTCTCCCAGAGGAGGAAATGACAACCCACTTCAGTATTGTTGCCTGGAGAATCCCATGGTCAGAGGAGCCTGGTGGGTTACAGTCCATGGGATTGCAAAAGAGTCAGACACGACTTAGTAACTGAGCACGCACATAAAATAGCTACAGGACACACTCTGGGATGAATTTTAAGGCAAAGGAAGATATATATAATCTGGTGAATATGTAATATTTTCAGAGCTAAAGAAGAAACAGAAAATAAAAAGCTTGTGAAATGAATAGAAAGCAAGGCATAAAGTATGTTCCAGAAATGCTCTACATTGGGCTGAGGCTGGTGGACAGCAGGGCCCAGGCTTTTGAAGACTAAGAAGGAAGACAACCACATGACTGCATGGTGGGGATTTAGTCAGAGCAGTTAGTGAGAGTAGGGGGGGGCTCATGGTGGTAGCCACTAGCAGTTTCAAAGTCCTCCAGGAGGGACATGTGGATGTCGAGATGAGTGGGGGCGAGCGTGGAGGGCACATGGAAGGTTTGTTGTCCAGTGCTATGGTAAGAGAAGCCAACATTCAGGAGCCTTAAACTGCATTAATCCCTGGCTGTAATCCTGGGAAACAGCTCCTATTACTAGACTTTTAATCAATAAAAATGTCTTAAAACTAAAGCATATTATGGTACCATTCTAACGGCAGAAAGTGAAGAGGAACTAAAGAGTCTTTTAAAGAGGGTGAAAGAGGAGAGTGAAAAAGCTGGCTTAAAACTCAACATTCAAAAAACTAAGATCATGGCATTCGGTCCCATCACTTCATGGCAAATGGATGGGGAAAAAGTGGAAACAGTGGCAGATTTTATTTTGGGGGGCTCCAAAACACTGCCATCAGTGACTGCAGTCATGAAATGAAAAGACACTTACTCCTTGGAAGAAAAGCTGTGACAAACCTAGACAGTGTATTAAAAAGCAGAGACATCACTTTGTCAACAAAGGTCTATATAGTCAAAGCTATGATTTTCCAGTAGTCATGTATGGATGTGAGAGTTGGGCTATAAGAAGGTTGAGCACCAAAGAATTGTGAAGGTTCTGAAGAGTCCCTTAGATAGTAAGGAGATCCATCCAGTCCATCCTGAAGGAAATCAACCCTGAATACTCACTGGAAGGACTGATGCTGAATCTGAAGCTCCAATACTTTAGTCACCTAATGGGAAGAGCCAACTCACTGGAAAAGACCTTGATGTTGGGAAAAACTGAGGCAAGAAGAGAAGGGGCAACAGAGGATGAGATGTTTGGATGGCATCACTGACTCAATGAACATGACTTTGAGCAAACTCCAGAAGACAGACAGTGAAGGGCATGGAAGCCTGTAATACTGCAATTCATGGGATCATTCATGACTTAGTGACCGAACAACAACAAAAGCATATGCAATTAAGTCACCTCCTCAACATCTCAAAGCTAGTTGTGCTTGAGTCAGTGCTCACACTCCTGTCTCCTCCAGTTGCAGACTAGGGACACAGACTTGCTTCCTCTCTGGTACCCTTCCTCAGTGCTTTGTTCTTCTGAGGCCCTGATTCTACTGGAAACTTAACACAAAAATAAGAATTCTTTGTTACCTATGCAACACTCTCACAAAGTGTTGTAAACCCCTCGAGGAACTTCACATCTGATTGAATCATTGCCCAATGCATGTGATAACGTACAGGTCTTTGGTATCCTATGAATGCTGGCATCTTCCTACTTAGCTTACATTTGCCCTATATTTTGTTAATGTGGATGGCAAGTCCTTTCCCAACAGACTGCATTTTGGTGTCTAAAGAGAAGGGGAAAGACTTTGAATTTAGCTTATATTCTTTCTTTCTTTCTTTCCTTCTCCTTCCCCACCTTTCTTTCTTTCTTCCTTCCTTCTTTTTCTAAATGGTTCTATCCCCAGCACTAGCACCTGGAAATAAAACAGCATCTAATCTAAAGAGTATAAATATTGTGTATGTGTGTGTGTATGTGTGTGTTTGGGGGGGTTGAGAGGGAGAGAAATGTGTGAATTAGTATGATGTGAACTTTAAATTTTTTAATTTATTATGAATTACTCCAGACATATAAACCTGAATGAATAATAATACAATAAATGCCCCTATACTCATTTCTCATGTGAGGAAATAAAATCTTTCAAATACAGTTGAATTCCTCTAATGTTCCACTCCTAAATAAAGAAATATTTACTTTGCGATGAATTAACTAGAAGGTATAGTATCTGCTTCCATTTCATTTTCAAATTAACATTTTAAATTAACTTTTGAAAAATTTACTTCCATTAGTAATGAAAGAGTCTGTTATCTTCTGTGACCCAATTCTTTGTGTATTTAGATATCTTTCTGTCACTTCACATTGAAATCACCAAAACCAGAAATAACCAACTTCCCCACCAAACTGCCTTCCTCTCTGGGTTTCCCCACTCTGCAAGAAGCATCATGATTTTCTCAGGTCACCCAGGTTTGATGCGTGGATCATGTAGGATTCTTTCCTTCGCAGGGCCCCCTAAGCCAGATCAGTCTTCAGATGCTGCTGGTTTCTTTGGTTTTTTTTTTCCCCTCTGTGTTGGCTCCCTGTTTCTCATCTCCTCAACCACACTCTAGCTGGTGGTCCTCAAACTGTCATCCAGGGACCCATGAGAGTCCCTAAGACTCTTTCAGAGTGTCATGGGTCAACAAACTTTCATAACTTTAGGGTGTTATTTGCCTTTTTCACTTTCTCTCACAAGCATAAGTGGACTTTTCTTGCAACGTTACAACAAACTGAATGCTTGATAACAGACTATATAACATTCCAGCTGGATACTATTAAGCCAGGCAGTAAAGAAATTTGCAAAAGTATAAAAGTCATTTTTCTCATTGTTTCTTATTTCAAAAACAAAGTTATTTTTTCATGAAAATGTTTGTATGTTAATACATAATGGGCTTATTATTTTAAAATAATTTAATATGTATTTTTAAACTTATCTGTATTAGTTTCAAATCTGATAAACATTGATAGATAAACATATACAAAAGGACTTTGGGGTCCTCCATCAATTTTAAGTGTATCAATGATCCCAAGACCAAAACTTGGAGACCTGCTTCTACACTACTGCACGTCTTCACTGCTGTACCTCTGTCGCTTGTGCACCCTGTTCTCAATGATTCCCAGCCTCCAGTCCTTCCCTTTTCTGTTTGTCTATACATGACTGCTGATTTCACCTTCTTAAGAAAATATTTTCTGCAGTACTATTTCCCTGCTCAGAATCCATTAATCTAGTCATCTTTAATTCCTAAAACTTTTTCAACTTTATCAATTCTCTACTTTTATCCACCACAGCTTCTCTTGTGAAACCATTCACTTGAGTCATCTACTGGTCAGCCCACCTGCACTGACCCCGGAGTATACCAACACTTTCATTCACCTCCCAACCTTTTCTCAGATTGTTCTGTCTCCCAGTCCATCCCTGGACTTGGCACATCTCCTCTGCCCAGACTGAGTCAGCTCAGAGAACTGTAGAGTCAACAGCCTGTGCTGTACAGTCTGGTTTGAATTCCAGTTACCTCTGAACTATGCGATATGGACCATTTAACCTTCTGGAACTGTAAAACAGAAACTAGAGCACAGTAGTACCTACTTCACATGGCTGCTATAAAGATTACACCAGGTCATGTTTAATAACCATAGGTCCTCAGTAAGTGGTAGGCAATGTTGCTATCTAACTCCTGCCTAGGATTTCAGCTATTCCATGAAGGCTTCTCAGCCTTTTCATCCAACAGTTCTCTCCCTCTTCTGTTCCACTTACTGGCCCAGAAGGTTCTGGTCCACGTATCCCATGAGATAGGAAGTGGCCATGAGGTCTCTCTCCTTTCTCCTCTTCTCCTCTCCTCTCTTTTCCTCTTTCCTCCCGACCCCTTCATTCTCTCTTGCCTCTCTTCCTCTCCCTTTCTCCCTCCACATATGTATCTGTTTTCTTAGAACTCCGCAGTGTTGTCACACCTGATTCAATAAATTCAATGTGTGTGTCACTGCTCCTTTGCTTTCCATAAAATGATACACATAAGCCAATTCTCAGCTGACAGGGCAACATAAAATGCATTTGATCTATAATCTTTCATTCATCCTGCCCTTTGCAGAACAGCTAGACCAAGTCTTCCTCTAGGATAATAAATCCATTCATTTGAAAAAGGAAACTCAAACAGGAAATACTTTATACAGAGAGGCAGATCTGATGATAGAATCATCCAAACTACACAAAAATGAGGTCAAAGGTTGGCTGATTCTGGCCGCAAATCACTCCTACTGTGAAATGACTTCTAGCCATCTCCAACTTCTTAAAAAGTGTGGTGGGGATTTACAAGGTTCGGAATCTTCAGTTAGGGCTCTGTCAGTAAGGGATGGATGTGGATTGTTACAGGCTAAAGCCTCAACCTTGGAGTCCAGGCTTGTCCTGATCAGCTCTGAGGTTATGGGTGGCTGCTTCATAACTGAGTTGGTCCTCTGACCTCTGGAGATCAGCATTATGGTCTGCTAAATGGACCACAGTTGTTAAAGGATCAAATTATGTATAAATATATATATATATAATACATATAATATATAATTGTATATAATTTGATCCCTTAACAACCATGGTCCATATATAATAATATATGTTATAATATATTTTATAATATGTATCATTTCATATGTATATTATATATAAATTTTATAATATATATATATTACATATAATTTGATCCCTTAACAACCATGGTCCATTTAGCAGACCATAATGCTCATCTCCAGAGGTCAAAGGATCAACTCACAGTCATGAAGCAGCCATCCATTTTGTGGGTTTCTCTGGCTTCCCTTGTGGCTCAAACAGTAAAGAATCCACCTGCAGTGTGGGAGACTTGGTTTCAATCCCTGGGTTGGGGAGATCCCCTTAAGAAGGGAACGTCTACCCACTCTAGTATTCTTGCCTGGAGAATTCCATGGACAGAGGAGCCTGGTGGCCTACAGTCCATGGGATAGCAAAGAGTTGGACACAACTGAGCGACTTTCATTGGTGGCTCAAACAGCGAAGAATGTGCCTGCAATGTAGGGGGCCTATGTTTGATCCCTGGATTGGGGAGATTCCTTAGAGAAGGGAATGGCTACCCACGCCAGTATTGTTTGACTAGAGAATTCCATGGACAGGGGGGCCTGGTGGGCTACAGCCCATGGGTGGCAAAGAGTCAGACACAATTAAACTTGACTAACAATATATTTTATACGATTCGTGTGTAAGGCTGAAAGCCACCTAATACTTCAAACTTTAGAAGTTAAAATTCTGAAAGGTTTGTATATATCAGTCTTGAAAGGCTTCCATATATTTTTTAAACTATATTTACAAATGACCTAAAAAATAGATTTGCCTTAAAACTCTAGAACACAACCACTTATTTTGTCACAAGGCCATTATAATATTGTAGAAGGCAGGTACCAGAGCTTTTGTAACATATAGTATATTAACGATTAAGAAAAATAGCATTTTACTAAAAGTTCTTTCTTAGAGAGAGCCACAAAGCCTTTACTTAAAGAGAAAAAAAGTCCATATTCAGGAAACACTTTGATACAACATTTTGGATCATATTAACCTTTTTGCTATTTTGGAGAGGGTAGCCAAGGGATAGAGTAGCCAAGGGTTTGAACTCTAGTCTGCCTCACGTTGGTGATGCTGCTTGACTTGCATCTAGTTCCTAAAGGCAGTGATGCCAACAGCTCCAACAGCTATAGCTCATAACTAGGACTGGCGATTAGCTATCTGCTGCTGCGTAACAAATTACCCGAAATGTGATAGCTTCAAACAACAATAAACATTTCTTTCTCTCACAGTGTTGTGGGGTCAGAAATTCCGGCCAGCACAGCTGACTAACCTCAGACTCCAAGTCCCTCAGGGGTTGGCACTCAAGATGTTAGGTGGCACTGCAGTCATCTGCAGGTGTGACTGGGGACAGAGGACCTGCTTCCAGGGTAGCTCTCCCCTGTGGCTAGTAAGCTGGTGATGGTCAGCAGCAGCGGAATGCAGTTCCTCTCCATGGAGCTCCCTAGTGTATCCTCCACCCGTGGCAGCTGGTTTCCCTTTGAGTGCACAATCTCAAAGACCAATGAGAAACTTCAATGTCCTCCACAGCCTTGTCTCATGAGTCACACACTGTCACATGTGCCAAACTCTACCAGTCAGACAGAGCAGCCCTAATTGCAGGTGAAAGCACAGAGCCCGGAACATGAATACCCGGATGGAGACTGGTTACCCAGGGCAGGCTGCAGGAATCCATATCTGTATCCCGGAGCAGTTCTAAACCGCAACTGAAATGTCTCCTTGGCTGGTTCTCTGACACTCTGAGAGACTGAGTGGTTATTAAATATCTTCTAATCAAACCTCTTTTCTTTTCTGCTCAATTAACCAGAATTGGTTTCAGTGGCTTGCAATTTAAAACTATCTGATATATTTTGAGAAGACAGAAACACATCTGTATCTGATTATCCTGGAAAGCAACCTAGTATCTGTCTGTAACCTGGAAGGTCCAGTTATGTAAGATTAGAATACGCACTCTTGTTCTGAACTGGGTTACAGCCTTGTCTCAATCATTCACCTTTCGCTGCAGAGCTGCCAGCCTGGGCTTTAGGCGGAGTTGTAGGCAGCCTTATGAACAAGTTTTCACGAGTTATGATTTAGGTCTAAAAAAAATTTCACTCGAAATTACTATATTAGCAAAATTATCTGGTTTTTCAGATTATTTTTTCAGTTTAAAACTCTCGTGAGAAGTGAGATTGAGAAAAGCATTCTATTTTAGCATGTGTGTGTGCTAAGTCACTTCAGTCATGTCCAATACTTTGCGACCCTATGGACTGTAGCCTGTCAGGCTCCTCTGTCCATGGGATTTCCCAGGCAAGAATACTGGAATGGGATACCAGGGTATCTTCCTGATCCAGGGATCAAACCCACATCTCTTATGTCTCCTACATTAGCAGGTGGGTTCTTTACCCCTAGCTCCACCGGGGAAGCACATATTTCAGCATAGGCATACATTAAAAAAAAATAAAAAAGTACATAGAATCACTTCGCAAACAGTTCAGCATTATCTACCATACAGTCCCTTGGACTGCTAGGAGATCAAACCAGTCAATCTCACAGGAAATCAACTCTGAATATTCACTGGAAGAACTGATGCTGAAGCTGAAGCTACAATACTTTGGTCACCTGATGTGAAGAGCTGACTCATTGGAAAAGCCTCTGATGCTGGGAAAGATTGAGGGCAACAGGTTAGATGGGGGCAAGAAAAAATGAGATGGTTGGATGGCATCACCAACTCAATGGACATGAGTCTGAATGAACTCCGGGAGATAGTAAAGGACCGGGAAGCCTGGTGTGCTGCAGTCCATGGGGTCATGAAGAGTTGGACATGACTTAGTGACTGAACAACCACAACTGAACATATACATGCTCTATGACACACCACCTCTATGGTTTGGTTTATGCCTGAAAGATACACATGTATGTAGTCACCTAAAGAGGTGTACAACCATGTTCCCACCAGCTCTACTCATTATCCAGACACAAAAAAAGTACTTATTGAACAATTCCATTTATACAAGGTATTAAGAGGCAAGATAAGCTTATGATATCAAAAGTTAGAGTAATAATTACCCTAAAAGACAGGAAATGATATCGATTAGCCGAGAACAAGAGAAAGGCTCTTAGGAGAATGCTCTGGTTATAATTTAATTCTCAATTTTAGTGCTGGTTACAAGGGTGTATTCAGTTTCTTCAAGCTGCACATTTATAAATCGTAAATATTTATACATATATTTCCCTTCAGAGAAAACATGTGTTTTACTTATAAAAGCACATTATTTTAAAAACTAATATGCTTTACTTAAAAAGCATAATAGGTACATTAATTTGCTATTTCTTATCTTTTTATCTTCTGTGGCTTTGCTTTTAAAAATCATAAAATAAGTATATTGTTTCTTGTAACTTTAATTTATAAAAATTTCATTTACCAAGATAAACGAGTTTATTGCCTTCACTGTGGCATTAACTAAATGCACTTGTTTACAAATGCATCTGTATGTGAAAACCTTCCTCTTAGGGGCAAGGAAGGGAAAACTTTTTAAGGTTTTCAAAAAAGGAAAGGTTGATTTTTCTCTGTTATACTTTAGAATCCATGGCTTTTTAAACTTGGCAAAGAACTAGTCCAAGAGGAATTTGCTGGGACAACCTGAGTAAGTGATGATGGAGCTGGAGTGAATGTTTGGGCTGCAAGTACTATATATATAACCATGACCAATGTGTTTAAACCAACTCCAGCACCACCAAGGGACACCTGTGATGCGCGTCCCTTTGGATGAAAGTTGTGGCTAACTTGTTTACTTGACTGAGTTTCCTGACCTGTATTTTAACATGAGCCTTGAAGGGAAAAAATGTTCCTACCAAAAACATTTTATCGGAAATCCTGGAGAAAAAAAAAAAAAAACCCTAAAGGATGGTTTGACTCTTTTGTGACACCATAACTGGCTTTTAGCAATGAAACTTAGCACTTCCTTAAAAATTTATGAATAAACCCAGAAATGTTCATCAATCACAAGTAGAATCTTTTGTGACAAAAGAGATCTTTGACACTAGGAAGAATTCAAATTGCCCTTCATGAATCTATATTTTTTATTTTGAGAAAGCATGCGTGGACCTTCCAAAAACAATAGCCACCTATCATTAACCATCAAGACTGCATGGGGAGCCATGATACAGTCACATTCTGGGAATCAGGGCAGCTAAAAAGAATGCGGGACTTCCCTGGTGTCTCAGTGGCAAAGAAGCCACCTGTCAATGAATGATGAAGGTTCAATTCCTGGGTTGGGAAGATCCTCTGCAGAAATGAATGGCAACCCACGTCAATCTTCTTGCCTGGGAAATCCCATGGACAGAGAAGCCTGGTGGGCTACAGTCCATGGGCTTGCAAAGAGCCAGACACGACTTAGCGACTGAACAACAACTTCTTGGGCTAAACCTAGTAAAAGGGATCTGGTGTAAAGAAATGTCTCTTTCCTTGTTCTATTAGCCCCCAAGTGTTTTATTTTTAATCTTTCATTTACAGCCAGTTTTATTTTGAATTAAATGCATGAATTCTGAGTGCATATTTGATAAGTTTTGACACATATGTGTATCTTTGTAATGCAAACCTCCATCAAAAGACAGAATATCATCACCAGCACAGAAAACTCTTTCTTGCTCCGTTTCAGTTAATATCCACCCTCCAGGTAACAGTGTTCAGATTTACTTTCTCCATAGAATAGTTTAGATTTTTCTAAAACTTCCCCAAGTGTTTTATATTAAGTGATATAAAAGTCTAAAATCCAACATCTGAATGATATGTTCCCATTTAATCAGTAATTCACTGATCTACTAAAATGTTGTGTATAAAAGCATTTTTCTTTGGCATCCTGGGAATAATTCCAGAGGTCCATTCAGTCATTTCCTAGGTTACCTGTACATACCTCTAAAACAATTTTCTTTCTGTCTCTAGAATCCAGCCAATTTCCCAGAAAATAGTAGGTTCTTCATAAATGTTTGATGGGTGCATGCACAAATGAGTAACATATGACCCTCAGGGGTAAGCGGGGTCAGAGTCCTTGACAAAGTTATAAGCTGATACTATTGAATAGATGAAGAAGACAAACCCAGGTTTTAGGATGGGATTATTCCATGACATCACCTGGACTGCCTTGAGAGCCCCTTGGACTGCAAGGAGATCAAACCAGTCAATCCCACAGGAAATCAACCCTGAATATTCACTGGAAGGACTGATGCTGAAATGGAAGCTCCGATACTTTGGCCACCTGATGCTAAGAGCCAACTCACTGGAAAAGACTCAGGCTAGAAAAAACTGAAGGCAGGAGAAGCGGGCGATGAGATGGTTGGATAGTATCACCGACTCAGTGGACATGAATTTGAGCAAACTCTGGGAGACAGTGGAGGAGAGAAGAGAGTGGAGTGCTGCAGTCCATGGGGTCGCAAGGAGTCGGACACAAGTTAGCACTGAACAACAGCAACAGCATATCATCTTCCATGGATGCTGCCTAATCCAAATTCTACACAAGAAGGTCTGTATCTCTAAATTAGGTAACTCGAAATTAGGAAGCAGCTGAAGTTTTTTTTAAAAAATGAGATATTACTGGAGGATATATTTGAAGTGGCAGTACAGCTAAAGAACTGTGGTGGGTTTCTGTTTTAAACTAGGATATGTTTAGAATACTCTTTAAAAACACAGACAAAGTACAGAATGACTCAGCCATTAGTGACAGGTCACCATTCCAAGAGCTCCCAGAGGCGGCCTCTGATACGCCTCAGTCAGTTTTCTTAAGTATCAAACCAGGGTAACAATATGAGTTCCGCCTCAGCGTTCTCAGGGGGCATAGCTAATAACATCCCTGGGAAGCATTGTGCAGATGTAAAAGCCAAATGCATAGAGTGAGCTTCAGAAAATCATTTCATGGATGTGAAAAAATATTATGTTTGAAATGTGAAGAGTTCTGAAGATTTATTTGACTTTCAGGGAGAAAGACAGAAAAAAAATACAGAAGACACTTCCAATCCGCTTTAACTTTCAAACCTTATTCAGGTTCCAATCCCTGCTTCCTTGCCCTTCACAACACCCCACAGAAGGGAGAACTCAACTGCTAAGCCCCTGCCAAATGTGACACAGGAAAGAACCATTACTGTTAAGCTAAACGGAAAGACCTTCGCCGATTTCAGGCCTCCATTTGAAGGGCACCTGTTTCATTTTGTTTTCATCACACTTAGTAAAATGTAAAATTCGGTGGATTCTACCCTTTTCCTAAAGGTTCAGAGCAGCCAGCTTTATCCCCCACACTTCTGCTTGAAAACAGACCCACAAAGCTCATGCTATTAGACAGACTTCAGAATGTTTCTCACCCTTTTTGAATATGGGTGGGGGCGGGATGAAGACAGGAGACACACATGTCAGAAGAAAAGATTGCCTTGCAGAAAATAAATGGGGGCTTTAACCCTAAACTAAATCAAGAATAACGGATGCGATTATTGCTTTCAAAATCCATGATGCCATCTCACTGAAAACAATCCAGAAACCAATAAGAGAAAATATAATTGAGCATACTTTTTGGACGCGTGTTCCAACCTTTCCACAATTTTTCTATTTCTCATTCTTACAGATTTCATTCTCTTTCTTCTTCTCTAAACTGAATGTCCCCCACTGACCTCATCTTAAAAGATCTACTAGCTTCAGTAGTACTAAGGATACAGTACCTAAACTGCAGGAACATACTACCCAAACTGCAAGAATGGAAATAAACCTTATTGTGGGTGAATCATCAGTTTATCAGGAGAAGGCAATGGCATCCCACTCCAGTACTCTTGCCTGCCAAATCCCATGGACGGAGGAGCCTGGTAGGCTTCAGTCCATGGGGTCGCTAAGGGTCGGACACGACTGAGCAAATTCACTTTCACTTTTCACCTTCATGCACTGGAGAAGGAAATGTCAACCCACTCCAGTGTGCTTGCCTGGAGAATCCCAGGGATGGCGGAGCCTGGTGGGGTCACACAGAGTTGGACACGACTGAAGCGACTTAGAAGCAGCAGCATCAATTTATCAAATTTTTGGAAAAATAGTTCAGAAAAAATTGACAGCGGGTAAGTTCACTATTGGATAATGCGCCATTGCATTTGTCACTCATCCATGCAAGTGATGTCTTATTAATTCTTCCAGGTGGTGTCACAGAATGTTGTCAAGAGGTTCTGCTGCCTCCTGGAGCTGACCCAGATATCTCCAAAACTTAGGACTACAACAGATACTGCAAAGTTTGAATCAAGAGAAAACACAAAAGATACATAGCAAGTTTCAAAAAAATATCTTACTGTGGCCTCAAAAAATCGAGGTTGATTTCTCTCATATCCTGCTAATTCTGTAGAGTAGCAAATGCTAGCTGCTAGTTCAGCAGCCTAACAATGTCAGGGACAGTGATTCTGAAGTCCTTTCGGTCCCTTATAAGACAGTTGCCCCAAGCTTAGGGCTTCCCTGGTGGCTGTAAAGAATCTGCCTGCAATGCAGGAGACCCAGGTTCAATCCCTGGGTCAGGAAGATCCCCTGGAAAAAGGAATGGCTACCCACTCCAGTATTCTTGCCTGGAGAATTCTGTGGACAAGAGGAGCCTGGCAGGCTACAGTCCATGGGGTCGAAAAGAGTTGGAAATGACTGAACAACTAATACTTTCACTTTCTGGTAACACATCCCCACCTAAGACAGAAAGAAGGGAAGAAAGTAGAAGGAACAAAGAAGCCACATAAGTCTTTTTTATTAGCAAAGCAGAAGTTTTTCCAGAATCCCACTCCCCACCCCACAGCAGTTTTCTGCTTCCACCTCATGTCTGCTCCAGGCTGCAGGGGAGACTGTGAAAGCAGCATGTAGCTCTTCCAGCTGCTCTAGCAGAAGCAGGCAATGGGGGATGCACGTTAGGTTAACCAACTCATGGTCTGTCCATATGTGAACTGTAAGTGAGAAGATAATCACTGTTTGCATTACCCTTTCACCTTGCTGTCCTCACTGGGGCTTATTACTTTTCCCCCCCTTGGTGAGTGAGATCTTGAGGGCAGTGGGTCCCATGTTCAGCTCCCCAACTGGGACCTCACTCTGTGCGCTGAATCTTGAGAGTAGATACAAATTCTTGGAATTCCTTGTGTCCTTACCATCTGACACCAAGTCCCTGGTTGAGTACTTCCCATTTTCTCCCGTGATGCAAGACCCCTAGGCACCTAAGACTTCTTTAGTCTTTTTTTCACCTAAGGCACAGGTGCCATTAAAACCTCTTTAGAGGGATATGGATTCCATTACTTGTTTTATTGTGGCCAACTTTTTCCTCTTTCCCCTCTTTGCTTTGCCAGAGTACCTGCACTCATTAGGACCACCAGGGCATGGGATGGGGGAAGACTTGGGAACTGGTTCCATGGTGTCAATTAATTTATGCAAAATACCCTCAAACATATGCACGTAGAGGAAAGGCGAATGCTAACTCGTCCTCTTCACAACTGCCTGCTCAGTTCATTAAGTAGAATTTCTCCGTACTCATCATTTGCTGATTGGTCTGCCTGTGGGTTCTTTCATCAGCTGTTCAGGACTCCAGCTGTACTGGCTGTCTCCTCAGTAGACTGAAGAATCACTCCTTCCCATAATTATTTAAAAATATTTCCAACATATCTATTTGGGAAATGGTTTACTTAATGCAGCAACTAAAACAGCCACTAAAATAGCAGAAGTCCCATAGTTAGTGTAAAGTGAAAAAAATAACACTAAGGAAGCAGTTTGGTCAATACCAAAGTTATCACCTAGGGAATCAGCAAAAATATTCCCCTCTGCCCAGGTTTCACCACACGTGAAGCTCCAGTGTGAGAAATTTCTGCAAGCTCTTCCTCCTGGCTGTGCCATGGCATTTGGGGAGGTATTTAGGGAGGGATGGCAGAGAAAACCACCAGACTCCAGTGTCTTTATCTCAACCTCATCATTCAGAGCACAGGGCCTGGTTTAGCATAGGATGATAGGATGCTGTTTAGTTGCAAAATTGTGTCTGACTCTTTTGTGATCCCGTGGACTATAGCCTGTCAGGCTCCTCTGTCCATGGGATTCTCCAGGCAAGAATACTAGAGTAGATTGCCATTTCCTTCTCCAGGGGATCTTCCCAATATAGGGATGGAACCCAAATCTCCTGTATTGATGAGGGATTCTTTACCACTGTGCCATAATGACCAGGGCCCCAACGCCTTCAGATACCTACTTTCCCTGCTTAGTGACACCTCAGAGCAGACCCTTAGGCTTCAATCTGGTTCAGCAGGCCTTCAGCATTCAGGAAATATCACCATTCCTGATCTGAGAGGACCCACTAAGACATCTCAGAGTGCTGTTGGACTTCTGTAATGATGCATTAAGAGTACTTTGCAAAAACATAGAGCCCTCTGTAAATGTCAGATATGTGTCTGGCATGGTGCTTAGTGAATGAATGATGAATGAATGCTATTACTTACATATTAATCTATATTAGGCCTAAGAATGCATATAAATGAAAATATATTGGGTTTTTCTTTCAGTCTTTAAGTTCACATTTAAATAAAGCTATTTCTTTAAAACATAAATATGAATACGACTGAGCACATGTGCACAATTGCCAAACTGCTAACAGAGCCAGGACTAAAAATCGTCTGTCTTAATTCTTACCAGCCTCATTCCTTCTTTCTTGGGCCTTAGTTACCTCTCCATACAATGGAATATTGTTACTGAAATGCTATAAAATATCATTTGTCAGGCAGCAGGAAAGCCCTCCTAACATCACAATACGTCTCTCTTTTTAAGCAGGATTAGGAAAACTTCTCAACAGCCCTTCTCAAACCCCGTAGGGGCTCCACCCTTTGGCGGCCCTGATGATTCCAGGGCACAGGATCCATCTCCACCACCTTCCTTTCTCTGCCTTCCCTCCCCCAACCAGTTTTGTTTGTGAACATGTCCGAAGTTGGCAAGTGGCCAGAGAATTTGCCATAAATAAATTTGCTCCCTCTTCAAGTAGGTAACTGACTGCTTGGCCTCACTAATTTGCTTCAGCATTGGGAATAGCTGAGGGCTGGGGATGCTACAAGCTTCTGAAGGGTTGTGTGCATGGAAATTTAGAAAATCCTACATTCCTGAACCTTCCACATGCTGGCTAGAGGCACAGGAGGACAAGTTCCCGTGCCCCGAATTTACCACCAGTGAGTGGTAGTTTCACCAGAATTGTATCTCAAGGATTTTGAAGTCAAGTGAAAGAAACAGATTATTCTAATCTCTTCCCATCATTCTTCATTGAGGATAGTGGGAAAATTGAGAAAGTTTAGTTTTGTTAAAGTTTTAAATAGAAACAGCAGAAACACAAGACCAGGAATCCCTTCAATATGTTGTAGTACACTTGAGCTCTGAAAGATCCAAGCCCACACGTTTCATTTACTTACAGGTATGATTCATACTAACATTCCTGTTGCTTCATCAAAATCCAAAGAAAATTTTTTACAACTATGCATGTATGCTTTTCATAACTGACTACTGATCTGGACAGTATGAGTGCCCCAAAGATCAATCTGGAATCTGATCTGATTCCAGATCACTGTTCAGGATATATAGTTAACACACAGGAGGTGTTTTGTTTTTTTCCTAAAAGCACCCCTCTATTAAAATGCCTGGAAATGGAAACTTCTGATTTCTTCTGAACGTGCAATTTTTATTGACAGACTGAATAGATTCACGTTAATTTGGATTATCTATGTGAGCTTTAAAACTGGGTTCCTGTTCAATTTACTTTTCCTAAAAACATGGAATGCAGTAAACCAGAAAATGGGAAAATTTGACAGTTTCCAATGTTAACAAATCTATACAACAAAGGCAACATGCAGGCTGTTACTGGGTGAGTAACTTAGCACAAATGACTGGAAACCAATGTGGCACTCTAATAACACTGAGAGCATGCATAATATGCCACCCAGCAATTCCATTCCTGGTGTGAGTGCAATATTTTAAAAATTGTTGGTTGACTGATTATGAAGTATTAGTAGCTCAAGAAATCAATATAATTCTGTGGCCATAGGCGGAATTTTTAAAAATGGAATGGAATAGAATAGAAAATATCAAAAGGCATCCTTTGTAATCCCTTGTTTTGTGAACGATATAAATTTCAAAACCAGTTTGTATCTTCTGGAGGTCATGGTCAGAAAAGCTAATAAAATACAATTCTAGAGAAACTTGTATCTCAGCCCAGTTTTATAATAGAAAAACAGGCTTTATAAATCATTTTACATTTACGTGCTTACATCCACTAAGAGTAGGCCCAATATATGTTCATTGCAATTGGAGTGGATAAAAATAGCTGTGGGACATTATTACAAGTGAACACTATAGAGGAGGAAACATGAATTAACTATGAGCTCAGACTGATGCTGAAGCTGAAGCTCCAATACTTTAACCAGCTGATGTGAAGAGCCAACTCTTTGGAAAAGACCCTGATGCTGGGAAAGACTGAAGGCAGGAGGAGAAGAGGGCAACAGAGGATGAGATGGTTAGACGGCATCACTGAAGCCATGGACGTGAAATTGAGCAAACTCTGGGCGATAGTAATGGACAGGGAAGCTTGGCATGCTACAATTCATGGGATCACAAAGAGTTGGATACAACTTAGCAACTGAACAACAACAAGCATCAACATGATGAAATGTTAAACCTAACACTGAGAAAAAAAAGCAAATCACAGAGGAATACACACAGTAAGTCTCATTTATATATGCCTCAGCAGTATGTAAAACTTAAAAGTATTTACTCTTTATGGATACATTTATATGTAATAAAATCAGTATGAAAGACAGAAGAATGATAAATACAAAGTTTAGGGTCCACCCACCTCCAGGAAGGAGGCAGAGGAAGGGCTCTAGAGGGTACATGAAGATTGTAAAGGCATTAGGACCATTCTGTTTCTTAAGCTCATTGCTAGGAATGTGGCTATTTATTTTACTATTCTCTAAAGAGTGTATATGGGCTTCCTAGGTGGCTCAGTGGTGAAGAGTCTGCCTGCCAATGCAAGGAGGCACAGGAGATGGATTTAATCCTTGGGTCAGGAAGATCCCATGTAGGAGGAAATGGCAATCCACTCCAGTATTCTTGCCTGGGAAATCCCTGAACAGAGGAGCCTGGCAGGCTATAGTCCATGGGGTTGCAAAGAACTGGACAATTGAATATGCACGCATGCAAATTGTGTATATATAGCTATTTCTATTCTTTTATAGAGATGATGTATGTCATAACAAAAAATATAGGTTGTGATGTGTATTTCTAGAATTTATCATCATGTTTTAGGATTCATGTTGCTCATGCCAACAATGTCACAAATGAATACATGAATTAACTATGTAATTCAAGTATTACTTTCACCTTTAATATAACTTATGACTTGATAACTTGAGAAGATTTCATTGCTTTTAGAGCTAAATGAAATACAATATTCAGCAAGGTTGTAACATTCCATGCAGGAATCCATTCTTTGGCTTCAGTAGCGATGATAAACACACTGAACTACACCTGTAACACAAGAAAGTTCTTTACAAGGTTACTGTATGCTCCCTTCGTTGGTATTGCTCCTAGCCACCGGTAAGCATGGAACAAGCAGACAAGTCCCCTTGAAAGTGAATGTGAAAGTGGCTCAGTCATGTCCAACTCTTGGCAACCCCCATGGACCATAGAGTCCATGGAATTCTCGAGGCCAGGATACTGGAGTGGGTAGCCTTTCCCTTCTCCAGGGATCTTCCCAACCCAGGTCTCCTGCAAGTGATGCAATTCCTACCAGCATAATCAAATTCACACTTTTAAAACTCAAATTTAAAAGGAGTTTTGTTACTTACAACTCTGGTTGATATCATTTGTTTTTATTGAATGTAAATTATTTTCACTAATTATTCATAGTAGGATATTGAACATATTTCAGTGTCTACTCTTAGTGACATAGAAGCATCACATAATGTGGAACAGTGCAACAGTTTTGCAACTGGATGAAACTCAGTATGTTTTAAGAAAAACTAAAAGAAAGAACAATAATCATAAAAACAAAAAATCTGAGCTTCATCTTGTAAGTGAAGAACTGATACAATGTATTGGATTGCAACCTCTTCTCCAGTCCTGACCATTTAGTTCCAGCACAATCGCCATCACTCATTCAGTGCAGACAAGGATATACTTACACCAATGTAAGATGATCAGACTGTGTTAGAACACAGGGCCTATTTTATAACTATTTATAATAGGTAAATACATAAGTAGTGAAAATGCAGAAAAGATATTCAGTGATGACCTGTTTGGATGAATGTAAAACCAACATTCAACAAATAGCTGTTCAGTTTGGACTGTAATTTGTCCAAACACTATTTGCTTTTTAAGACCTTACTCAAATTTTCTATCTTCTGAAAACCTTTTCCTGATCTCTTCTTCCCATTTCCTCTCAGGTAAATATAATAGTTCTCCCTCTGAACCTGCATGAGTTTTCTTTTACACTTAGCACTATTCTACATTATGTAATACTTTTATGTTTTTAATATTACTAAGAATGGACACTGAAATATATGTTAAATATTCTACTATGAAATGCTCATTTGCTTCAGTCATGTCCAACTCTCTGTGACCCCATGGACCATAGCCTGCCAGGCTCCTCTGTCAATGGGATTTTCCTGGCAAGAATACTGGAGTGTGTTGCCATTCTCCAGGGGATCTTCCCAACCCAGGAATCGAACCTGAGTCTCCTGCGTCTCCTGCACTGCAGACGAATTCTTTACTGCTGAGCCACCAGGAATCCTCTACTATGAATAATTAGTGAAAATAACTTACATTTAAAAAAAAGAAAATTATATCAGCCAGCACTCTAAGTTGTAAGTAACAGACAACTGGCTATATGGAGCAAAGGTTAATTTTGTGATAAAAAACAACACTAAAAGTCTCCTAGAACGGTGTTAGGAGAAACAAGCTTGGGACTAGATTGGGAATGGGTGCCAAAAAGGAGAAGCCACAGCAGGAAGAGTGGCCAGCACCCCACCCTACAATAAAAGACCCCTCTTTCCCCTTCGTGCACACAGCTTGGCCACATACAAGAGGCAGGAACACAAATATCCATGGAGTTAAGTAAGAACCTACCTGAAAATGCCCTCACGGTAAAATCTGGCACACAATGAGACAGGTGTGATTCTCAGGAAGAAAAGAAGTTTGGTGGAAAGAAGGGAAAGAGAGAGGGAGAGAAGGAAGGGGAAGAGAGAGAGTGAGAGAAATATCAGAAGGGTCAAAATAAAAAATAAACGAAATATAGAATGCTGACTGGTACTTAGAGAAATTGAACCACTCATGCACTATTGGTGGGAATACAAGACGGTACAGCCACTCTGGAAGACAATTTGGAGGTTCTGTTGGTGTTCAGTCGCCCAGTCAGGTCTGACTCTGCAACCCCATGGACTGCAGCATGCCAGGCCTCCCTGTCCCTCACCACCTCCCAGAGTTTGTCCAAGTTCACATTCATTGCATCAGTGATGCCGCCTAGCCATCACATCCTCTGACGCCCTCTTCTCCTACTGCCTTCAATCTTTCCCAGCATCAGGGACTTTTTCAATGACTCATCTGTTCACCTCAGATGACTAAAATACTGGAGCTTCAGCTTTAGCATCAGTCCTTCCAGTGAATATTCAGGGCTGATCTTCCTTAAGGTTGGCTGGTTTGATCTCCTCGCTGTCTGAGGGACTTTCAGGAGTCCTCTCCAGCACCACAGTTTGAAAGCATCATTTCTTTGGCATTCTGCCTTCCTTATGGTCCAGCTCTCACAACTGTATGTGACCACTGGGAAGACCATAGCCTCTAGCCTTGAATATACAGCCCTTTGCCAGCAGAGTAGTGTCTCTGCTTTTCAACACGCTGTCTAGGTCTGCCATTGCTTTCCTGCCAAGAAGTAACCATCTTCTGACTTCATGCCTGCAGCTACCATCCGCAGTGATTTTGGAGCCCAAGAAGAGAGTTTCTTACAAAACTTAACATGCAGTTACCATATGATCCAACATTTGCACTCTTGATTATTTATTCTAGAGAAAATGAAATTTACAGTCACCTAGAAATCTGAACACAAATATTCATAGTAGCTTTATTCATAATTGCCCCCAGATGTCCTTCATCAGGTGAATGATTAAAGAAAGTGGAGTGTGAACGTGCCAAGCAAGTGCAGTGTAGATATGCCACTGCATGGAATACAACCAAGCAATAAAAGGAATGAACAATTAATATATGCAAAAACTTGGATGAATCTTCAGGGAGTAACACTGAGTCAAAACAGCCAATCCCAAAAGATTATGTACTACATGATTCCATTTTTGTAACATTTTTGAAATGACAACATCTTAGAAATGAAAGACAGATAAATGGTTGCCAGAGGTTAAGGATGTGGTAAGAAGTGGGCAAGGGAGGGAATGACATGAACTTGTTTATAAAAGGGCTCAGAAGGGATCCATGTGGTATTGGAGCTGTTCAGTATTTTGACTGTGGTGGTAGATCCACAAACCTACATGGGTGATAAATTTTAAGGTAATCTTAATACACACAGAAATGAGTCCAAGTAAAACTGGGAAAATCTGAATAAAATCAGTGGACTGTATCAGTGTCAATATCCTGATTTTGATGTTATACTGTAGTTTTACTAAAGGTTCCAGGTGGCGCTAGTAGTAAAGAACCTGCCTACCAATGCAGGAAGAGGAGAGCGTGACAACCCACTCCAGTATTCTTGCCTGGAGAATCCCATGGACCTAGGACCCTGGTGGACCACAGCCCACAGGGTCGCAAAGAGTCGGACATGACTGAAGCAACTTAGCACACACACAAAACTAGAGGGAAATGAGCACCATGTAAAGGATCTCTATTGTTTCTTATAACCACATGCGAATTAAAATTATCTTAACAGAAATTCCAGCTTAATGCACACACACAATATACACCTTTATTAAACAACAAGTAGGTGGTAAAAATTTTTCTCCCTGTTAGAAGGGAGAAAGCTAGCAACAGAAGGATAGCAATAGTGTAATGAAAGTGAAAGTCGCTCAGTCACTTTCACAACCCCATGGACTATTCGGTCCACGGAGTTTCCAGGCCAGAATACTGGAGTGGGTAGCTTTTCCCTTTTACAGGGGATCTCCCCAACCCAGGGATTGAACCCAGGTCTCCCACATTGCAGGCAGATTCTTTACCAGCTGAGCCACAAGGGAAGCCCACTGGAGTGGGTAGCCTTTTCCTTCTCCAGGGGATCTTCCTGAGCCAGGAATCGAACTGGGGTCTCCTGCAATGCAGGTGGATTCTTTAACAACTGAGCCATCAGGGAAGCCAGTAATTGTGTAATAGTATAAGTAATAGCATAGGTAAAGGAACAGACGGATTACTAATTTCCAAAGAGTATGAAAAGTGACAGTTACAAGCTTGTGTCACAGACTACAGAAGTTAGAGAGCCTGCAACAAGCTAGAAAAAAATCCATGGACGTACTGACATCTTAGACAGACTGCAAAACTGAAGCTAACTGGATAGTTGGAAAAAGAAAAGGGCACTGCAGGGAGTAACATGTGGAAAACGAGGAAGCACAAAAGACATGGAATGTTTAAGGAATGGTTCTGAGTGTGGCTGAAGCTTCAGGTGGAGACACAGGAGTCCGAACCACAAAGAAAATTGTATTCTGTTCTGAAAAGCTGTCAGTGGGTCCTGGGGGCAACCTGGGCCAACCAAGACAGCGGACTGGCTCTGTCACCTTAGCTGAGTGTCATGACATGAGGGAGATCTCATCTAAGTCTCGCTGCCTTATCTGTAAAACAGGGATGACACTGTCATGAAGATTAAGCTGTTGTTTAGTCACTCAGTCGAGTCTGACTCTTTTGCAATCCCATGGACTGTAACGCAACAGGATCCTGTCTATGGGATTTCCCAGGCAGGAATACTGGAGTGGGTAGCCATTCCCTCCTCCAGGGGATCTTCCCAACCCAGGGATTGAACCTGCTTCTCCTGCACTGGCAGGCAGATGTTTTACCACTGAGTCACCTGGGAAGCTTTAAGTAGATAAATGTTATTATGTATTATGTTATTAATTAATTAAGTGGACATACATCCCAGAGTTTAACACTGTACTCAATAAATATTAACTTAGAGTAGGGAGAAGAGGAGGAGTAAGAATAGTCACCATGCTGAGACCTGCAGGAACCTGGAAGACCACAGGGGAGGTGGTGATGCTGAGTTGAAAGGAAGGCTGCAGAATACACAGGGGTTACAGTGCTGGAGCCCCTAGAGCCAGAAGGAGCGAGGGGAATGATCTTATGGAGAGAAGCATGAGGTGTCATCAAGGAAGGAAAACCAGAACACACTAAGTGCCTACCTTGTACTTTATGGTATTAGCTCATTTATTCTTCACAGCAGCTCTACTAGGACAGGTTTTATAATTCCACCACGTAAGAGAGGAAACTGAGACTCAAAGAGATAAACTTCCCCAAAATTATATAGGTAGTAAGTGAAAATACTGAGATTCAAAACCTGGTCTTCCAGTACAATGTCCATGCTTTTCCTGCCACACCAGTTAAATCATTTCCAAGTCTTAGGGAATGGCCCATAAAAACCATTCACCATCAGTAATAAGTAATTCTATACACCAAATAATTCTCGATGACTAATAGGGTTTTCATGGCTCTCAGCTCTCCATTCCCCCAAATCACTCTATTAGAAAAAGAAAAGGAAAAAAAGTCAACAGGAAACGAACACATAATTGATTGTGATTATAGCTGGCATACTAGATGCAGAGAAGATAAATGATCATCCAAGTTGAAGCTGAATCTTTGATAGCACCTTATACTGTCATCCAATAACAATTACCCCTCAGCTCTCACCTTTCTCCAGTTAAAATCCCTTAATGGTTTAAACATAATCTCCCAACCTACACACCAAATTAAAACACAAAGATCCAGGAATTTGAAGAAGGAAATTCATAGGTAGTGAGGGAATAATGGTGGCCAGCTCCTTGGCTTCTAAAAGCTGGGTTTAAACTTTTCATTCCATATTTTACTTCACTCTTTAGAACCCAGGTAACAAATCTACTCTATAGGCCAAAAACAAAAATTCCAACAGTTATTCTCTTTAACCACTTTCTACTACAACAAACAATAAAATCTGTGACTTGTGATTTATCTATTCTGCTTTTTTCTGAACTGCAGAGATATATGTTCAAGAGATCTTATTCTCCCTGATATTCTATATGTACTATATGCAGAGTTCACATAGATATACATATATATATACTGTCTAATCCAGCAAGACACAATTTTTTCATGAGTTATAATAGCCTAAATGATACAATATCTCTTTCCTAAAAGTACTATTTAGCATGTACTTGTTTTAAATTATATGCATGAAACATAATTTTACTTTGCAATCTATTAGATAATGTTAGAAATCTTGGGCAGTGTAGAAAGGTAAGGAATCTAAATCCATTTTTGATAATTGTGTCACATATCCTTTCTTTACTGAAAACTGTTTTTCAACCCTGGTTCTTTTAGAATCACTTAACATCTTTAAAAATAAATTCTTATATTTGGACATCTCTTCCCTTCTCTGGCTCCCCCAGTCTCTGCCTTAAAGTGACTGTCTGGGGTGGAGACATGTGATAGCTCAGTTAGTAAAGAATCCGCCTGCAATGCAGGAAACCCTGGTTCAACTCCTGGGTCAGGAAGATCCCCTGGAGAAGGGATAGGCTACCCATTCCAGTATTCTTTTGCTTCTCCTATGGCTCGGCTGGTAAAGAATAAAGAATCGTCCTGTGGTGCCAGAGACCTGAGTTCGATCCCTGGGTTGGGAAGATCCCCTGGAGGAGGAAAAGGCTACCCACTCCAGTATTCTGGCCTGGAGAATTCCATGGACTGTATAGCCCATGGGGTCCCAAAGAGTTGGACACGACTGAATGACTTTCACTTTCACTTTTCTATGTGATTCTAAAGTGCAGGCAGGTTGAAAATCACTAGACCAGAATCTCCAAAAAGTGACTGTGTCAGTTTTATTTACCACACATCTCTGTTGATCACTGTTCAGACAAGTGATAAAAATTGAGTAAGACATATCGTTGCTCTTAAGGGACTTATCATATAGAGCTCTGTTGTCCAATATGAGAGTCTCCAGCCATGTGTGGCTATTCAAATTTATGTTTAAGTGAAAGCTGAATTAATTAAATTTACCCCCTCAGTCATACTAGCCACATTTCAAGTGCTCAACAGCCACATGTGACTAGGGGCTACCATACTGAAGAGTAGATTTATAACAGTTCCATTGTTATAAAAATGGGCTTCCCTTGTGGTTCAGCTGGTAAAGAATCCGCCTGCAATATGGAAGACCTGGGTTCTACCCCTGGGTTGGGAAGATCCCCTGGAGAAGAGAAAAGCTACCCACTCCAGTCAGTATTCTGGCCTGGAGAATTCCATGGAATGCATAGTCCATGGGGTCAAAAGGAGTCAGACACAACTGAGCGACTTTCTTTCACTATAAAAACTTTCAGTGGGTAGTACAAACCTAGATATTGTATCATTAGAAGAAACAAAAAAAAGATATTAATTAAACAATTGTGGGATGGACAGAACTACTTGTATATATAACATGCTGTACACTGCACCAAAATTATCTTCACTATCTTTTATATTTTATATAAAGGTAGTATGTTAAACTCTTGCACCAGAATGATTTTGTCACCCTTCTATTTTTATATAAATGACTATGGCTATGCTAGGGACTTCCCCGGTGGCTCAGCAGTAAAGAACCTGCCTGCAATGCAGGAGACACAGGAGATGGGGGTTCGATCCCTGGGTCAGGAAGATCCCCTGAAGGAGGAAATGGCAACCCACTCCAGTATTCTTGCTTGAAAAATTCCATGGACAGAAGAGCCTAGTGGGCTCTACTCCATGGGATTGCAGAGTTGGACATGACTAAAGCAATAGAGCACATGGCTATGCTAATTTGTATGTTTCTTTGCCTAGATCAAAGCACTGTCAAATTGCCTCACATATACCAAAACGGTTTACTACATGCTTTTAAAAAACATTTTAAATAATTTTAGATACACAGAAGAATTGCAAAGATGATACAGAATGTTCCTGTATATTCCTTACCCAGCTTCCTCACAGGTTAATGCTTACATAACTATAGTTTATCAAAATTTTTCACTAGTTTTTCCACTAACGACTCTTTCCGGTTCCAGGATCCAATCCAATGCACCAAGCTGCATTTATTCATTATTTCTCCTATCTGTGACTGTTTTAGTTTTTCCTTTTTATTTTTGGCTTTGTTTTTCCATGACCTTGACACTTTGGAAGAGTGCTGGTCAGATATTTTTGTAGACTGATTCTCTGTTTGATGTTCTCTCATTAGATAGGGAATACAGATTTGAGGAAAGAATATCACAGAGTCAAGTACCCTTCTCATATAACACATCACTAGATCAGCCTGACTTACTACTGGTTAACAAGGTTAGTGCAGTTGACTTGATTGTTTAGTTTTTGTTCACTGCATGTTTTTCTTCCGTAAAATTCACTTCTCCCCAGCTTTCTATACTTCATTCATTAGGAAACATGTCAAGACCATAATAGTGATTAATAAATGTCAAAGGAAAGATACACCAAGGCTATGTAAATATCCTGTTTCTCTGTAAAGTTCTGCCCACTAACGTTGACGTTCATCTGTGGATCACACTTGTTACTATTATTACTAAGATGATCGGATGGCCATTTTCTATTTCCCTCATCCTTTCTACATTTATTATCTGGAATTATTCTCTAAGAAAGTAAGGAAGGTAAGTCTGTTTTCCTCCTTTTGTTTACTTATTCAATAATTATATCAGTGCAAACTCAAGAGATACTGATTTTATTTTTTAGCTTATAATCCAATCCCATTCATTTTGTTGTTCAAATTTGTTCCAGATTTAGTTTATTGGAAGCTCTTATAGATTAGCTTTGGGCTTCCCCATGGCTCAGAGGTGAAGAAACCTCCTGCAATGCAGAAGCCTCAGGAGATACAGCTTCGATCCCTGGATCAGGAAGATCCCCTGGAGGAGCAAGTGGCAGCCGACTCCAGTATTCTCGCCTGAAGAATAAAGAGTGAAGGGAGAAGGCATGTTTTCCTTATTCTTGGTCTTGGAAAAAAAATACAATCTCTTACCATTCAATGTAACATAGGCAATAGGTCTAGTTTTGTTTTGGGCTTTCTTTTTTTTTGGAGGGGTTGTTGTCTTTTGCTTTTTTTTGGTAGATGCCCTTTATTCGATTAGGAAATTCTTTTCTATTCCTAGATTACTAAGTGTTTTTTATCAAGAAAGAATGTAGAAATTTATTAAATTCTTTTTTTTATACCATCTATTGAAATGACCATTTGGTGTTCCTCATATAACCTATGAATGCATCAAATTATATTAAATTGGTTACAAAATGTGAAACTAGCCTTGTATTTCTGGGATGAACCTCACTTGGTCATGACAGATTATGTTTTTTATCCAATGATGAATGCAACTTGATCATGTTTTATTGAGGAATTTTGGTCTACGGTCATATATTTTTCTTCTTTCTTTGGCATTGGTACTGGAATAATGCTGGTCTTTTAAATTCATGGCTGCAGTCACCATCTGCAGTGATTTTGGAGCTCCCAAAAAAATCGCTCCAAAATCACAGCCGGTGGTGACCGCAGCCATGACATTAAAAGGCGCTTGCTCCTCGGAAGGAGAGCGATGACCGACCTAGACCGCACATCAAAAAGCAGAGACGTCACTTTACTAACAAGGGTACGTCCGGTCAAGGCTGTGGTTTCTCCAGTAGTCACGTATGGGTGTGAGAGCTGGACTATAAAGAAAGCTGAGCACCAAAGAATTGATGCTTTTGAACTGTGGTGTTGGAGAAGACTCTTGAGAGTCCCTTGGACTGCAAGGAGATCCAACCAGTCCATCCTATAGGAAATCAGTCCTGAGTGTTCATTGGAAGGGCTGATGCTGAAACTGAAACTCCAATACTTTGGCCACCTGATGTGAAGAGCTGACTCGCTGGAAAAGACCCTGATGCTGGGAAAGATTGAAGGCAGGAGGAGAAGGGGACGACAGAGGATGACATGGTTGGATGGCATCACCAACTCAACTGACATGAGTTTGAGTAGACTCTGGGAGTTGGTAATGGACAAGGAGGTCTGGCATGCTGCAGTCCATGGGGCCGCAGAGAGTCGGACATGACTGGGCAGCTGAACTGAACTGAATGCTAGTCTTGTAGACTGAATTATTAAGTGAGCCCCGTCTATTCTCTGGAAGAAAATCTGAGGAACTGTCATTATTTATTCATTATTATTAAAATACCTAGGAGTCTGATCTGTGGCTGTATAATAAGACTATGTTTAGCTTTGTAAGAAATTGCCAAACTGTCTCTTAAAGTAGATGTATTATTTTATATTGCCACAAACAATGAGAGTTCTTGTTGTTACTCATCCTTGCTAGTAATTAGTCTTATCAGGGTTTTTAAAAATATTTTACCCATTGGAATACATATGTAATGGCATCTTGTTTTAATGTGAAATTCCCCAATGACGTTGAGCATGTTTTCATATGCTTATTTGCATTTGTGTATTTTTTTCGGTGATGTTTCTGTTAAAATAATTTGCCCTGTTTTAACTGGCTTCTTTGTTTTTCTCTTGTTGAGAGTTTAAAATATTTAAAAATTTGCCTCGAGATTGCCTTTTGGATTCATGGGTCATTTAGGAATGTATTAATTTCCAAATATTTGGAAATTTTCCAGCTTTCTCTTATTAATTTCTAATATATTTCTATAATGGTCTGAGGGCATAGCTGGTACCATGCCTGTTCTTTTAAATTTATTAAAGTTCACTTGTGACCCAGAAAATAGTTTATGTTAGTGAATATTCCATGTGCACTTAAGAACAATGTATTCTGAAGTTCTTTGGTGGAGTGATAAATGTCAACCACGTCGGGTTGATTGATAGCATTGCTCAGATCATTTATGTCCCTACTGATTTTTTTTTTGCCTAGTTGTTCTATCAGTAACTATAAAGGAGGGTTGGAGTCACCAGTGATAATTGCAGATTTATCTGTCTGTCCTCTCAGCTTTTTGCCTCATGTATTCTGAAGCCCTGCTATTAGGCATGTATACCTTTAGGACTGTTAGGTCCATTTGCAGAACTTACCACTTTATCACTATGTAATATTCTACTTTATTTCTGACAATATTCTTTTTCTGAACTCTACTTTGACTGAATTTCATGTAGCTTAGTCAAGCTTTGGCTTTTTTATGGAGGATACAGGACATAGTAATTGGTACAGGTATCTTCTGTTTATACTTACCTTTTCTGAAAGACCTCCATTAGTACATGTTTTAGCTAACTGAAAAAATTTGAAGAGGGTTTTTGCTCTTACGAAAACTGACAAAAATCAAAGTGGGAGAGGAAAGAGATGAAAGGCAAGATAGGGGTAGCAGACTGTGTGTGCGTGCTTTGTTGCTCAGTCATGTCCAACTCTTTGGGACCCTATGGACTGTAGCCCACCAGGCTTCTCTATCCATGGGGATTCTTCAGGCAAGAATACTGGAATAGGTTGTCATGCCCTCTTCCAGGGGATCTTCCCAACCCAGGAACAGAACTCAGGTCTTCTGCATTGCAAGTGGATTCTATACCGTCTGCGCCACCAGGGAAGCCCATGAATACTGGAGCGGGTAGCCTATCCCTTCTCTAAGGGATCTTCCCAACCCAGGAACAGAACCCAGGTCTTCTGCATTGCAAGTGGATTCTTTACCAGCTGAGCTATCAGGGAAGCCCTGGTAGGAAGCAGATTAGGAGATACAAACAACTATGCATAAAATAAACAAACAACAAGGCTATAGAGCAGAGTACAGGGAAGTAGAGCCATTATTTTGTAATAACTTACAAATGGAGTATTGTCTATAAAAAAATACTGAATCACTATATTGTACATCCAAAACTAGCACAATATTGCAAACCAACTACAATAAACAATATGTAGTGTTCGGTATTATTTGGGGCATGGAGGCAGGGCACCCCCAGGAGCCAGTGGCACCACCAAAAGCCTTCCCTAGGAACCACATTCAGCATCCCAGCATGAAGCCACCGTTGCTTTGAACTGTATTATCATCTGTGCTTTATCTTGATTTATTTTTTGCATCTGTCATCAAGATGTGTCTTAAGATAAATGCTCCTTTGCTGTAAGGCATTTTCGCTTAGGAAAGGTTTCATAGGAACACTCTACTTTAGGATAGTGGGGGGACCTGTGTATGCTTTTATTTTAACCTATCTATGTTTTTATAATTGAAGTGAGTCTCCTATAGACAACATAAAACTGAGTCTTCTTTCTAAATCCAATCTAACAATCTGCCATTTACTGATGCATTTAGACATTTAAAGTGATTATCATTATGGTTGGCTTTAAATCTACTATCTTGCTAGCCATTTTCTATTGGTTCAATGTAGCCCTTTCTGCTTTTTTGTTCACTTTCTGCCTTTTCTGAATGACTAAGCATTTTAAACATACTATATGCAAATAAACTGGACAACCTGGATGAAATGGACAAATTCCTAGAAAAGTACAACTTTCTAAGACTAAACCAGGAAGAGACAGATAATATTAATAGACCCATCACAAGCACGGAAATTGAAACCGTAATCAGAAATCTTCCAAAAAACAAAAGCCCAGGACCAGATGGCTTCACAGCTGAATTCTACCAAAAATTTAGAGAAGAGCTAACACCTATTCTACTCAAACTCTTCCAGAAAATTGCAGAGGAAGGTAAACTTCCAAACTCATTCTATGAGGCCTCCATCACCCTAATTCCAAAACCTGACAAAGATGCCACAAAAAAAGAAAACTACAGGCCAATATCACTGATGAAATTAGATGCAAAAATCCTTAACAAAATTCTAGCAAATAGAATCCAACAACACATTAAAAAGATCATACATCATGATCAAGTAGGCTTTATCCCAGGGATGCAAGGATTCTTCAATATTGGCAAATCAATCAATGTAATACACCACATTAACAAATTGAAAAATAAAAATCACATGATTATCTCAATAGATGCAGAGAAAGCCTTTGACAAAATTCAACATCCATTTATGATAAAAACCCTCCAAAAAGCAGGAATAGAAGGAACATACCTCAACATAATAAAAGCTATATATGACAAACCCACAGCAAACATTATCCTCAATGGTGAAAAACTGAAAGCATTCCCCCTGAAATCAGGAACAAGACAAGGGTGCCCACTCTCACCACTACTTTTCAACATAGTTTTGGAAGTCTTGGCCACAGCAATCAGAGCAGATAAAGAAATCAAAGGAATCCAGATTGGAAAAGAAGAAGTAAAACTCTCTCTGTTTGCAGATGACATGATCCTCTATATTGAAAACCCTAAAGACTCTACTAGAAAATTACTAGAGCTAATCAGTGAATATAGAAAAGTTTCAGGATACAAAATCAACACACAGAAATGCCTGGCATTCCTATACACTAACAGTGAGAAATCAGAAAGAGAAATTAAGGAAACAATTCCATTCACCATCGAAACAAAAAGAATAAAATACTTAGGAATATTTCTACCTAAAGAAACAAAAGACTTGTATATAGAAAACTATAAAACACTGATGAAAGAAATCAAAGAGGACACAAACAGATGGAGAAATGTACCGTGTTCGTGGATTGGAAGAATCAATATAGTGAAAATGAGTATACTACCCAAAGCAATCTATAGATTCAATGCAATTCCTATCAAGCTACCAGAGGTCTTTTTCAGAGAATTAGAACAAATAATTTCACAATTTGTATGGAAATACAAAAAACCTCATATAGCCAAAGCAATCTTGAGAAAGAAGAATGGAACTGGAGGAATCAACCTACCTGACTTTAGGCTATACTACAAATCCACAGTCATTAAGACAGTATGGTACTGGCACAAAGACAGAAATATAGATCAATGGAACAAAAGAAAGCCCAGAGACAAATCCATGCATCTATGGACACCTTATCTTTGACAAAGGAGGCAAGAATATACAATGGAGAAAAGACAACCTCTTTAACAAGTGGTTCTGGGAAAACTGGACAGCCACTTGTAAAAGAATGAAACTAGAACACTTTCTAACAACATATACAAAGATAAACTCAAAATGGATCAAAGATCTAAGCATAAGACCAGAAACTATAAAACTCCTAGAGGATAACATAGGCAAAACACTCTCTGACATAAACCAAAGTGGGATCCTCCATGACCCACCTCCCAGAATATAGGAAATAAAAGCACAAATAAACAAATGGGACCTAATTAAAATTAAAAGCTTCTGCACAGCAAAGGAAACTATAAGCAAGGTGAAAAGACAGCCTGCAGAACGGGAGAAAATAATAGCCAATGAAGCAACGGACAAACAATTAATCTCAAAAATATACAAGCAACTCCTGCAGCTCCATTCTAGAAAAATAAATGACCCAATCAAAAAGTGGGCCAAAGAACTTAACAGACATTTCTGCAAAGAAGACATAAAAATGGCTAACAAACACATGAAAAGATGCTCAACATCACTCATTATCAGAGAAATGCAAATCAAAACCACAATGAGGTACCACTTTACACCAGTCAGAATGGCTGCAATCCAAAAATCTACAAGCAATAAATGCTGGAGAGGATGTGGAGAAAAGGGAACTCTTACACTGTTGGTGGGAATGCAAACTAGTACAGCCACTATGGAAAACAGTGTGGAGGTTCCTTAAAAAACTGCAAATAGACCTGCCATATGACTCAGCAATCCCACTGCTGGGCATATACACCGGGGAAACCAGAATTGAAAGAGACACGTGTACCCCAATGTTCATCGCTGCATTGTTTACAATAGCCAGGACGTGGAAGCAACCTAGATGCCCATCAACTGACGAATGGATAAGAAAGCTGTGGTACATATACACAATCGAATATTACTCAGCATTAAAAAAAAATTCATTTGAATCAGTTCTACTCAGGTGGACGGAACTGGAGCCCATTATCCAGAGTGAAGTAAGCCAGAAGGAAAAACAACAATACAGTATACTAACGCATATATATGGAATTTAGAAAGACGGTAACGAGAACCCAGCATGCGAGACAGCAAAAGGAACGCAGATGTATAGAACAGACTCGTGGATTCTGTGGATGAGGGCAAGGGTGGGATGATATGGGAGAATGGCATTGAAACATGTTAATTATCATATGTCTAATCAATCGCCAGCCCAGGATTGATGCTCAAGGCTGGTGCATCAAGATTTCCCGGGGGGGAGGGAGAAGGGAGGGAGGAGGGAGGGGGGTTCTGGAGGGGGAGCATATGTAAACCCATGGTAATATCATGTCATTGTATGGCAAAACTAATAAAAAAAAAAAAAACAGAGACATCATCTTACTGACAAAGGTCTGTATAGTGAAAGCTATGGTTTTTCCAATAGTCATATATGGATGTGAGAGTTGGATCATAATGGAGGCTGCGTGCCAAAGAATTCATGCTCTCAAACTGTGGTGTTGGAGAAGACTCTAGAGAGTCCCTTGGACAACAAGATCAAACTAGTCAATCCTAAAGGAAACAAACCTTGAATATTCATTGGAGGGACCGATGCTAAAGCTGAAGCTCCAATACTTTGGCCACCTGATGGGAGGAGCTGACTCACTGGAATAAAACCCCCTATGCTGGGAAAGACTGAAGGCAGGAGAAGAAGGTGACGACAGAGATGGTTGGATGGCGTTGCTGACTCAATGGACATGAGTCTGAGCAAACTCCAGGAGATGGGGAACACAGGGAAGTCTGGTGTGCTGCAGTCTATAGGGTCGCAAAGAATCAGACACGACTGAGCAACTGAAAAACAAAGCATTTCAATGATCTATTTTATCTCGTACAATTATTTATTATTTGTGCCTCTTTTTTCAATGACTAATAATCAATTTATTAAAATAGTTGATTTAAGCAACACAATGGTGATTTCCTCTACTCTTGGCTCGATAATAATAGAAGTAATTTGCTAAACTCTCTCAGAAGGATTGTCCAAGCGAATGAGTCATTTAAGAATCTTCTGGAAATGCTGGCAAGTCTTAGAATCTTCACCACAAAGAGTGTTTCTCATAGTGACTGTCAGTGCTGGCAGACATCTAAACCAGCCTTTTCACTTTAAGGTTCTTTTCCTTTGAGCCTCTGATCAAGTCAGGACACATCTTCCCCAAGGATTTTATATGGCGGACGGTTAGGGTAAATCTTCAGTGAACCATCACTTCTGGGTCCATAAGAGTCTTTCCAGTCACTTTAAAATCTGTGGCTGCCATGTGGCAGAAGCATAACTTCCTGACTGACTTCCTTCCTCAGCAAGAAGGAACCATGGTGAGTCAGTGTCTTCCTTATAGAGGCTTGATACTTTTTTTTAATATTTAACTTTGTAAGGGTTATGAATTTTCCTTCAAAGAATATTATACCACTTCATATACAATGTGACAGTACATTCCCAAGTCCTTCCATTCCTTGTGCCACAATTGTCATACATGTCATTTTTATTTATGGAATAAATACATTGTTACAAGTTTAAATAGTTAGAATTTAGAACAAGTACCAATTAACAAAACATTCCATTTTAGCTTCATTCTTTATTTTCTGTATAAATCCAAGTTGCTGGTATCATATTTCTTCTACTTGAAAACTTCAAGTCCTCTTGCAGAGTAGATCTGTGGTAATCATTTACACCAATTTTTGTTTATCTGAGAAAGGCTTCGCTTCTACTTCCAATTTTTAAAAATTATTGTTTATTTATGACCATGCTGGGTCTGCATTGCTGTGCGTGGGCTCTCTCTGGTTGCAGCAGTCAGGGTCTGCTCTTCACTCTGATGCACAGGCTTCTCACTGCAGTGGTTTCTCTTGTTGTGGAGCACAGCATCCAGAGCAGTTTCAGTAGTTGTGGCACTTGGGCTTAGTTCTCTGCAGCATATGGGATCTTCCCGGACCAGGGACTGAACCCATGTCCCATACATAGGCAAGTGGATTCTTAACCACTGGACCACCAGGGAAGTCCCCTGCTTCACAATTGAAAGATAGTTTCTACTAGATATGTCAGATTTTTTCCTTTTCAAAACTTTACAGACATCATTCTATTGCCTTCTTCTTTACATGATTTCTAATGAGAAGTCTGCTGTAATTCTCTTCCTTGTTCATCAATGTAACATCATTTTTCCCTCAGGCTGTCTTCACTGTTTTTTCCTATGTCTTCAGCTTTCAGGATTTAGAGCATGATGTTCACAGGTGTTGGTTTTTTTTTTTAATTTCTTACTCATATTTCTTCAAATATTTTTTCTGCCCTCTACTCTTTTTGTTCTCCTGAGTGTTAGTCACTCAATAGTATCAGACTCTGCGACCCCATTAACTGTAACCTGCCAGGCTCCTCTGTCCATGAGATTCTCCAGGCAAGAATACTGGAGTGGGCAGCCATTCCCCTCTCCAGGGGATCTTCCCAAGCCAGCGATCGAACCTCAGTCTCTCACACTGCGGACAGATTCTTTACCATCTGAGCTCCTGGAGTTTCAATTATGCATATGTTAGATCATTTGGTATTGTCCTTTAGCCACTGGATGCTCTATTCTCTTTGGTATCATTCTTTTTTTTTCTCTGTGTGTTTCATTTTGGGTAATTTCTATTGACCTAGTTCCATTTTCAAGTTCATTGGCTCTTTTTCCAGCTATCTTAAATCTACTGGCAAAAATCACTGAAAGCATCCTGCATCTCTGCTACTGATTTATTCTTTTCTAGGATTTTCATTTTTATAGTTTCCATGTCTCTGTTCCAAGTATCTACTCAACCAGGTATGCTGTCTACCTTTTCAGCTACAGCTTTTACCATATTAACCATAACTATTTTAAATCTCTATAGGATAGGTCCAACATATGGGTTATATCTGAGTCTAGCTCTATTGACTCCTTTGTCATTTTAAACTGTGTTTTTTCTTCCCTCTTTGTATGCCTAATTTTTTTTGTTTAAAGTTGGATGTATTGTACAAGACAAAATAAATATTGGGTTACATAATTGTTATACTTGGAGATGGGCACACATTTCCCTCTGATGGGCTGTTAGTATAGGAGTTCATGCCCATCAAGTCAGGAATTGGGCTGGGTTTGAAGTTTGCTTCCTGCTTGGCTCTGGGTCTTCTATTTTGGCTAAGGTTTTTTTTTTTCTTTTCTTTTCCTTTGTGCAAAAGATAGATTCTGTCTCCTACAGCTCTCCCAGTTGTATTCCATTCTCAATTTTATTTGAGAATAATAGGGGGAGTGGTGAAAAGAGATGTTCTTATTAAGCCTCAAATTTAGGCAAGCATTATGAACCTAGGTCTCAGGTCTGTGACATTCTTAAGTATTCCTGTTCCTTCCCTGGGGGTAATACCAGGTCTACATGGTCTCAGCTATCCCCCAGATGCCTTAGTCCATACCTTTGTTTCCTTTTCCCTGTATGGTAAGGCTTTTGTTCCTCTTAGATGATATCGAAGGTGAATCTGGCAGTGTTGGCAGTGGCTTCTGTTCCCTCCCCTGTTCAGCCATATCACAGGGGAAGTTTTCCTAGGCCTCTCCTCAACCTACCCTGGGAGTTCCTAGAGGAAAATTCTTCTGTGACTGTGACCCCATATACGCACGAATGTCTGCAGCCCCAGGGCTTCACCCTCCCACCCAGGCTTTAGAAATTCATTAAAAACTTCTAGCTGAATCTTCTCTTTGGCTTATATGAATCTGGCAACATTTTTCTTTGCAAACACTTGTCTCTCCCCATATTTCAGGGTAGTTGTTCACCCTGAAATCTCAATTCTTTCACCGGTTCAAATAGCATTAATTTCCACTTGTCAGTCTTTTTTTCTTGTTGTTTGTGTAGAAGTGATAGTCTTTTGAGCACTCTCATTTCCAAATTGAAGAAAGAAGTCTTTTCTGCAAAGAGGCAATCTGACCCATCCCACATAATGCTCATAAGACAGTGAATAGACAAAGGGCCTACAAGTTTTTAAAAGAAAATAAGTTAGTTTCCAGTTCCTGCCGTGTAATTAATTAGCCAGAAGTATGACTTCAAACAAGAAAAATGGACTGGTAAGACTTATTAGACTCATCACTCCAAAAGGATCAAGTAGTGTAACTATGCGAAAGTGATCTGAAAAGGATTTTTAGAAGACATGGGATAAATGCAAAATATGAGCTTATATTTTATCCTTTAGTTGAAGGCTGTATGATAAAAATAAAATAGGTGTTTTATATCAGGCCACATAAAGATTTAGATCAATTCAGTCACATTTAATGAGCACCTACTACATGCCAAATTCTGTCCTAGTCATTTCTCTATCTGGGGAATGAAAAAGACACAATCTCTGCCCTTAAGGAATTTTTAGTCCAGTGAAGAAGACAAATTATGTTTAATTTGACTCAACCATTTAATTATAAATATCCGAAATTAACTTCTGTCCATTCTTAGAAGAAAACTGAGTAACAATATTCACGTGTGAAAATATTTTTTACAATTAAATTAGTCCAGAATTAGTATACTGTTTTAAAGTAGGGAAAAATGACAATTGATTTTCTCTCAAAATATCACCCTGATTAAAACTTCATTAGGTATATGTGAATTCTTAAAACTAAAGAAATATTTTACTCTTTAAACAATTTTTAATTCAGATATTGCAGTAGCATGCTTTAAAGAGTTAAAATTTGTCATCACCAGGAAAACTATACTAATAATACTTTATTTTTAAACAGAAATAACATCTTTATGTATTGCTTAGGTAGTTTCTTAAATGATTTACTCTTTTTTTCCATTAGGTCATTTATAATTGAGGGGTTCCTAAGCTGAACAGTGAGATGCAAAAACATGTGTTCAAAATTGAGACAGAAATGGCAAATGGCCACATTCTTAAGATCATGTAATTGAATGAATTAGGGAATTCAATATCTCAGCAGATGACAAGTTCAAGGATGACCCTGTTTTAGCAAAAGCTAAGTTGGAACACATGAAACCATCTGATTTTGAGTTTTCATGTGAATCATTTTGGAGCACAAGGATTAATGAATGTATGAGAATGTGTGCTTGGATTAGAATGCATTCCTACAGAATGAGAATAAGAAATATGAGAAATATTAAACAGAAACAAATACAGCATTGTTAATTTCTTACGATGTGACTTCAGAGGTGGGTTACTTTCCCACAATGCACCTGCATGCAAAAGACAACCATAAACAGTATATGATTCTGTTCAGAGCCTGTTCACAAGCCACCATCAATTTGACTCAGTCCTCTTTACACACTACTAGGTTTGTCTTCTGGAACTAATAAGATTAAAAATTCAAATCTGCTTATGCTTTGGGCTAAACAGTAGAAATATCTAAAAACAGATATACATCTGTATCTATCATATACTGATACATAAAATTATGAATTGGAGGGCACATCTTGAGAGCATTTCTGATAGTAAAAAATGTTTGAAAGTAAATCAACTGAATATTTAAAACTCAGTTGGTATATGGGAAAATTCTTTCTTCAATTCATGTGAATTATTTCAACATAACAAAAGGGACTTCCCCGGTGGTCCAGTGGTTAAGACTCCTAGCTTCCAATGCAGGGGGTGCAGGTTCAATCCCTGGTTGGGGAACTAAGATCCCACGTGCCACACAGTGAAGCCAAAAAAAAAAATAAAATAAGATAAAATAATAGAGAATAGGCTAAATAGTTAATATAAGTCATTCAGACCTTGCTCTTTTTATAACAAAAGCAAGTCAAAAGCCTGTGAGAATTGCGAACTTCTCAACAGTTCAGGGTCAATATGAACAAGGGTACCAGCTGTTCCATTAGATAATGTCTTGGATAAAGTCACTCTTGAATGAAAACTTTCACAGTTTGTAATAATAAGGCATCACTACTGAAATGAAAAAAACAAAAGATGATGACAAATATCTGAGATAGTCCAGAAATGAATTCTTTTCCATGACCAAATTTATTTTCTAAGCCAAGAAAGAAATAATTAGCATTTTGCCAAACTCTATGCTTTCGTGGTGGTTTAGAAATTAATAATACAGTATGAGTGCAATGAGAACACGTATTCAAAGTGAGAAAGCAGTTTACTGTGATCTTACTTCCCACTTTCAAGAAAATAAAAATGAATCAACAGCTACTTTTAACTTTCAGAACTACTGAACAATAACTCGAAAAATTAGGACATGCAATGCACAAATGATACTGGAATTGTTTCTTATTCCTTTTTCTAAAAGTGTCATTCTTTCATCTTCCAAATATCAGTTGGCTTGTGGGATCTTAGTTCCCCAACCAGGGATTGAACCCAGGCCTCAGCAGTGAAAGCACGGAGTCCTAACCATTGGACCACCAGAGAATTACTTTGACAAACTTATGATGGTAGCTGCTCTTGAGGTTGTAATGAGGTTGTAATGACATTTAAAGAAAATATTTTATTTGTGCTGCCAAACTATGCTTACCAGTCAAAATGGTTAGCTATATAAATGAGAAGTTGCTTTTAGATTTCATTTTTATATTGAATGTTTTCTTTTTAGATTGCACAAAATCACAGAACAGTTTGCTAAATTTTATTCGTCCAAGTCATAATGATTTCTGGGAATTGAGCAGCAGTGTTGAAGACTTGCTTAATAGTAAATCATGTTCTTTATTGCAACTGTGGCTTTACAATGATTTGAGTTATGCCAGGATTCTGTTCTAGACAATTTGAAATCAAACAGGAGAATGTTAATTTCTTACAACCAAGACATCTCATACCACAATATGATACGCATGGCTGCTATACAGTAATAGCCGAGCAACATTTTTTAAGCTGAGAGCAGTTAGTGTTCTTTTCCAAGGCAGATGTTTTCCAGATTTGCCATTGTCATTCATTAAGAAAGTAAGAAGTCTGTGAGTTATGATAATGTGAGGTATGATATTGTGCATAAAATCTCATCCATAAAACACCACAGATTTTTCTCAGCTAATTCTTTCCTCTGCTTGCTTTAATTGGTTCAGTGTGACTATTGGTTTCCATTAGTCTAGAAATACTTATTTTTTCTGTGTGATAAAATGTAACCAAACAGAGAAAATAGGTAGGCGGTAAATATGCTGATAAAATGGAAAGAGGGTAGATATTTTAGTTAGCAGGACTTACATATATTCTAAAATTGTGCTGTTTTAAAGTAATAGTGAAAAAAAATGACATTGGGTATTTTATGAGACCTATTTAGCACATATTGAATATAGGGAACAATGTGCATACTTTGGAGGAATTCAAAGCAATGTACAAATATTATCCAATGAATGTTTCCATGTAAGATAACAGAGGAGATCTTACTGTGGCTGTAGTTTACTGGAGTAAACACAGTTCAAATAGTGACAATGAAGCCCTAAATGAAACAGAACAATGAAAAGAGCAAAAGCTGGGATTTTTGTAATTATCAGAAAAATACTGTGGTGATAATACCAAAGAGAGACTATAATTTTCAATCTAACACATACCTTCTTAGAGCTATCTCCTTACCTAGAGTGATCTTAAAATGTGAAACAGATAGAGGAGATATGTAATGTCTTGGTTAAATAAACTACTGTTGACCTGATTGACATTACCATCAATTTAAAAAATGTATTTATCATCTTTCTTTCATTTCTTCTAAATGTTTGAATAGAAATATCTTAATTTTAAAAATTCAGATTTTTAATAACTACTATTAAAAATATATATCTTTAAAAAAAAAGTTGATTGTCTCTATAGGGGTCATTAGTGGTGGGAGAGGTTTCTGTTTTCCCACAGAAGTGGCTAGTAGTATCTGTGCAGGGCTCCCAGCTGGCCTGCTCCTCTGAACTGAATCTGCAAACCCACATTCCAGATTCCCTCAGTACTGCAACATGAGATGCCTTAAAGAAGTAAAAACACAAACAGTTTAAGAGATGATCAGTGGAAGTACAATGATGGCTTTTTCGCAAAACTTCAAACAAGACGCCTTTAAAAGAGACTACTTTTCTCAAACAACTCAAAAATGATGGCCAGATCCATATACTACTTATGACACTTGAAAAATTTTATGCAAAGCACTGAACAAAATATTACGCCTTCTAGTACAGAAGATTCATAATTCAGTAATGACACCCCCTGCACATAACTTATAGCAGTAGCACTTAGGAATTCATATAGCAAATACAAACTCACAGACTCAGCTATGGGTACAACTATATTGGCTCCAAGTTTAGCAATTCCAAGTATGAGTATTATGCGTGTCTCTTCTCTTTTCCCATTATACTAGAACCATAAAATTTATTTCCATCCAGGCAGCAAGCATGCAGATCCAATTTATTATGATTATAATGACACAAGAGGAGGGAAGACAATGGATCAAGAGGAAGGGACTTTACAAATGCAGAACAACATTTCTGCACTGACATCAATACCAGGGGAATTCTGAGGCTGACTGGGTATCCCAGATGTCATGGATGAGATTTCTACACAGATGAACTGTTGAGCTCTCAACTAGATTTTCTAATGCCCTTTAATGATACTGCTTGGCTAAACCGTACTCAGCCCTGATCTGAATCAAGTTTGTGGTAAGGGCTTGGGAATCCCATGTTGAAAGGGAAGTACAGTCCTGCAGAAAGATGTTGGAATTACTGCCTTTTGATGACAACTGTTTCTCGATAAAACAAATGATTCTGGCCTCAGGTAGATTAATTTTGTTGGTGCTGTGCCAAGTCTCATCAGTCATGTCTAACTCTTTGCAACACTATGGACTGAAGCCCTCCAGGTTCTTCTGTCCATGGGGTTCTCCAGGCAAGAATACTGCCATGGGTTGCCATTTCCTTCTCCAGGGGGATCTTTCCAACCCAGGGATCAAACACACGTCTCTCATGTCTCCTGCATTGGCAAGCAGGTTCTTCACCACTAGTGCCACCTGGGAAGCCAAATTTTATTGATAACAACCTGAAATTAGGTAGGCTCTGGAACCAAGAGGCAGCTGGAGTTTTTGAATTAGTTTTTGACCACCCACAATGCCTCCACACAGTGAAAGGTAACAGATGGAGACAAAATCTCAGCATATTTAACAATCTGTCACAACTGAGAGACTTCTAGCTGCTGTTTAGTCTCTAAGTCATGTCTGACTCTTTGCAACCCCATGGACTATAGCCCACCAGGCTCCTTGTCCATGGGATTTTCCAGGCAAGAATAGTGGAGTGGGTTCCAGGAGATCTTCCCAACCCAGGGATCAAACCTGAGTCTCTTATGTCTCCTGCACTGATAGGCAGGTTCTTTACCACTAGTGCCACTTAGAAGCCCGTCCTAGAGTACTTCACACAAACTATTTCACTTGATTGTCAAAAGTCTTTGAGAAAGAATATATTATCCCCGACTTTACAAACTGAGGTTAAGTAACTACAACTAGGTAGTGATGAAGCCTTCTTAGACAGGGTTTGTCCAAGCCCAAAGCCCAAGTTTGTTTCTTTCCACTGCTGTTCCACCCTGGGGCAGGTTAAAGATGGCCACAAATACCCTGAGACTCTTCTCTTTGAAGGATGGAGTCTAACGATCTTTACCCCTTGAATCGGGGTTGGCCTTAGTAACTTGCTTGACCATTAAAATGAAGTATGGCTTTAATAAGTCTTGCAGCTTACACCCAAGACCTCTTGGGTGATCATGCATGAAATCCTAAGCTGCCATGAGAGAACATGTAAAGAGGTCCCAAGACTAAATGTGAAGGGGCCCCAGTTAAACCCAGCCTTCCAGCCTTTCCCACCAAGATGCCAGGCATAAGCCATCCTGGACCTGCCAGACGGACAACATCATAAGACGTGATAAGAGGATTGTTGCTATAAGCACAAAGTTTTGGGGTAGTTAGATATGCAGCAATAAACAAGTACCAAAGTTTTCTTCTAGGATATAACTATACTATGAATCTAAAGTCAGCCTAGGGCAGGAAAAAAAATAGCTTAATGTTGCTGAAAAGTAGAACATTATGCTGACGTTTGATAAGTGGGATAGATTTTTTTGTTTTATTATTCAAGTTAGAATATACTTAGGTGAGGAGGCAGGAAGACAAGAAGAAAAGAAAAATGCCACTCATAGATAACATGTTTCAGTTCAGTTCAGTTGTTCAGTCATGTCCAACTCTGTGCAACCCCATAGACAGCAGTCCACCAGGCTCCCCCCATCCCTGGAATTCTCCAGGCAAGAATTTTGGAGTGGGTTCCCATTTCCTCCTCCAGTGAATGAAAGTGAAAAGGGAAAGTGAAAGTGCTCAGTCGTGTCCAACTCTTAGCGACCCCGTGGACTGCAGTCTACCAGGCTCCGCCATTCATGGGATTTTCCAGGCAAGAGTACTGGAGTGGGTTGCCAGTGCCTTCTCCAAGATAACATGTTTGAAAGGTGCCAAATAAGAAGTGTATTAGTCAGAATTCTTTTGACGTTGTGATGGAAACATAATTAAACTACTTTTTAAAAAAAAATAAAGTATGCAGTATATTTGTTTCATCCCGAAAATTGTATTGGGATGCTTACCTTGGACATGCCTGATTAAACCACTTAAAAACATTATTTAAAATACAATTCTCTCTACTTTTTGGATTCATTTGCCTCTGGGCTGGCTTTATTCTCAAGCCAATGCCCTCATCCTGGTGACAAGATACTTTGTATTTAGGTTATATCATATCATCTTAGTGGCAAACTCTCAAGAAAAGGAAATTTTCATTTCCAAAAAGTCCAGGAAAGGATGTAATTTGCCTGGATTGGGGCAAACACTTCCCTGACCCAGTTCCTGTAGTCAGGAAAAATAAAATATTCTGACTGGCCAGGTCTTAGTCAGCAGACCACCCACCTACCTTGCCAGTAGGCCAGCCCCACCATGCCCATGTGAACTGGGAGTGGTGGTACCTAAAGAAAACGTATGGATTTTTTCCATCATAAGGACTATAAGCTGAATACTTTGGCTTTCAAATACTTTGGCTACTTGATGTGATAAGCTGACTCACTGGAAAAGACTCTGATGCTGGGAAAGATTGAGGGTAGGAAGAAGGTGGCAGCAGAGGATAAGATGGTTAGATAGCATCATTGGCTCAATGGACATGAATTTGAGCAAACTCCAGGAGATTGTGGAGGACAGAGCAACCTGGTGTGTTGTAGTCCATAGCATCACAAAGAGTTGGACATGAAGGGGAATGACAAGAAAATACCTATTTCTTCTTTACATAATTAAAATCATTTCATATTGATAACCTAAATCATAGCTATAATATTTGAAGAAACCTGCCTTAAACAAAATTATGGTCTTCATCTCCTCCCTAACCATTTTGCTGTCCTCTCTTCTGTTTGATGGAGCTTTCTGGGTGGTGCTATTAGTAAAAGAACCCACCTGCAATGCAGGAGACATAATGAGATGCTAGGTCGACCCCTGAGTCAGAAAGATCCTCTGGAGGAGGGCCTGGCAACCCACTCCAGTATTCTTGCCTGGAGAATCCCATGGACAGAGGAGCCTGAAGGGCAATAGTCCATGAGGTTGCAAAGAATCAGACATGTCTTTTCACCTTGCTTACAGTTTCCTTCATTGTGCAAAAGCTTTTAAGTTTAATTAGGTCCCATTTGTTTATTTTTGCTTTTATTTCCATTATGCTGGGAGATGGTCATAGAGGTCCTGCTGTGACTTATGTCAGAGAGTGTTTTGCCTATGTTTTCCTCTGGGAGTTTTATAGTTTCTGGTCTTACATTTAGATCTTTAATCCGTTTTGAGTTTATTTTTGTGTATGGTGTTAGAAAGTATTCTAGTTTCATTCTTTTACAAGTGGTTGACCAGTTTTCCCAGCACCACTTGTTAAAGAGATTCTTTATTCAATTGTATATTTTCGCCTCCTTTGTCAAAGATAAGGTGTACACAGGTGCATGGATTTATCTCTGGGCTTTCTATTTGGTTCCATTGATCTATGTTTCTGTCTTTGTGCCAGTACCATACTGTCTTGATGACTGTAGCTTTGTAGTTCAGTCTGAAGTCAAGCAGGTTGATTCCTCCAGTTCCATTCTTCTTTTTCAAGATTGCTTTGGCTATTTGAGGTTTTTTGTATTGCCATACAAATTGTGAAATTATTTGTTCTAATTCTCTGAAAAATACCATTGGTAGCTTGACAGGAATGGCATTGAATCTATAGATTGCTTTGGGTAGTGTACTCATTTTCACTAATTGATTCTTCCAATCCACAAACATGGTATAGTTCTCCATCTATTTGTGTCCTCTTTGATTCCATTCATCAGTGTTTTATAGTTTTCTATTTATAGGGCTTTTGTTTCTTTAGGTAGATTTATTCCTAAGTATTTTATTCTTTTCATTGCAATGGTGAAAGGAATTGTTTCCTTAATTTCTCTTTCTGTTTTCTCATTGCTATTGTATAGGAATGCAAAGGATTTCTGTGTGTTAATTTTATATCCTGCAACTTTACTATATTCAGTGATTATCTCTAGTAATTTTCTGGTGGAATCTATAGGGTTTTCTATGTAGAGGATCATGTCATCTGCAAACAGAGAGAGTTTTACTTCTTCTTTTCCAATATGGATTCCTTTTATTTCTTTTTCTGCTCTGATTGCTGTGGCCAAAACTTCCAAAACTATGTTGAAAAGTAGTGGTGAGAGTGGGCAGCTTTGTCTTGTTCCTGACTTCAGGGGAAATGCTTTCCATTTTTCACCATTGAGGGTAATGTTTGCTGTGGGTTTGTCATATATAGCTTTTATTATGTTGAGGTATGTTCCTTCTATGCCTGCTTTCTGGAGGGTTTTCATCATAAATGGATGTTGAATTTTGTCAAGGGCTTTCTCTGCATCTATTGAGATAATGCTATGGTTTTTATCTTTCAATTCGTTAATGTGGTGTAGCACATTGATTTGTGAATATTGAAGAATCCTTGCATCCCTGGGATAAAGCTCACTTGGTCTTTGTAATATGTTGTTGGATTCCGTTTGCTAGAATTTTGTTGAGGATTTTTGCATCTATGTTCATCATTGATATTGGCCTGTCGTTTTCTTTTTTGTGTGTGGCATCTTTGTCTGGTTTTGGTATTAGGGTGATGGTGGCCTCATAGAATGAGTTTGGCAGTTTACCTTCCTCTTCAATTTTCTGGAAGAGTTTGAGTAGGATAGATGTTAGCTCTTCTCTAAATTTTTGGTATAATTCACCTGTTAAGCCATCTGGTCCTGGGCTTTTGATTGTTGGAAAATTTTTTACTACAGTTTTGATTTCCATTCTTGTGATGGGTATGTTAAGATTTTCTATTTCTTTCTGGTTCAGTTTTGGAAGGTTATACTTTTCTAAGAATTTGTCCATTTCTTCCAAGTTGTCCATTTTATTAGCATATAGTTGCTGATAGCAGTCTCTTATGATCCTTTGTATTTCTGTGTTGTTTATTGTGATTTCTCCATTTTCATTTCTAATTCTATTGATTTGACTCTTCCCCCTTTTTTTCTTGATGAGTCTGGCTAACCGTTTGTCTATTTTATTTATCTTCTCAAAGATAAATAGTTAGTCTTGTTGATTTTTGCTATAGTCTCCTTTGTTTCTCTTTCATTTATTTCTGCCCTAATTTTTATGATTTCTTTCCTTCTACTAACATTGGGGTTCTTACTTATTTGATTTTTCTCTTGTTTCTTGAGGTAAGCTTGTATTGCTGTTAATGTTTGCCTTAGCACTGCTTTTACTGTTTTGGGTTGTCATGTTTTCATTATCATTTGTTTCTATAAATATTTTGATTTCTTTTTTTATTTCTTCTGTGATTTGTTGGTTATTCAGAAGCATGTTGTTTAGCCTCCATATGTTTGTATTTTTGATAGTTTTTTTTCCTGCAGTTGACATCTAATCTTACTGCATTGTGATCAGAAAAGAAGCTTGAAATGATTTTAAGTTTTTTTAATTTACCAAAGCTAGATTTACAGCCCAGAATGTGATCTATCCTGGAGAACCTTCCATGTGCACTTGATAAAAAGGTGAAATTCATTGTTTTGGGGTGAAATGTCCTATAGATATCAATTAAGTCTAACTGTTCCATTGCATCACTTAAAGTTTGTGTTTCCTTACTAATTTTATGTTCAGCTGATCTATCTATAGGTGTTAGTGGGGTATTAAAGTCTCCCACTATTATTGTGTTACTGACAGCCTTCAGAATGGGAGAAAATAATAGCAAATGAAGCAACTGACAAAGAATTAAGCTCCAAAATATACAAGCAGCTCATGCAGCTCAATATCAGATAAATAAATGACCCAATCAAAAAAAAATGGGCCAAAGAACTAAACAGACATTTCTCCAAAGAAGACATACATATGCCTAACAAACACATGAAAAGATGCTCAACATAACTCATTATCAGAGAAATGCAAATCAAAACCACAGTGAGGTACTATCTCATGCCCGTCAAAATGGCTGCTATCAAAAAGTCACAAACAATAAATGCTGGAGAGGGTGCAGATAAAAGGGAACCCTCTTACACTGTTGGTGGGAATGCAAACTAGTACAGCCACAATGGATAACACTGTGGAAATTCCTTAAAAAACTGGAAATAGAACTGCCACACGACCCAGCAATCCCACTGCTGGGCATATACACCAAGGAAACCAGAATTGAAAGAGACACGTGTACCCCAATGTTCATCGCAGCACTGCTTACAATAGCCAGGACATGGAAGCAACCTAGATGCCCATCAACTGACGAATGGATAAGAAAGCTGTGGTACATATACACAATGGAATATTACTCAGCCATTAAAAAGAACACATCTGAATCAGTTCTAATGAGGTGAATGAAACTGGAGCCTATTATCCAGAATGAAGTAAGTCAGAAAGAAAAACACCAATACAGTATATTAACACACATATATGGAATTTAGAAAGATGGTAATGATGACCCTATATGTGAGACAGCAAAGGAGACAAAGATGTAAAGGACAGACTTTTGGATTCTGTGGGAGAAAGCGAGGATGGGGTGATTTGAGAGAATAGCATTGAAACGTGTATATTATCATATGTGAAATAGATCGCCAGTCCAGGTTCGATGCATGAGACAGGGCGTTCAGGGCCAGTGCACTGGGACAACCCTGAGGGATGGGATGAGGAGGGAGGTGGGAGGGGCCTTCAGGATATGGGACACATGTACACACATGGCTGATTCATGTGAATGTATGGCAAAATCCACTACAATATTGTAAAGTAATTAGCCCCCAATTAAAATAAATAAATTAATTTACAAAAAAAAAAGAGTCAGACATGACTGAAGTGACTTAGCATGCACACTCCTGTTTGAAGGACTTCCTAAGTGGCGCTCATGGTAAAGAACCTGCCTGCCAATGCAGGAGACATAAACGACATGGGTTCAATCCCTGGGTCAAGAATTGGCATTCCCTAGAGGAGGAAAAGGAATTCCCTGGAGGAGGAAATGGCAAACCACTCCAGTATTCTTGCCTAGAGAATCCCCATGGACAGAGGAGCCTAGCAGGTTACAGTCCACGAGGTTGCAAAGAGTCGGACGCAGCTGAAGCAACTTGAAACACAACGCACACATACACTTCTGTTTGAGAACACATTTCCCTGCTCCTCTACTTGTCTCTCTGGCAGCCCAGGGCCACCACCCAAGTCCTACCCTGTGTTCTGTTCTCTAGACTTAGAGAATAGCCTTCTTTCTGAAAACTAAAAAACCGACATCAACTAACTGAGCCAGTCACCCACCTGTCCTTGACCCCTTCTCCCTAAAAAATGAGGGGATTGTTTAATATCTTCTACTGTACCTTAATAAACAACTTCCTCAGACTTTTCACTTATAGGTAAATCCTATAAAGGCAAACCCTGATCCCTCTGTATGCCTCACCACCATGACTGGGCGACAGGAGGGGACTCTTGGCCCTCCTTCACAAATCCACAAACTTCCAGTCACTTCCTCCCTCTAGAGTGATGAAGTCAATATTCCCCCCTTTACTTGTTCTTCTCCTCAGAAGGAGGGGTGCTCATCTGTTCGGCAGAGCCTGGATTCTACCAGAGCCTGTTTCCCTGCTTGAGGAGATGGCGGGTCACTACTCGTTGGTGGCAGGAGGTCTAGTTCTCTTTGACCACGTGGGCTCAGGCAGTAGAACCCCCTCCTCCTCTGGGGTGAGCCAGCACTTCCTATCTACGAGCACTGACCGCTGTGGGAGGACCCGCACCACCGTTGTGTGTGCGTGCTGCTTACCATTCATGTCCCAGTTCCTCTCATCCTCCAGAAGCATCCTTGAATTGGCAGTGAGTGGACTGGACCACTGCCCAGTCGATTCGGCTCTCTTTGCCAATATGAAGGTTTTTATTTGGGGTGGGAGGCAGGGGACACAATTTTGGCCTCAGGTCTAAGTCACACTCTCCAATTCCAGTTTCCCAAGCCCTGAATTTTGTTTGCTACATCTCTAACAGGATGGCACTCTGAAGCCCCATTTGGCTGGTTCTTCTTCTCTCTCGAGGTGAGAACCCGGCAGGGAGGAGAGGTAATCTTGAGCTCTTATCTGCCTCTAACAGTCATTTCCAAACCACTTTCACATGCATTCTTATCATTTCATTCTCAAAACCACTTTGTAAGGCTGCCAGGCAGGGGTTATTCATTTTAATTGACAGCCAAGAAAATGGAGATTTAGAAAACTCAAGTGACTCATCCATGGTCTAGTTAGTTAGTGGTGGATGGGGACTAAGTTCATTCATCAGACAATGAGACTGGTCTCTCCAAATCAGAGGCAAACGAACATTCTACACCTTCAGAATTCTACATAAACTTTCTACCAGGAGAATAATTCACCCAGCAGTTACTACCTGTTCCTTGAACTGCTCTGGCAAAGAACTGTTACATACCCTTAAAAGTTCTAATCTTTATAGAGCATACAGGGTGTAAGCAAAAAAAAATATGCAGATACCAATGCATCGTAACGTCAGGGGCATGATTTAATTTCCAAGCTGCTGGGACGAGGGACCATGCAAATCACACAAAAGACACATTGCAGATGTTTTACCCAAGTAGATCTGAGTGAATATTATGGAACTGGATGCCCTGGTGAAGCTGCATTACTGGGTTGCTTCTGTTGTCTTGAAGGACCATATTGGTCAGGATATTGGATACCACTAGAGATAATGCGAGGCTTAAAGCCTGTCAAATCGAGGCAGGCTGTGCACCTGCACCCAGCCGTCCCCACCACAGCCGTCCTGGCAGCTGCCAGCGTTCCCACCCTCCCCCACAGGACTGGCAGTAGCCAGCCCCACGCAGACCTTGCAATCTTATGTACAAAGAGGGAACAAGGTGACACACAGGAAATTGGAAAATCTTGGCACTCTCATTACCTCTGAGACTAAACCAGCAAATTCGGAACTCTACCTAGTAAATTCATGAAATATTTATGAAAATGATACCAGGCACCTACTGGGTGTAGAGATGGAAACTTTCAAGAAGAGAACTGCCCCCACGATCTCCAAATCTCAAATTAGGTTCTGAGTGTATCTCTGGATGTTGAGCAAGACCAGAAAAAACGGATTACCATGCCCTAGTATGCCTTGTCTCAGGAAGTGGTATGAGCTTAAAAAATTATTTGCACTTAACATTCATTGATTTTATAGGTAAGTTTTCCCGCTTCACTTTATGTGCATGATGTGTTTGTGTGTCTGTGAGAAAGGGGAGGGAACACTGAATATTTTGTGTGGCATCTAGATCACTTTGTTCTGTGTTTCTGGATAAAGCAAGGAGAAGTAATGAAGTCAGTTTCATAGTTTACACCCAAGATATGGAAAGAATAGGAAAATTCTTGAATTCTGGGAGAATGAGAGCAACAAACTTAATCATATGCCTAGTCCATAGTAAGTGCTCACCATCTTCTTGCTTAAAAGTGAACTTATTTAACTGGGTTCATTACAGAATTTACTGACTGAATATATGCTAAAATGACTACTGTTACTTATTAGCAACAGGCGACTTGTGCTTATACGTGAAAGTATTATCAGGGAGATAAGAAGAAAAGAAAGAAACTAACTACCTTTTGTTTGATTTTGTTCACCTAAGAACAGTCTTATAAAAGTACTACATAATATTAACCTGTTGTCATCAATGATATAAACAGTTAAGGGCACTCATTCTTTTAAGTAGCTTTCCTTCTTGAACGTGGAGGGAAAGTTTTTAGAACACAGAGGTTCTTACATCAGACTCTCTCAGTGGAATGATTCGGTCCTTGCCCTGGGAAGTTTAATCACAGGAAGATGGAGAGGCAAAAACACAAATGCACAGGAGTGTGGTTTACAGAGGACGATGTGGTAGATGAGCAATGTGAAAACAGTCTTGCTGAATACAAGCTGCTCCTTGATTCCTCTGATTCTTGCACCAAGAGAAGTTCGAGAAAAGACTGAAAGCAAATTCCTCAACATATGTGAGACCTCTTAACATTCTCCTTCCTACACATGAACAGGATAACTGGCACTTCATGTACTGCCTTTCTAATTGGATCTCAAGATATATACGATATACTAAATACATCACAATTCAGTGGGCAAGGGAAATGATGTCAGCAAAAATGGCAGATTAAGGAACTACAGAAATTTTCTCTTCATTTTCTCCATTAAAGCAATTAGAAAACTCACACGAAAAATTATCAGGTTCAGTATTTTAAGAATGCTAGAAATTAATCAAAAGATCCCAGAAATCTGGGTAGTGGCTTTTCAAGGCAAACATCTTAATCTTGGTAAGAACAGTGTGCTTTGAGGCATTTTCACTTGCCCTGTGCTCACTGCTCCTCTCTAGCTCCGCAGTAGCCTTGAAAACTGACAGCTCACAATCACAGTAAAAATCAGCTGACTTGGAAACATATACACTACCATATGTAAAATAGATAGCCAGTGGAAATTTGTTGTATGGCTCAGGGAACTCAAATCAGGGTTCTGTGACAACCTAAAGGACTGGGATGGTGTGGGAGGTGGGAGGGGAATTCAAGAAGGAGGGGATATATGTACACCTATGGCTGATACATGTTGATGTATGGCAGAAACCAACACAGTATTGTAGAGCAATTATCCTTCAACTAAAAATAAATAATTTTTTAAAAAATCAGCAGACTGGAAGCCACTGGAGGGAGAAGAATGAGGTGGGGCTCTGTTAAGCTTCATTCCAAGAGAACTGTCATTATCCGATCTGTTAGTTCCCTAGAAGACCCCACTTGAAGTGATGCTTTTATTTGACCTGACTCAGCTCACCCAGCGCAAAAAGTCTTTCCTCCAGGTGAGTTCGTCAAAAATTGTAGGCAGCTGCTTAACTCTGAAGCTGCCTAAGGTGGTGAATAGAGCTTGGGAAAAATAATAGGCTAACCAAAGGTGTTAAAAGGAAAAGCTTGGGAAGGAGAATTCTATGTGAGCTTTGAAAAGCTCTGCCATGCCTCTGGGAATTAAAAAAGCCACAAACACAAGTAACTCTGTGTACATTCCCAGAGCCGTGTACATGCTTAAGAAAGACCTGAAAGGTCCTAAATTCTGGATGACCTGGAGGCTCTGTGCAAACAGGGAGAGAAGGTTAAGGCAGAACCTGTCTGACTAAGGGTTGAAGCTGTGCCCCAAAACACACAGAGAGCCCCTCAGCAAAGACTGGGATATGCTTTGGTTCCAGGCATGTAAGGAAATCCCTGTCTAATCAGCAGACCACTAAGATAATCAAGTGGAAACCAAGTAGGAACACAAAAAAGAACACTGGCTTCATGGGATTACTGCAGAAAAGTCACTAAACAAACAAAACCAAAATAAACAATAGAAAACCCTGGGGAGGAAGAAATTCTGATTTCCAGAGTTGCCACATAATTTTAAATGTCTGATTATCTACAAAAATCATGAGGCATGTAAAGAAACAATAAAGCATGGTCCATACATGAAAGGATATTTATATTAGGGTCTTCCAGAGAAACAAAACCCAACAGGATACATATAAGGGAAGATTTATTATAGGAATTGGCTCATAGGATTATGGAGGCTAAGAAGTCCCACACTTGCCATGTACAAGCTGGAAAACCAGGAAACTAGATAGTGTAATCCAGTGGGTCTCAAGGTCCAAGAATCAGGATGACTGATGTCCAAGGGCAAAGAGAAGATGGATATCTCAGCTCAAGCAGAAAGAGTGAACTTGCCCTTCCTCCACATTTTTGTTCTAATCAGACCCTTCAAGGGATTGAACAATACCCATCTACATTAGTGAGGACCATCACATTTATGTAGTCTGCTCATTTAAGTATCAATCTCTTCTGAAGAGAAACAAACAGATGCATCCAGAAACAGTGTTCTCCCAGCTATTTGGGCATCCTTTAGCCCAAGATGACATGTAAAATTATTCACCACACCTGTAAATGCCTATACTAAAAATTAAAAAAAAAACTTCAAATCAATAACCTAAACTTCAACATTAGGAAACCAGAAGAAGAAAGAGTAAGGTAAACAAAATGCAAGCACAGGAAGAAAACAATGCTTACTTTGGAAATATAGAATATGAAAATAAAGAATAATGAACAAAACCAAAAGTTGGCTCTTTGAAATGGTCAGTGAAATCAAACCTTTAGTTAGACTGACTGAAAAGAAGAGACTGGACTCAAGTGACTAAAATCAAGAATTAAAGAGGGGACATTACTACTGACTTAACAAAAACGAATGGGCTTCCCAGGTGGTGCAGTGGTAAAGAATCCGCCTGCCAAGGCAGGACATGCAAGAGACGTGGGTTCAATTCCTGGGTGAGGAAGATCCCCTGGAGGAGGAAATGGCAATTCACTCCAGTATTCTTGCTGGGAAAATTCCATAGACAGAGGAATCTGACAGGCTACAGTCCATGGGGTTGCAAAGAGTTGGTCAGACATGACTGTGCACACATGTGTGGGCACACACACACACACACACACACACACACAGAGTTAGAGAAATTAAAAGGATTATAAGGAGATACTAAAAACAACTGTAAGACAATAAATTAGATAACCTAGATTATATGGACACATTCAAAGACACAAACTACAAAAACAGATTCAAGAAATAAAATTGCTAAATAGACTTGTGACAAGAGATTAAATTAGTAATCACAAAATTACCCACAAAAAAGCCTGTAAATTCTTCTAAACATTTAAAGAACATTCACACACTCTTTCAAAAAGCAGAAGTGGAGGGAACACTTCCTAACTTGTTCTGTAATGCCAGTATTACCCTGATACCAAGAACAGAAAGATTTAACAAGAAAACAAAATCTATATCTCACTGATCTAAACATAAATATCCTGTTACAAGACAAATATCTTGTCTCCTGAGAAACCAAGAGTTGGACCATAAAGAAGGCTTAGTGCCAAAGAATTCATGCTTCTGAATTGTGGTGCTGAGGAAGACTCTTGAGAGTCCCTTGGACTTCAAGGAGATCAAAGCAGTCAATCCTAAAGGAAATCAACCATGAATATTCATTGGAAGGGCTGATGCTAAAGCTGAAGCTCCAATACTTTGGCCACCTGATGCTAGGAGCCAACTCACAGGAAAAAGACTCTGATGCTGGGAAAGACTGAAGGCAAAAGGAGAAGGGGCAGCAGAGGATGAGATGGTTTATACAGCATTACTGATTCAACAGACATGAATCTGAGCAAACTCCGGGAGACAGTGAAGGATAAGGAAGACTGGCATGCTACACTTTATGGGATTATGAAGAGTCAGACAAGACTTAGGGACTGAACAACAGCAACAAATAAAATACTAGCAAACCAAACCCAGCAATATATAAAAGGAATTGCATGTCATGATCAATTGGGATTTAATCCAGGAACGCTAAACTGGTAGTTCAAAATCTAAAAGCCAATTATTTCACCATTTCAATTGAATAAAGTACAAAAAAGTCACTCACATGATTATCTCAACAGATGCATAAATTAAAACCTCTTCATGGTAAAATATTAAACAAATTGAGGATAGAATGATACATCCTCAATATGCAAAGTGCATCTATAAAAAATCCACAATAAAGATCATACTTCTTGATGAAAGAATGAATGCTTTTCCCCTAAGATCAGGAATAAGAGAAGGATTTACACTGTTACCTCTTCTTTTCAACATTTTAGCTAGGACAATTAAACCAAAAAGAAAATGCAAGAAAGCAAGAGAGAGGGAAGGGTGGAGGAAGGTGGAGTGAAGGGGTAGAAGCAAGAAAAAGGCATCCAAATTGGAAAGAAACAAGTAAAACTATCTCTACTTGAAGATGACAAACTTACATACATAAAATCCTCAGCAATCTACTATAAACCACTGGAACTAATAAAAGGGTACAGAAAGGTTGCAGGGTACAAGAAAATGTGCAAAAATTAATTGTATTTATAAACACTAGTAATGAACAGTCCAAAATGGAAATTAAGAAAACAATTCCATTTACTGTATACAATGGAATATTATTCAGACATAAAAAGGAATGAAATTGGGTCATTTGTAGAGATGTGCATGGACCTAGAGACTGTCACACAGCATGAAGTGAGTTAGAAAGAGAAAAACAAATATTGTAAAATAACACATATACATGGAATCTAGAAAAATGGTATAGATGTCCTTATTTGCAAGGCACAAATATAGACACAAAGACAGAAAACAAATGCATGGATAACAAGAGGGAAAGGAGTTGGGTAGGAGGAACTAGGAGATTGGGACTGACTCAGATACAGTACGCCACTGACAGTATCTATAAAATAGACAACTGATGGGAACATACCGCATGGTACAGGGAACTTTACTTAATGCTCTGTGGTGACCTGAATTGGAAGGAAGTCCAAAAAGGAAGGGGATATATGTATATGTATGGCTGATTCATTTTGCTATGCAGTAGAAGCTAACACAACATTTTAAAGCAACTATACTCCAAGAAAAAGTAATTCATAAAAAACTTTAAAAAAACTTAGAGCTAAATTTAACAATTGAAGTATAAAAGCTATACCCTAAAACTACAAAGCAATGTTGAAAGATAGCAACAAATATCTAGATGAATGAATATCACATGTTAATGGGTCAGAAGCTTTAATATTAAGATGGCAATACTTTTTCCCAGTTAGTCTACAGGCCCAATGTCATTCTTATCAAAATTCCAGCTAGCTGTTTTGAAAAGCTGACAAACTAATCATAAAATTCAGGTGGAAATTCAAAGGAGGCGGAATAATCAGAACAATCTTGAAAAAGATCCCCAATTTCAAAACTTACTAGAAAGGTAGCATTGTGTGTTGCAGTCCATGAGGTCGCAGAGTCAGATATGACTGAGCGACTGAACTGATTAGAAAGATACAGTAATTAAGACTTTATGGTACTGGAATAAGATTAGACATATACATTAGTGGAACAGAATTGAGGGTCCATAAAAATTGCCTTACTTGGGAATAAATATTATTCTCATATTCCTCAATTCATTTTGGTCAAGGAGACCAAGACAATCTAAGTACAAAAGAACAATCTTTTCAACAAATGGTGCTGGGAAAAGGAGATATTCACACGCAAATGAAAAAAAAAAAAGAAAAGAATTTGGATCTCTACCTCATACCATACACAAAAAGTAACTACAAATCAACCACAGAGACAGATATAAACGCTGAAACTATAAAACTCTTATAAGGAAACAGAGGTAAATCTCTCTGACCATAGATTATACAGTGGTTTCTTAGACCTGACACCCAAAGCCTAAGCAATCAAAGAAAAAAAATAGACTTTGTCAAAATAAAAATTCTGTTCTTTAAAGGATACTACCAAGTGAAAAGACAAACCCACAGGATGAGAGAACATATTTGCAAATCATATTATTTGATTAGGTTCTAGTAATCCTAATCTTTATTATAAATAAAGAATAGTTACGATTCAACCATAAAAAGACAAATAATCCAATTTAAAAATGGTAAAAGGCTTGGATGGACATTTCTTCACAAAAGATGGCCAACAAGCACATAAAAAGATGCTGAACATTGTTAGTCATCAGGGAAATGCAAATCAAAACCACAATGACACATCACTTTACACCCACTGGAATGACTATAATCAGAACAAAGTACAATAAAGAGTGTAGGTGAGGATGTAAAGAAATTGGAACCTTTCTACTTTGCTTCTGGAAATGTAAAATGGTACAGACACTTTGGAAAACAATCTGATAGATTCTCAAAAAGTTAAACAAAGTTACCATACAACTAGGAATTTCCACCACTAGATGTATACCCAAGAGGCTTGGGAACATGTTCACACAAACCTTGTACACAAATATTCACAGCATCATTATTCATAATAGCCAAAAAATGGATACAACCCAAATGCCATCAATTGATGAATAGAGAAACAAAATTTGGTATATACACATAGAATATTACCCATCCATGTAAAAATGAAGAACTAATATATGTTAAAATATGGATCAACCTTGAAAAATATTATACTTAGTGAAATAAACTAAGGTGGAAAGGTCTGTAGTTTACTATACAGATGGCTTATAGATGGAATTAGATGATTCCATTAATGTAACAATGTCCAGAATAGACAAATACACAGAGACTGAGAGATCCACAGTTTCCAGAAGTTGTGGAAGGGAGGTTTCCAGGAGGTGAAGAATGACTGCTAAACGTTATGGGGTTTCAGTTTGGGATGATCAAAATGTTTGGGAAATACACAATAGAAATGATTGTACAATGTTGTGAATATACTAAAAACCACTGAACTATATATTTGGAAAGGGTGAATTTTTATGGTACGAGAATTATATTTCTATTAGAGAAAGAGACTCAGTGGTTATATCCAACCAAACAATGTAAAGAAAAATTTGTAATCAAATTCATCATCTTTCAACCAAGCAGCATAATACTATTAAAAAAAAAACATGAAAAGTCAGTGCATTTTTTACACTTAAGTGCAGATACTTGCAGTTACCTGGGACAGTTTCCTTCCTGGCTAGATTCACTTTTCCATCACTTCTAAAATAAGGACTAAATTTCAAGGACCATGAGATTCACTATACCTTTAAAAAAAACTCCCAATTTAGGAGTGCCTGAGAGTACACTCATCTTGCTTACTAAATTCTTTAAGATTCAACAGTTTTTGGTTAAGAACATTATCTGCAGGGTAGACATAAGGAAAGAGATGAAGTCCAAGTCTGAAGGTGGTCTCCTGGCAGAATCTCTTCTTCTTCTTCTAGGGAGGTCAGTCTTTTACTATTAAGACAGTCAACTGATGGGATAAGGCCCACTCACATGATAGAGGATGATCTGTTTCACTTAAGAGTCTATCTGTTTCAAAGTGAAGCTCATCCAAAAGAAAGAGAGAGGGATACCGTCACAAAAATATCTAGAAAAAGATTTGACCAAATAACTGGGAACTGTGGCCTAGCCAAACTGACACATGAAATTAATGATCATGGGCATGACATGGTAAATGCAGAGCTAGACTCCTCATCTAGAAGTCTGAGTTCACTTCAACTACTTCTCAGCAAGGGACTTTGCCTCTCTTAACCTCAATATCTTTATTATAAAATATGGAGGAATACTGAAATTTTGTGTGCAGAGTGAGAAAATAAGGGCATTTGGGGACCAATCCTACCGACCCTACCTTTTTCTCCCATTAAACAATCTATCACATGCCAATGAGTGCCCTCTAACTGATATCAAGGCATCAGGGGGCCTATCATTGATTTAAAATACCCAATATTTGCTGTGTTCTAAACTTCTGTGGGATATGTTGAAAAAAATCTGCTAATACCTCCAGGTAGCCTACATTTCAAAGAATAGTTTACATGTATGTAGGCATGTGTGTGTGTATCTATGTATTCTGGTTGCAAGGCCAAGGCACAACTAAAAAATATAAGAAACAGATATTCAATTAAAAATCAATAATAGATAAATGATAATTGAGTATATGGATTCTTCCACATTGGATTCTATGTCAATGACACCCTCAAAACTTGGGCAACATAGTGGTATTATGTCTTTGCAAATCCTTTCCTCTCCACTAACCCTAAAAGAAAAAACAATTAAAATACACTTTTATTTTTGCCCCCCTCCTTCGTACCACAGGTCTCCAACTATAGAAGCTTCATCTAAATCCCTAACAGTATCTCCCCTAAACTCCATATTCCTAACTTGCCTCTCTACCTCATCAAAACATAATGAATCCATTAGGGGCTTATTCTTGCAATTTCTTGTTACCAGAGATGTAAACGGGGAATCTTATTATCAAGATTCAACTATTTCTAATAACTACTATGTATCAACCACTATGCTAGAAAACTTCGTATTTGTTAATGAGAATAAATGCTCAAACTCACCAGGTCCCTTTTTTCTTTTATTTTAGATGGGCTATTTTAAAAATCTTTATTGAATCTGTTACAATATTGCTTCTGCTTTATGTTTCAGAGTTTGTTTGTTTGTTTTTTTTTGCCCCAAGGCACAGTGGGATCCTAGCTCCCTGACCAGAGATCGAACCCCACACCCCCTGCTTTGGAAGGAAGTCTTAAACACAGGACCACCAGGGAAGTACCTCATCGTGGCTCTTAATACTCTTTGAAACACTTTGTCTTACACCTACTCAGTCCTTTCTTCTATTCTTCAGAAGGATTACTCCTCACATTCTCCACCTCTGTTAATTAACCTCAATGCCTCATTCCTACTCACAGGGGCTAACCTCTTAACTTCCTATGAGAAACCATTCCTAATCTACAGTGGCATCCTACATTATTAATTTTCAACTCACTTCAGGCAAAGAGGTATATTTTATGCTCATCAAAGCTATCCTCCCATCTCCTTCCACCTCCTCTGGAGAACTCCTGTTTCTCATATTTTTAACATCTTTAATTTTTCCTCAAAACATAAGCATGCTTAAGCAGTTCTAACCCTTAAAAGCAAACCAAAAAGAAACCAGTTTTTACCAAGGAGCAATTTCAAAGACTTCCACTTAGAGCCAAAATTGATTTCCAGTGATAAGACTCACCCTTCCATCTGGAGCAACCATAAAACAGGCAAAATAGATGAAACAATGGTTCTCCAAACATTGGATGGGAGGCAATTGAGGACAGTGGACCCTAAGAGATAGGAAACAAGGAAAGCCCTATAATTATTGCCGTTGCCCCAGATCTTGACGTCACAGACGTTTCCAAAGTGAAAAGCAGAAAGGGAGAACCCAGGCAGACCCTGAGTGGAGAAGCCAGAGCTGAGAGAGTGGGGAGAACAAGGCAGCTACAATTCACCAAACAGAAGACCAGAGAGAAGGGAGGGTCACAGAGAGAGAACTCCGGAGATCTGCAGGAGGTCCCCCTGGAGTTTTCAGTGGATCAGCCCAAGTACAGGAGGAAACTACAAGAAGTTGAAGGAATTCTCATCAAAAAAGATTAAAGGAAACAGAGTCAGGTACAGACAGAGGGCCAGGAATAACACATGCTCCAGCCAGACTGGAAAATCTCACGATGCACCGGGCTTCAGGCTGAGTGCTCAGAAGAGTTTTCCCTCAGTATGGGGAAGAATTAGCCTTAGAATGAGCACCATTGATTCCTTCTACTGATCCATCTTAAAAGCAAGACTGAAAAGGATTATACTATTTCCAAGTAACTGCATCCCAGAAGGAATATTGATAGTATTTATAAGAATACACAGATATCCATCACCAACAGGCAAAATTCACAATGTCTGGCCTCCAAACAAAAGGCACCAAAGCATGCAAAGAAGCAGGAAAAAGTGACCCACAATTAAGAGGGAAAAAAAATTGAAACTAATTCAGTCACAGAGCCAACAGGCTAGCTAGGTTTGCTTTTTTTGTTTCCTTAGTGGTTACATTCACTAAGGTGGACCTCCATCTTAATTCAGGTAGTGACCCACACCGGTCTCCCTCCTCACATGGGACAATGATGTTCCCCCTTTCTGCAAAGGAACTCAACTCCTGGGGCTCTTGCCTGGAGGAGTCCCTGAAGATCTGCCAGGAGCTCCAACTGCACCCAATATTCAGGTCCATGGAGGTATTTTTCTTGCTTTTGAACCCAATTGTGCCTTTCTAGTTTCTTATTTTTACACTTTTAACTCATTGCCATGTGCTTAAAACACAAGGGCAGCTTCAAAACGTGATTTTACCATACCACCTCAACTGGAAGTCCCCACCCATTATTTCCTGAAACCCCTCCCTTGCTTTCAAAAACAGTAATCTTGGTTTTCCTCTCACCTCTCTGATGATGGCCTTACTTTCTCTGAATCCCCTGCTCTGCTCACCCATTAAATGTGTGGGCCTTTCAGGGCTCCATTCTCCACTTACACTATGATAAAGGTTTAATGTGAGGCTTTATAGATCTATGACCCTCTGAAATTTTATAAAAATTCTGATTTTTTTTTAATCAGGAAAAAAAAACTCCTGATAGTATTTAAAGCCAGATTTCATCTTTATAAGGAGAAATCTCATTGCTGGGATGTTTATAATAAACATAATTCTTCAATTATTTATTATTAACACTGGGATCATGGCAACTACAGTATGAGTAAACTGAAATATAAGCTACATTCAAAAACATAAAATAGTTTTCATAAGTTCATTCAGTTAATCAGAAATGTAACCAGATCTCTGTAAGTACTGATAGTGGGGCAGAACACATAGGAGTAAACTCAGTTAGTTAAGTGAAGGGCAAATAATGGTTTGACTATGTCTTCCAGTAATTATGGGTGAAGATTAGATTGGGTTCCTGTGTTTTTCAATGTTTTCAATGATCAAATACTTAGGTAGTAGCTGTCAGACGGGGAATACCCAGATGAACAAGGCACAGTCTCTGTCATCACTGAATTGACAGTTTAGTCTTTTTGTTTTCTTATTAACTTTAATTCTGCTACTCTCCTACCTAAAGGAAGTTGCCTAAATGTGGCAATTTAAGAAGAAATAAGAACAGGGTGATGAAACAGGCATGAAGTTTCCTTATCTACTTCTGTTTCCAACATCCTCAAGGAGTTCGCCTTTGAAACTTACAGAGGGCAGCATTTTCCCCTGCAGCTAACTGGCTCATTATCCTTGCTAATTGGGCAGAGCAGCACAAATAATCCAAAGGACAAAACATTCAGAAGAAGTGCGCACACTGCCCAAAACATCTCCCTTTTGTCTGATCCCTATGGGAGCTCATTTTAGAACTGGAGGTGAGAGGGGCTTAGGGCCAGGGAAACAAAGTTTGTAAATAAGCCAGGCTCCCTTTTACAGAAGAGTTTAAGGGACTGGTTGACAAAGTGCACAGGATCCCTGCTCTCTGACACCATGAAGTATCTATTACAAGATGACTTCCTCTGGCGCCAGGCGGCATTTAGTTTTCACTTGATGTTCAATGGGGGATGAGGCGCTGTGGGGAAGGGGGTAGAGAGTAGATAGCTGCTAACAAGAGTGAGTCCAAACAGGGCTCACAACTAGGAGAGGGGGGTGTCCCTAGCACAGAGACACCTAGGAGAGAGAATGAGTCCTAGATGAGTCCCTAGGAAAGAGAGTGAAGACAACAATGTAATAACTGACCTTGTACACTGTTCTGCACTTTCCAGGGAAGCTTACACATGGTGTGCAGTTCCCCTCACTGCCACCTGGTTGGTGGGTTATACATAGAGAAAGAGCTCCAAGGCAGCCAGCAAGTGTCCCAAGGCCACTGAAGTGATAGGCAGAGATCTCCTAATGTCCAGAGCAGAGGGGCCTCTTTCCAGTATGTGCCACATGGCAGGATGTCATCTTCTCCTATGTTAACGCCACAGTTAAATCCAAGGCTTGGGACAACATACCGGAGACCAGAGCTGTGCACTACGTTTCAAAGGATGTTTTGGAAATGTAGTATTTTCACACTTTCAAAGTATTGCCTATAAAAATCAACAGTAAAATAAAAACTTCTTAGACATAGACTCAACTTCTGCCTAAGAATGGAAGGCTGTCCCAAAGGGTTTTTAAAAATAAGATGGCTGTCAGACCCATGAACCACAGCCCAGACCAACTTGTCCTTCAGGATCCTCCAAATAAGTGAAGTCCAGGGATTCTGCAGACAAACCTCTAGAGGCCAAGCCATCACCATGTGTTTCCTCCTGAGAGCTGGTCTGGCTACTTAACTCTGCTATTGGAGAATTCAAAGTCGTTTGCAGGAATTTGTAGTTGCTGTTCAGGAGCTAAGTCCTGTCCTCTCGGCAACCCCATGGACTGTAGCCCACCAGGCTCCTCTGTCCATGGGATTATCCAGGCAAGAATACTGGAAAGGGTTGCCATTCTCTCCTCCAGGGGAAATCTTCCCAACCCGGGGATGGAACCTGCATCTCCTGCTTGGCAGGCGGATTCTTCACAGCCGAGCCATCTGAAAAGTCCATGTGTAGGAGACCCGCAGCTTTCTAGTCCTAACCTGGAGTTTGTAGAAATCTCCGTTAGTGCCCACACGTATCGCTTTTTAAAAAATCTATTCCAAAGACACCTGCATTTTAGTTGTCAGAACAAATTACCGAGGACTTTTTTTTTTTCTTCTGTTCTAAATGGCAGAGAAAATCAGGTCTCTGGGTCTGATCACATTCCCTATCTCCTTTTTCATTCTAAACTCCAGTTTTTCCACCTTCAGACTCTGCAAATCTGACCTGCCCAGGCCCAGCCTCTCTAAAGGCTAAGGTCTCACGGGACTCCACAAAGGCAAAAAATCTAGCAGCAAATCTTGGATAAATAACCAGTGGAGGACCTATTGCCTTCGGAACAACAGAAGACTCCTCTAGCAAACCCCACAGTTCCCATAGGTCCCTGACCACGTGGCCGTCAGGGTCCCAGCGACGAGAGTTCCTTTCCTTCTGGGTCAGCGAGCGTGGGGACACCCTGGATGCGCCCAATCAGCTCCCTGGCTTCGCAAGACAAAGAAACATGGCAACACTGTGCTCCCCACGTGACTCCCCCCCCACCGTGATACACATGACCTGTGCTCCACGTGATTTGCACACTGCCAGGCCCGGAGCCTCCCACGCATAAACTCGTACTTTGTATCCAGGGACGCTTTGAAAAAACCAAGGAGCTGGGCATCCGGAGCCCTAGCATCCACTGTCTGTGGGGTGGCTCAAACGACCTGGGGAAGGGACGCCTCCGTGTAACTTTTCCCTGTGAGAAGCACTGCGGAAATCCAAACCCACCAGAAGCCCAAACCTACTGGGAAGCATTTCTCCCAGTGTTCTGGGGTTGAACCTATTAGATGGGGTAGGGTACACGAGGAGTGGTGCAGGCAAGCTGACAGGAGTTAGTGAGAGCAGACGTGCTGTAATGTGTGCTTCCTGCATTATGGTGCTTTTTCCCACGAGAATGTGCCTTCCGAGTGGGCGGGAGTTGGGCTCACCACCACCTGCCACGGCAAACCCTAGACCCTCAATGCACAATTGCATCATTAATCCCCGAATTATCCAACAGAAATATAATGCGAGCCACATCTGTAAATCCCAATGTCTAGTAGCCACATGATAAAAATACAAAGCCATGGAAAATTATTTTTAATAATATACTTCCTTTTACTCAATGTATCAAAACATTATCATTGTTTGACGTATTTTTTTAAAAATATTAGATATTTTACATCCTTTCTTCACATTGTCTTCAATATCTGGTGTGTATTTTACAATATTGGACATGACTAGCCACATTCCAAGTGTTCAGTCACCTCATGTGGCTGGTGACATCAATAATATTAGCCAGTGCTGGTCTAGACTCTTGTTTTTCTAGATCAAAGGAACAGGCAATTTGTTCAGCCAACTGGACAACCGAGAACATCAAGAGTTATCTGAGGAGACACAACCAAGAAAGTCATATGGGAAATGCATTCCTACAACAACCATTTCTCAAGCACCTACTTTGTACATGCTTTGACTTGGTGTCCAAGAGTATAGACACAGTCCCTACTCTCCCTAAACTCTGAACCATTTGATCTGCCCAGCCTCAAACTTATTCCCCCAGCACTTTGGAGTGATGTAGCATTAAATTTAAATGGCCTTGGTACATAGTACTTTGGGGGTGGAAGGGGTGGGTGTGTGGCACTAAATGGCCTTTTCTGTGGTCTGTGACCTCATTTTCTCTTTTAGTCTGCATCTTTTATATTTCAGCAAATTAAGCACCTTTACTGTGTTACACTTAGTGTGCTGCTTCTCCACAATTTAACTCTTTCAGTAACTGATTTAGGAGTTTTATTTATATTTATTTAGCAGTTTTCAAACAGGGGAAGGGAGGCTGGGAGAATTGCTGTGGCTTTATGGGGAGAAAACTTGGGTAAAGAAAGTTTCTAATGTAGTCCCATCAGTTTCTCTCTGTGAGGTCTTTTCTGAGGCCTGGGGGAAATGTCAGGTAATAGGACTATGCACTTGACCCACAGAAGCCTGCAGTTAAAAAGAAGAAACCTCTGGTGCTGCCTGAAACCCAGAACAAGCCCTCGCTTACAAACCCTGGGTCAGTTCTGAACCCTGCCACTTATTAGATATGTGATGTTGGGCATCACATAATTCATAGTAATAAAAATAACTAGCATTTATTGATTTTTTTTCTCATGCATCAGGCTGTGGCCCAGGCAATTACTCATAGACTCCCCCTTCCTAACAACAAGATAGATATTCACATTATATATCAGTAATCTGGGCCTCAAAAAAAAATCACCAAAGGTCATACAGTTAATAAGCAGGAGAGCTGGGATTATTAATGTCTTAACCATTATTAAATGAATTTAATGTTTGTTTGATAATGTAACTTAAACCCACCTCCCACTGCATACTTAAAAAGAACATCTTGAAAGAATTTAAAAACCATCAACATATACCATAGAAACCTGTATATTTGTGTTACAGATCTCAAAGGTTATTAGCGTGGGCAAATAGGAATTGTTTTCAGTGTGCTTGTTTTTAAAATACAAAAGTAAAGATTTCATTTTTTATTTGCAGTGTATGGGGACTTGCCGAAACAATTAAAACAATTTGTTTTTCAAAAGAGATGTTATATTAGCACTGTTCAGCTTATGGGGTTTTTGTAATCACGGAGAGAGAAGGAGAAGTAAAAGCATTTTGAAAGTGTAATATCAGATGTCATTACAAACCTGTTAAAGCAAACTGCAGTTATATACTAACTTGCAATGTAAACGAAGATACATTTCTTAATCTTCATTAGGAGTCTGCAACTTGAAAAAAAAGAGTGAAATAAAAATATAATTAGAAAGAAATGGAGGGAAAGGGAAAATGAAAACAAAATAAAGGGAAAATAGAGGAAATGGCTATGTTTCTTCAGGAGGAAGGGAAAAAGAAGGATGGGAAGGAAGGAAGAAAAGAAAGTAGGAAGGAAGGGGAAAGAAAAAACAGGAAGAAGGAAAGAGCTAGTTTAAAAAAAAAAAAAAAACATGAATCGTTGGGGTCAGGCAGTTCCTTCAAGAAAAAGAAACTGGCCATGACCCGCTTGGCGGTGAGGCTTGGTACAGTTTTTGTGACTGTTTAGAGAAAATCTAGCGGTCTCCCTGCCATTAATCTTTTCCAAAGAAAGACTTTGTTCTGCACCTGTATAAACAATCCCGTTTTTTAAAACCTGTATGCCTGCCTCTAATGTATGAGGCTCTGTATTTATACTGATAGCTTCAGGTCATCAATAGGCGATGCAAAAAGCTGCCTGAGATCTTCCCTTTACATCTTTTTGCTCTCCTTTCCCTGCCACCCTCCCTTCTCTCTCCTCTCCCCAACCGTCCCTCCCTTCCCTCCTTCTCCTGGCACCTAGAGTCAAGTTCAAGTTCAAGCAGCCGTCCAGGAAAGATTTCTAGCTCTGTCAAGTACTCCCTGAGTTTTCCCAGCATCCAGAGAACTGAGAGCTAGCGTTTTATTCAACTGACCTCAGAGGAGACCCTCCCCCAGCTCTCGCCCCCCCACTCTCTCCCCCAACCCCACGACCACCCCCCTCCCCAAAATGGCAAAATATATCGGGGAAAAAACCTCTGCAAAAGGGGGCGAGTGGGAGGGGTTTGGCCAAACATCCCCTTCGGGAGGCCTGGCCTGGGAGCCGAAGGTGGAAGGATGATGCCTGAGTGATGAAGTCAGCCCTGGCTAGCCACCTGTTGCGGCACTTCAGGGCACCAAGCCCTGCGCATTTGTTCTGCTGGAGGAGTCAGCGGGGCGAGGCTGGCCTGCGGCTTCTGCCCACACCGTCCTGGGTCGACGGCCCATCTGTCTCCTTAAGCTTCTCTCAGCTTGGCTGTAGGCTTGTAGGGAAAGGACAGGTAAACACCTAATTCAAGTCTGAAGACTCCGTTTCCTCAGTGCAGAATGGTGTAGCCAACCCGAACCCACTTACAGAATTTTAATTATTTTGGTGTTCTTTTAGTTTTCATTACTGAGGGGGGGGGGCGGCACCTGACGCCTAATCCAGTGCCTGATATACAGCAGGCACTCAACAGCTGGCCATTGATGTCCACTCCCAAAATGAAGCACACATTCCCAGACCACATATTGCCAAGGCTCTTCTAGTTAGGAAACAAGGAGACCGCAGTTATGCTTTGTTTCCTTTGAGGGGCATACTTCTGGGTGCTGTTTTATCGTGGTTTCTTGTTTGTTTTGTTTTACTTTGGATGGTTGTGCTGACTTTGCATGCTGAATCCAGGAGCGTGCTTTTCAACACACCATCGAAAATAGTCATCGATTCCCTAGACTGTAACTCAGAGCGCTGGGGCAAGACCCTCGATCTTACCGCACTCTGGGGTTGAAAACAGAATTAACGCGTGGAACTCCCCAGACAGCAGAAAACAGCCCACAGAGCATCCTGTGCTGTGCGACTGAAATACCGAGGGGCCTGAGATTCTACACACGGATTTTGAGTCCATATTCTGCTTACCAGCCTGTCGATATGGGCTCCTTTACTTAACATCCATCTCTGCGGCTTATCTTCAAGTTCTGCAAAGTGGAGATAATAACATTTAAGTCACAGATGTTGGAAAATGAAACGAACGACGTTAAAGGAAAAGAGGGGAGGAAAATGAGAGGTAACTCGCCCATTGTTCGGTATTGCTTGTTTAGCTTTTACGCTTTTGTCGGGCGGGGCTTGAATAGGTAGTCATATACTATGAGTGATGAACTTGGAAAATACATTTCAGCTGAAAAGACGAGAAGGACGCAGAGGTCGCGATCCTGGGGTTTCCAAGTGTCCGGCAATCTTCGCCTCCGTTAAGATCAGTCGGGGGTGGAAGTGGGTACCTGGGTGCGAACAAGGTCCCCTCCTTCACTCACCGCACGAGCACTCATCTCGCAGTGATGGGTCCCTCGGGCCCAGGGGTCCAGATCCCAGTTCAAGAGACTTCTCCTTCCCCGCCCCCACCGGCAGACTCTCGGCACTCTGAAAAGCGGTCCCCACCCCTTCCACGCCCCCGCCCCACCTCTTGCCCCCCTTTCCCACCCCCTCTTTTTTGCCCGGGGTGGTTTGTTCCGAGGAGTACAGAATAAATAGTCCGGTCAAAAGGCGCGGCGCGCGGTGGTGCGCGCCGAGCCTGGGCCCAGGCGCAGACTTCTCGGCCACACTCCCCCGAAATCAGTCTCGGGGCTCCGCGGTTCCCGACCCCAGTCTCTCATCGCCTGCGGAGTTCAGCCTGGCCCCCGCCTCCGCGGGGGAGCGGAAGGCAGAGGCTGCGACACTGGCCTGGGGGAGGAAAGCTGGGGCCTGGGGGACGCAGCGATGTCCACCGGCTCGGTGAGCGACCCCGAGGAGATGGAGCTGCGGGGACTGCAGCGAGGGTACACAGTCCCCGTCTCCAAGAGGCCGCCCCTCCGCGGCGCCGAGCGCAGCTACGCGTCGCCCAGCGACAACTCGTCTGCGGAGGAGGATGACCCCGACGGCGAGGAGGAGCGCTGTGCGCTGGGAGCGGCGGGCGGCGCGGGAAGCTGCAAGAGGAAGCGGCCCCGGGTGGCTGGGGGCGGCGGCGGCAAGAAGCCCCTCCCGCCCAAGGGTTCGGCGGCCGAATGCAAGCAGTCGCAGAGAAACGCGGCCAACGCCCGAGAGCGCGCCCGGATGCGTGTGCTGAGCAAAGCCTTCTCCAGACTCAAGACCAGCCTGCCCTGGGTGCCCCCCGACACCAAGCTTTCCAAGCTGGACACGCTCCGGCTGGCTTCCAGTTACATCGCGCACCTGCGGCAGCTGCTGCAGGAAGACCGCTATGAGAACGGCTACGTGCACCCGGTGAACCTGGTAGGGGCGCCGCGCGCGAGGCCCGGGTCGGGGCGATCGAGTGATGCCCAGCGCGATTCCTGGCTCCCAGCAGTCTGGCCGCTGGGAAGAACCCGAAGTGGGGCGGGGGAAGGTCTGGTAGGGGTGGTAGGTCCTCCCCAAATCACGGGAGGACCCAGTCGTTTTCCAGGAAGGGAACCATCCACCCTTCTGTGTTTGCATCAGTCTGATCATTTTACGTGACGCTTTTGTCGGGTGATAGTTACTATCACTATGGCTAATGTCCTGCTTCCGGGGTAAATGTAGGTTCCATTGGAGTCCGCTGTCCCTTTGCAGATAGGACGAAAAATCTCCCTTCCTAACTTTTTCCATTTCTGAAAGGAGGGAGGGAAGACCGAAACCTTTTAAAAAGCCTTTGGGTTTTTTCAATTCTTGAATAGCAGAGGTTTCCCCAAACGGGATTTGTCTGGAAAGTCCCTCTCCGACCTGCCAACTCTCCAGGCTTGAGAAAGATCATATCCCAGTTCCTTCTTGGAGCGAGTGGCTAATGGGTGTGTGTGTGTGTGTGTGTGTGTGTGTGTGTGTGTGTGTGTGTGTTTGGGGGGAAGGGAACTAACCCACAAAATCCCAAATTCATGCAAATTTCGCGGAATCACCGTGAAGACAGCAGGAACGGAAAACTCCCGCCTTACGTGATCAAAATCAATAAAATAATAAAATCTTAGTTTAGAGAGAAGACGCGAAAAATTCCCAGAACACTGATAAAATCGGAGCTACACACAGCCAGGGATATCCCGGGGTTCCGTTTGGAGAGCGGTTTCGTTTTGAAACGATCGTTTCTCCGGTATATGATGCTCTTTCTGATTTTACAGACGTGGCCATTTGTGGTCTCCGGACGACCCGACTCTGACACCAAAGAAGTCTCCGCGGCCAACAGATTATGTGGGACTACCGCTTAGATCGAACCCGGACTCACTTGGGATTATTGGTTGAGCGCATGGGTTTGGGGACGAGTGAGACAGCGTGAGAAGGCCCGAGAATGGGAAGAGAATTGGCTTCTCCGAGACTCCCCCAGCCCGGGACCGTGAACTCGACAGGTGGCGGGCGTTGGGGGGGTGTGGGGGGGAAGTGTGGGCAGAGCCGGGGTGTCGGCAGTGCCCCTAGCTCTGCTGCCGCCGGTCTGGGCGACGACACTACACGCGGATCCAGATCAAGCCTCAGGCTTCAGCTGTATAGCCTACCCCCGTGGTGCAGTCTGAGCCCAGCGCGCAGCCGCCTAGGGGTTAGTTTCCAAACTGAGCCAGATCTACCGCGTGATGGCACGACTCCGCACTGCCCAGGCCTCTCACGGTTAGACCATGGTCAGAACGCGCTCTGGACAGCCGGCTTCAAAGACCGAACTCTTCACACCAGACCCTACATCGGAGTGTGTTTTTAAGTTGTCAAGAGAGGAGCGCGGCACACCTGGGCCAGAATTGCATCCCACAGGCGCAAGATGCCCTGCCGGTTCGAGGAGAGGTGGAAGCGCGCTCACAGAGACCCACCCGGCCGGGTGTGCTCGGAGCACTCCCTGCGGTCGCGCTTCCGGGAGCCAGTAACGCCCCTCCGTCCCCTGAAGCGAGCATCTCCCCTTAACCAGGCTTAGGTCTGCCCCCTCCTCTTCTAAGGCTTGAGCCTCTCATCCGCCTCTCCCCACCGACCTGGCTCGAGTCTGCTTGGGCACCTCCCTCTGCTCCCTCCTCCCACACCTACTTGCAGGCCCCTCCCCACCCCCTACTCCCCACTGTTCCCACCTGGCCTCCCCCTCGGGTGGCACCCGCCTCCAACTCCACCTCCCGGTGCCCCTGTTCTTCCTCCCGGCGGGGTGGGGCGCGGAGGCTGTTCGGTACAAGTGACCCTGATGCGGCGGAAGGCGCCGCTGCCCCAGGCTGCACTACCACAGTAATTAGCAAATGTAAATAAATTTATTTTTTTATGAATAATAAAACTCTTTGTGAAAACCGAGTGCCCTGGGGCGTCAAACCTTGGTCTTTTTGCCCGTGGCTAAGTTTGGTCTGGGAATTAACTTAAAGCTGCCCTTTTGGCTCTGGGTGGGAATTGGGTCCTTGTTGGAGGCGGAGGGGTTTATCAGGTTTGGATCGCTGCAATTTTAAGTGTAACTCTCCTTTTCTCTGATTCTGATTCCTCTTCGTAAGGCAAGGGTTCTTGGAAGCCAGGGACTAGAGGCTTGTAAGGCCCTTAATAGTCTTTTGGGGTCAGGGCCACGTAGAAAGAAAGGTATACACTCTTCAAAGTAATATAGATGCACTTCTTTCTTGCACACATACAGACACACACACACAAAGGAGAATTTCTCCAGCCTAAAAGACACTACAGTGCTAACAATTACAAGTAGTTCAAGAACCCCCTACAGCCAACCCATCCAGAGTGGGGATGAGTCTTGGGTCTAACTGGCACTGATATGTATTTCAGGAGAGTTTTGGGGGTTTTTTTGGATAATGTTTATATAGACTTTTGATCCAGCCACCTGCAATTTTCACAGGAAGTCATAACTGGGGAAACCCATCACAGGCTTTTTAAATGCAGGTCTTTTTACAGAGGAGCATTCTCTTTGTAGAACCTTTAAAATTTTAGAAAAGTGTGACGGATGAATAAATAAATGCCCAATTTGGGGTATGTCCAGTATTTTATGAAATCAAAGGCAGTTCACTTACCAGAGAGAAAATATAGCTGGAGTTTAGGAGGTGAGAGGGAAGTGAGGGAGCATAGTTTCCTGTGTTTCACTAAACCGAACCCAAACTTTGGAGAACTGCTTTCTGGCAGGATTTTCTTGGGCTTTTGTTCATATACCGGTGGGGATCCAGCCCTCAGGATCCAGTCTTTGGTGGCAAAAGTTGGCAGGAGCTTTCCGAGGCATCAGGGGTCTCTGATTAAAGGAGTACTTGGGAGTAACTAGTGACAGGAAACCTTATCGTGGTGGTTAAAGCACTTCGTGTGTGTGTGTGTGTTAGTTGCTCAGTAAGTGTCTGACTCTTTGTGACCCTGCCAGGCTCCTCTAACCATGGGATTCTCCAGGTAAGAGTACTCAAGTGAGCTGCCATTCCCTTTTCCAGGGATTGAAAAGACCTTCCCTACCCAGGAATTGAACCCAGGTGTCCTGCATTGGAAGCAGATTCTTTACTGTCTAAGCCACCAGGGAAGCCCATTAGGCCAGTTTGGGGGACCCAGCTTCCTGGGAGTCGGGTGTCTGCTGGAAGCCAGCCCTGAGTCAAGGTGTTTTACAAAGCTGCAAATGGGATCTTTTTAAAGGAAAGGAGGCAGTGTCTTATCTTATAATGTGAAAGTCTGCAGAAGCTAGCTTGGGATCCAAGCTCTGCCACACCCCCCACAGACTGGTAACTGTGCAACTCTTCTCAGTCTCACTTTCCCCATCTACAAAATGGGGTAGTAACAGTGGCTGCCCCAGAAGATGGTCATCAGGAATAAAAGTGACAGCAATATTTACGCATCTTTCTAAGGCAGTGAGCCATGTCCTAAAGGCTGACTGATAACTGAAGGAAACAGAAGGGGAGGCTTTGGCAAAGGGGAACTTTTTAATGGGGGACACTTTAAACAGATGGTACCACTTTAAACAGGTGGGACATTTCAGGAATCCAGTCTTTAAGACTGGGTCCTGTTTTGAGATGCCTGGATTAAAACAGTGAGAGAGAAGTGCCCCCCACCAGAGTAGAAACAGAAACAAAAAAGAAAAGAAAAAGATTATACTTGCAATGAATATAAGCAGGAAAAAGCAATTGAATAAACAGGAAATATATTAGGGCACATATTCATAAATAAAATATTTAAAATGTATGTTACCATGATTATATCCTTTCAGGACACCTCAGGGGCAAACCCACAGATTTTCTGCTCCTCCTCTGCCCCCCACTCCCAATAAGGGGGTACTTTCACTGACTCACATATCCAGAGTATTGTTCTCTACAAGCTCATTTTTTATTGTACTTGATAATCAAATAATTTATAGAGAAAACACTTTCTTGAGAATTTTTTGCTCCATGGTTTCTGTAAGAAGTTAAATGTCAAGAATTATGTTGTTAAAGAAAAGAGGCCAATTTCTAGTAAGTCCAAATGAATCAGTATAAATTGCTCAAATTTCTGGGCAAGGGTTGCTGCTGGGAGAGGCCTGGAGTACCCTGAATTGTCCTTTCTTGATCTTCCATGACTAACTACTTTGTGCTCTAAGGGGTAGAAAGACATCCCAAAGCCTTCCTTATTTTTTCCCTTCATCAGTTTCTTTTAGGGATTTGGGCTGGAGAAACAGGAATTGGGACTGGGGAAATGATCAAATTAAAAAAAGAGAAGTAACCTTGTCCTTAGGGTTATTTCGATTTGATTATACCCCTGTGAGAGAGAAGTTGAAGGAAAAAAGGTTAAGAAATGTAAAAAGTACTGAATAATAAATCAAATGAGTAAATTGAAAAATACTTTTCAGGGGGCTTTTTGAGGGACCAAAGCATTATTATTAGTGAGACTGACTCAATCAAAGAGAACAAAAATCCCCTTTCACAAGCTCTTCCTAAGATGAATATTCTACACGAAATACTTTCGGCACTGTAATTTTGAAACATTTAGGCGTTTCTCTTGGTTGTGGATGAAGAATTGATTTGGGGCATTTTCTTTTGCACTGAGCCTCAAGTTACAACTTTATTTCAGTCTGATGTCTCCTCCAACACATAGTGACAATGATCGTTACAATTTACAGTGGGTACTTTTTTTACAGGCACAGCTTTTTTTCCTCTGGCAATAAAAGCTTCATAAGTCAAAAATAAATAAGAAAGACATCTCCCCTCTATAAAAAGAACTAAATGGAACACACCCTATTTAAAAAGGTGGCAGGTAAATAGCTTGGCTAATACTTTTGAAAAAAATAACCAAGAAAGTTGTTTTACTTTACTAATGTCTGGAAAGACAAAAACCAAGAAAGTGAATAACTGACTTCTCATTGCCAAGCGGCTAACTTATGGGCTCCACCTTTGTACCTGGGTACCTGGCTATTCTCTTTTCATTGGGCACTTCTGTTTATCTACCTGAGGATGATCAGAGTGCTTGCATCTTTGTTCTAACTACCCACCATTCAGGCTTCTCAGTGGCTCACTGGTAAAGAATCCACCTGCCAGTGCAGGAGACCTGGATTCTGTCTCTGGGTTGGGAAGATCCCCTGGAGAAGAGAATGGCAACCCACTCCAGTATTCTTGCCTGGGAAAGCTCATGGACAGGGGAGCCAGATGGGCTGCAGTCCATGGGGTCGCAAACTTAGTGACTAAACAACAACAACCCACCATTCATCTCCTTTTCTACACTATTTTGTCATTTTTATTATCTTTTTTTCTCTCTCCTACAATGGTGAAAAATGGTCCATAAAATTTCTTGAAATCCAATGACTCTAAGAAGGTCTAGGAAGTAGCCAGAACTTGAAATCTATATATAATGGTGTAAATAAACCTAATTAGCACTAAAAGACCAGTGCCTTGAATTTTCTCAGCCCTTGTGGTTCTTCTGTCACCAAGATGGGTTACAGATCAACTTTGGGGGTCCTTCATTGCTTATGGAGCAGCTTTCAGTTTGGTGAAAATATGGTATTTATGTTGATTATTGCTCTTATCAGTAAAATGCTGAGGAGAGGGGAACAAGGAGCAAGAAGCTTGTAATTTTTACTTTGTTTATTAAGAAAGTTTATATATCGAGTTTGCCAAAAAGTTCATTTGGGTTTTTCCATAAGCTCTTACATGGAAAAATCCAAACAAACTTTTTGGATAACCCAATGTTATACATTGATTTTGGGAATTATTAAAAACTCAATTTTCTAAAAAGCCTGAAAGCTTCTGTGTCAGATGAAGCTGATTCCAGTCTAGTCCCACCGTTTTACAGCTCAGCATCCTCATGCACTTTCTTCCCTGTGAGATGAGAATCAGTTCAGTTCAGTTCAGTCTCTCAGTCATGCCCAACTCCTTGCGACCCCATGGACTGCAGAACGCCAGGCCTCCCTGTCCATCACCAACTCCTGGAGCTTGCTCAAAGTCATATCCATAGAGTTGGTGATGCCATCCAACCATCTCATCCTTTGTCATCCCCTTCTCCCACCTTCAATCTTTCCCAACATCAGGGTCTTTTCCAATGGTTCTTCACATCAGGTGGCTAAAGTACTGGAATTTCAGCTTCAGCATCAGTTCTTCCAATGAATATTCAGGACTGAGTTCCTTTAGGATTGTGAGATGAGAATAATACATCCTACATCCCCCAAAGTATTAAAAGTGGATTAAATACAATAATTCTATTAAACACCTAGGCAATGTTCCATAAGTGCTATTTTTTAAAAAAATTGAAGCTTTGATTTCTTTCCTTTCCTCTAGCAGTTCAGATGTCTTTCACTATCCTGAAAATTTGTTCTGTCATTCCCCCCTGCCACTTTTATCACCTTGTACTTTTATGCCACACCAGTTTTCCTGTATTGACCTTTCTTTTTGTTGTCACTAAGGAGAAATTTTCATTTGGTTTTCTCTTAAAAAATAAAGATCAAACCACTCACCATCAAAACTTATCCATGGGACTAAAAAAAATTCATTTAGGAGTGCAAGATAGTACAATGGATTTTGATGTAATAAAGTTTTCACTGATATGATTCTGTATTGCAGCCAATCTTTCAGAAGCTAGATTCAAGGAGCCTTGGTATTATATCAAAGAATATCCACAATGACCTAAAATGGCCTTTAAAATACATCTTACCTTTACAACTACTTATCTGTGTAAGGCTGGATTTTCTTCATATATGTCAATCAAAATAGAGTATCACAACAAATTGATGTAGAAAGTAGAAATGAGACTTCAGCTGTCTTCTATTGTCAGATATTGAAGAGACTTGCATAAATATAAAACTTTTTGCCACTTTGCCCATTCAAATGTTTTGGAAAATATAGTTATTTTAATTGAAAATATGTTATTTACATTCACATGTAATTACTTCCTTATTATTTTTTAATGAATTAACAAATGTCTTCTCTCAGTTTTGATTTCTAATCCAGTAAACATCAACAGATAGAAGCCACATGAACAAAAGCTTTTCAGGGTTTAAAAAAAATTTTTTTAATGTAAAAAAAGAAGCAAAAAGAAAAAGTTTGAGAACCACTGGCCTAGATAATTCCTAAAGCTTATCAATTGATAAGATTGATGTTTTCTTGATTTTGTGATCATCTCAGTAGAACAGGAGCTTGTAGATCAAGTCTACATTGGATATAGAAGCAAACACTTGATCAGAAAGATTCTCTAGAGAGGTTAAGTGAAAGTGTTAGTTGCTCAGTCATGTCTGACTCTTTGGACTATAGCCTGCCAGGCTCCTCTGTCCACAGAACTCTCCAGGCAAGAATACTGAAGTGTAGCCATTCCCTTCTCCAAGGGATCTTCCTAATCCAAGGATCAAACACAGGTCTTCTGCATTGTAGGCAGATTCTTTATCATCTGAGCCATCAGGGAGTGGCTTAGGATGAGAGGTGAGGATGATAGCTTAGATGTGAAGGACTTTCTCCATCCACAATTTCTCTATACATTCTTCCTGTATCTAGCAGGGAAAGCAGCTGGACTACCATGTGCATGGTTCCATAGAGGCAGAAGGATCTTTGTATCACTTTCTACTCTTTCTTCTTCACTCCCATCTCTCCTGTCTCCTCCAGGCTCTTAATTTTGTAGCCTCAGGGCTGGCCCCCTTTTTCAGATGAAAGGGAAAGTGATGGCCAGAGTTTAAGACCTCAAAATCCCTTTTTCTTTTGTTCATATATTAATATTCTCTTATGGCTATATTAGAATCATAGCCATTATATCATACTAATAAAGAAATTTATTTAAGGAAATATGGGCATCACTTTTAGTGGTCCTCACTAAAGAATTTTTTTATCTGTAGGTTTTCCAAATAGGGAAAAGTACATTTATTCATGATAATATTGATTAACATAAGTATAAACTCTGCACATCACTAAAGCAACTAAATGCCTGGACATGCGTAATTAGAATAGAAAAGAAACAAAAACAATCAACAACAAAATCCCAGAGAATCCTCAAATGCTTTGGCTGTTGATGTTTAGTTGCTAAGTCGTGTCTAACTCTTTGTGACCCATGGGCTGTAGCCCACCAAACTCCTCTCTCCATGGGATTTGCCAAGCAAGAATACTGAAGTGGGTTGCCATTTCACCCAGGGATCTAACCCACATATCTTGCATTGGTAGGCAGATTCTTTACCACTGAGCCATCAAATGCTTTGGAAGCAAGCATCTTCAAATGCAAAGAAAGGATCCCATAAAATAAAAAACTCAGTGACATGAGGTCTAAGGCACTTGGTTGATCCTTAAAGAAACTGTTCTAAGAGCCTGGCAGTTGGAGAACATATCTGTGCAAAAGTAATAGCAGAAACACCTCAGGCTAAATCCAATCAAGGAGAATCAAAACTGTAATGGACAGTGCTTAAGGGGCTGCAAGCCAAGGCCTCAGGAGCCTTGAAGGGTCAACATGGGTAAACCAAATATACACAGAGAAAAGGAAAAAGCTGTCAGGAGGGGAAAGATCACAGTCCTAATGCTGTCTCAGACCTCTGCCTTGCTGGACATGGGCTGTGTGTTATGTTCTAAACAGAATACCTGAGGTGTTTCCGACCAGACCCTGTATAGCTGGCTGTTTACATAGACAGAAATCTCTGGGAACCCCCAACTTTCATGGGCTTTAATTACAGGTTTTCCTTCAAATGGTGGTGGTGGAATAGGCTAAGCTATCTACCTTCTCTGCCTAGGCCCTCTTCTGACCAACACCATTTCTTTGGAGGCTTGGGTTGAGATGGGTTAGGTTCCACTAGATGATGGGGTATCTAATCACCAAAGATGGTCCCTGATGAACCAGTCCCCTTGTGTAGGGCTGGTCCAGTGACCTGCTGTAATCAATAGAAGGTTGCGAAAGTGACTCTCTGACAATTCCAGGCCTGAGCCTTAAGGACCAGCCACTTCTGCTTGTACTTATTTGGGATCCTTGAGCTTTCACTTGAGAATTCCAACCACCTTCCTGAAGGGACCACGCGGAGAGGCCACAGGACAAAGAGAGAAACCTTGAGTCTACACCTGAGAATGGAGAAGCCCTGCTGAAAGCAAGGTCAGTGAGACCCATGATCCCAGCAGAGGCAACTCTGGAGCATATTGTAGAAAATGAAGGAGCCACAGAGAACGGACAACAGAAGTGAGCCAGTCCCACTGGGCCCTGCCCTAATTCCCCATTCACAGAATTGTGAGAGATAATAATAACAGGGGCTTCCCTGATGGTTCAGCAGGTAAAGAATCTGCCTGCAATGCAGAAGACCCAGGAGACATGGGTTCGATCCCTGGGTCAGGAAGATCCCTGGGTCAGGAAATGGCAGCCCACTCCAGTATTCTTGCCAGAAAATCCCAAGGACAGAGGAGCCTGGCAGGCTACAGTCCATAGGGTCACACAGAGTCGAACACAACTGAAGCAACTCAGCATGCATGCATTAATAAGAGTTGTTTTACACTACTAAACTGGGGGTGGTTTATGACTCAGCGATAGATAACTGGAACTTATTGTCAGTTTCCACATCATCCATTTATTCAAGAAACACTTATGGGTCATCCATGATGAGCCAGGACAACATTGGGTCAAATGAAATGAATGACAGTTGCCTGCCTCAAAGAACCATAAAGGAAAACAGAAACGGGTGGACTGATCTGTGAAGTATGGTGTGCTTTGCGCTACGAATGGACAGGGTCTTCCAGGAGGCAAGGTATAACACACAGCCTTGGATCATCGTGGGAGGCTTCCCAAAGAGCTGACAGGTGAGGCTGGAAGACAAGGTAAGGGAAAGACGTCCCAGAAAGAACTATAAGTATGAAGCGCTTCCAGTACTGGTCAAGAGACTGAAGTTCACAGCTAGTATGGCAGTGGGGAGCGTGGACTCTGACCAACGACTTAAAATCACTGAATCTCAATTTCCTCACTTATAGAATGAAGATATAATAGAACTTACCCGAGAGGGTTGTTTATGAGGGTTCAAAGCCACAATGAATATCAGACACTTAGTGCCTGGAATTGTAGGTCATCAACAAATGTTCACCTATTAGTATCACTGTTTCTATCACAATTATCATTGCACTGAGATAACCATCTGAGAAGAGTCATTTTCTCAGCATATAGGAGAAAGTGGCAAGTCCCTGACCATTCAGAGCCCCTTATTTTTCCATAAATCTGAAAAATCTCAGCCTTTAACTCTGACTCTGTTTCAATTCTCCTCTAAAGGGATTGGCCTTTTCAGAATTTTGAAACCTTCAGAGTATTGATTTGCACAGCAAGCAACACATCTAGATATTCGGAGAATAGGTCTCTAAAATATATCTGTATGGTCATGACAGCTGGATAGGACAACAGGTAGATTGACTCTACAGCCATTACAACATATTGAGGTTATAAACAGCACCAACCATCTGCGTGGATTCAGATGCACCCACTCATACTTTTCAACTCTCCTCTGATCTGTTCCAGGACCTCGGCTCTGGAGGGAAATTTAAGACCCTATGACCAGAACTGTCCAGGATTAGAATTCACAGACTCTGAGTTTCCCGTTGGCATTCAGCCCACCCGATCTGAAGGACACCAGCAGATAAGAATTTGGCACCAGAACAGCTATTTTCTGCAGCTGCTTTCGATGTGCACTGGCCAAGCACTGGGAGTCTGCCGAGGGTGACAAGTGGGGGCTATCTGAGAAACTGACTAGTTGGGTGGCCCGGGGCAATTGCTCACTGTTCCAGCTTTGGTTTTTCATCAAAAACAAGGGGCCTAAGCTAGATGAAGCCTCTGGTCTCTTTCAGTTCTAAAATGCTCTGCTTCTTACAGGTCTTCCATAGGACATCAGTGATTCAGTTCATTACATTATATGTGTGCTCCCCCTCCAGAACCCCCCTCCCACCTCCCTCCCAATTCCATCCCTCTGGGTCATCCCGGTGCACCAGCCCTGAGCACCTTGTATCATGCATCAAACCTGGTCTAGCAATTCATTTCACATATGATAATTTACATGTTTCAAGGCCATTCTCCCATATCACCCTACCCTTGCCCTCTCCCATAGAGTCCAAAAGACTGTTCTATACATCTGTGTCTCTTTTGCTGTCTCGCATACAGGGTTATCATTACCATCTTTCTAAATTCTATATATATGTGTTAGTATACTGTATTGTTTTTCCTTCTGGCTTACTTCACTCTGTATAATAGGCTCCAGTTTCATCCACCTTATTAGAACTGATTCAAATGTATTCTTTTTAATGGCTGAGTAATATTTCATTGTGTATATGCTCCACAGCTTCCTTATCCATTCATCTACTGATGGACATCTAGGTTGCTTCCATGTCCTGGCTATTGTAAACAGTGCAGCAATGAACATTGGGGTACAGGTGTCTCTTCCAATTCTGGTTTCCTTGGTGTGTATGCCCAGCAGTGGGATTGCTGGGTCATATGGCAGTTCTATTTCCAGTTTTTTAAGGAATCTCCACACTGTTCTCCATAGTGGCCATACTAGTTTGCATTCCCACCATCTGTTGGTGCTTTAGTATCACACCTGTGAGTTGTTTCACATCTAGAGATGAGAATGTGGTCACCTGAGCCTGGATGCTTAGAACACTCCCTGGGCTTGCAGTGTGCAGGATGGACTGAAGGACCTGTGGATTGAGCAAACCAGGCAAGAGAAGCTGAGCTCTCAGGCTGAGGGTAATGGTGAGAAAGCCAGGGGAAGATTCAAGAGGCATTTTGTCCCTAGAACTGAGTTGACTGGGTTGTGAACTGGATGTGGGTGATGAAAGACAGGAAGAAATTAACGATGACTACGAGGTTTGTAACTTGGGCCAGACAGTGAACATCAAGAGTCATCATTTATAACTGAAGTTTAAAAGGGCAAGTCTGAAAGAGTACAGAATTTAGAAACTCTTCCATTCATTTAGGAACTCTACTGTCCATCGGCCTAACAAGATTCTTACCACAACTGGTCTTGGTCTTGGGGTTCAGATTCGAAGCCAGTACACTAGCAACTGAAAGCTGAGAGAGAGAGATAAGGACTCCTCGGTTCAAAGACACACATCTTGGAAACAATGTCCCTGACTTTCTCCTGTCCCTGAATTGTAAATGTATTCAGATCAGGGATCATGATTTTTCATTTTGAGTTTTAACGAAATCATAAGCCCCATCTTTCTAGTAGAAAGGAGGTGCTCAATAAATACTTGATGAATTAGCCCTAATAAAGAATAGTTACTGCTACTCTTGGTTTGGGCTTTCCTGGTGGCTCAGTGGTAAAGAACCCGCCCACCAATGCAGGAGACACAGACTATGTAATTCTGTGAGCTAGGAGCTGTAAGAGACATGCGTTCAGTCCCTGGGTCAGGAAGATCTTCTGGAGAAGGAAATGGCAACCCACTCCAGTATTCTTGTCTAGAGAATCCCATGACAGAGAAGCCTGGTGGGCTATAGCCCATGGGGTCAAAAAAGAGTCAGATACAATTTAGTGACTAAACAAACAACAACTCTTGGGGTAAATTATCTTTTTGTTGTGAAATGATGGTGATTTGGGAAAGTCCATTCTTTAGAGCCCCATTGAGGTACTTAATCATCACAGGCACCCAGGACACAGCTTGCCAATGACACTAATTCTTGCCAAACAGGAGGTGCCTCAGCTCTGCCCAGAATCTGATAGTTCTTGGGAGCCCTCAGACAGAAAGGTAACTCATTACATGAGTATAATAAAGGACAAAAGCTTTACAATGGGAAGAGACACTCTAACACTGTATACACGCTAAGTCTTCTGCTATGCATTTTGTAGGCAGTATCTCATTTAAGTCTCTCTTCAGAACATTACGAAGCCTCTGATTCTCTTTACTTATAGGTAGGAAAACCAAGGGCCACAGAGCTTCAGGAGCTTGCTGAGAGCCACACAGGTGTTAGTGATAGACTCAGAGTTTAAACCTGGTTCTTTTTAGTTCAGAATTGGCACCCTTAATCAACTCCATCCTGTTACCTCCCTCAATATGCCTCCCAGGTATAAAGGAAGCTGGTGGGAAAATGGTGCCCACCAACCAGGGCACCTTAGCCTTGGATGTGAACTTGGAACAGTGGATGAGTCTACAAAGTTATACCTGGTTCTGAGTGCTTAAAACAGTGTGAACCTTGGAAGAGGAGCCAGGTCTGTCTGCTTAGCTGGCAGTATCAACTGAAGCAGACAGGGCAAGGCATTTGTCATCTACAAAGACATCTGTTTCTTTTTCGTTGTGCTTTCCTCTTTATCTCCTAATGAAGACTCTTTGAAAACTGTCTGCTCTCTATCGGCTGAACTAAAAGAGGTAAATCTATTGTCATGCATGCATGCTAAGTCGCTTCAGTCATGTCCAGCTCTGTGTGACCCTGTGGACTGTAGCCCTCCAGGCTCCTCTGTGCATGGGATTCTCCAGGCAAGAATACTGGAGTGAGTTGCCATGCTTTTCTCTAGTGGATCTTCCTGACCAGGGATTGAACCCGCATCCCTTATGTCTCCTGCATTGGGGTTTTTAGCTACAGAATTACAGTCTTGGAGAATGCAGCACTAGAGGCTCTCCCACTCTACCTAGAATAGCCAGTCAGATCAGAGGTGTTTAATAGAATTGTTGAAGTGAGTTTCGGAAGAGACAACTTTCCACCAGCAACGGGTGATTCACTCTTATCCATTTTCACAAGGACAGGACAAGGAATAATACTTCTGAATTGAGACATGAAAATCAGGGTAGACCTAAGGAAGTTATCTGATAGAGAGGTTTTCTAACCATTACTATTAAGGATAAGTAATCGTGAAATTAAGTAGGATCTGTGGTATCTATTTCATAGAATCATGAAGCAGCAACACTTTAGAGCTAGAAGGTGTCCCATAGATATCTACTTTAGCTTCATCACAATATGCTAAAAATAATTAAAAATAAAGACTAGCCTAAATGCCTACTGTGATTACCTAACCACAGACTCTTATGCAACAATTAAAAACTATGGTCTCCAAATTGTGTAACTACATGGGAAAGGCTTATGCTATGAGCAGATAAGAAATTATAATTTTAATAATGATAATTGAAACCAAAATAATTTATTCATTTTACAGAGAAGGAAAATGAATTTGGATTTTGGAAATTGAATGTGGCTTCTCAACCATCTGGGATTAGAGAAAGACTCTGCTTGAAGATTCAGTTTTCATTCCCTTAGCATTTGAGATAATTTCTTAGCTATTTTTTACTGGCTGGTTTGTCTTCCTCTGTCCATGGGGTTGCAAAAGAGTCGTACACTACTTAGCAACTAAACAACAACAGCAAATGGTATTGGGACAACAGGGCATCCACAGGTCAAAGAATGAACTTGGAATTGGTGTGAAGAATTCTACTTCACATCAAAAATTAACTCAAAATGCATAAGTGACTTATGCACTAAATATAAAAACCAGAACCATGAAAATATTAGAAGTAAACATAGGGGTGAATCTTTAAGACCTTGGACTTGGCAGTGGATATAATAACAAAACCCTGGAAAAGGAAATGGCAATCCACTCCAGTATTCTGGCCTGGAGAATTCCATGGAGAAAGAAGTCTGGCAGGCAGGCTACAGTCCATGGGGTCACAAAGAATCGGACATGCCTGAGCACCTAAGACACACACAAATTATATTCTGATAAGGATCTAGTAAGAGTATATAAAAGATTCTTTAAAAAAACACAACATGGTTATATTTTAATATACAACCAAATATAAAACATCATAGTAATCTGATGGCAATTAAATATGGTATTTCATTTGTACTGCATGACATCCTCAGTCATAAATGAGTTCTTGGAAATCAGTAACAAGACATTCATATACCAAGAGAATTGGGAAAGAAAACAAAAACAGAGCAAAATGAAATAACACAAGTGAATGGTAAGGATTAAGCATATATGAAGTTGACTGAGCTGGACAATAACGGAAGAAAAGCAATTTCTTTTTAATATCATATTGCCAAAGATTAAAAATAACAAAAAGGCAAACAATTTCAAATTGTTTTTAACGGCCAAAGGATTTGAATAGATATTTTTCCAGAGATATACTAGTGGCCAACAAACACATTAAAAGATTCCTACCATGATTAGTCATTAGTAATTAGTCATTAGTTTAAATCAAAACCACAATGAAGGACTACTTCACACCCACTAGGATGGTTATTCTAGTAACAAAAAAGGACTATCACAAGCATTGGTGAGGATGTGAAAAAACTGTAATCCTCCAACAATGTTGGTGGTAGAAATATTAGCTAGTGTGAAAAACAGTTTGAGAGTCCTTCAAAAAGTTAAGCATAGAATTACCATATAACCCACGAATTCCACTCCTAGGATTGAAAATAGTTATTCAAACAAATACATGCACATGAATGTTTAAAAGAGCACAGTTCACAACAGCGGTTGGAAATATCCCAAATATCCTAAATAAATAAATTGTGGTATCCTCATACAATAGAGTATTATTCAGTCATAAAAATGAATAAATACCACAAAGTGGATGAACTTTGAAAACATTATGCAAAGTGGAAGAAATCAGGCACTAAAGATCACATATTGTATGATTTAATTTGTATAAAACAGATAAATCAATCCATCAGGATAAAATGTAGATTGGTCGGTTGCCAGGGGCTGGAGTGAGGTGGCATGGGGAGAGGCTGCTTAAAAGAGTTTTAGTTTGTAATGATGGAAATGTTTTGGAACTAGATGAACACTGCAGTTGCACAAATTGTCAGGGTACTAAATGTCACTACTTTATTCACAGTAAAATATGTCTTGTGAGTTTCATCTCAAAAAGGATTTTTCTTTTAAAAAAGTAGTATTTTTTATCAAGTATAAGAAAATGAGTCATTTTACACTCATCTTCAAGGGCAGTAAATACATCTGTCAATAGACGTTTCCACACTATATTATTTTCTTACATAATCAGTTTCTGCTATTCTAGGAACTCTCTGCAGCTCAAACTCTTATCGCAGGATTCAATCAGAAAAAATAATTGAATTTAGAAAGTAAAATAAATAATCAGTGCAAATCCAATGCTTCAAAGAAGGCACCCAAGCCAATGCTCTGGGACAACCCAGATAACAGGGTGGTAATGGAAGTGAGAGGAGGGTTCAGGATGGGGGAGACGCATGTATTCCGGTCACTGGTTCACGTCAACGTATGGCAAAACCCATCACAATAATGTAAAGTAATTACCCCCAATTAAAATAAATTAAACATATATATTTTTAAAGTTAAGTTTTTGAGCACCATACAACTGGCCCAGTCATGAAAGGATGTGTTCAGCGCGCCATCTAGTGACCAATTTGTAAGTTGCAGCAAACCTTTAACCTGCACTTATTAACCCTGAGGTTACTTTCTGCCTTTTCACTCTCAAGCGTTTTAGGTCTCTGGTGGTGAATACAAAGACCGAGGTTACACACCTTCTGGAAGACTTAACATTTTAAAACAACACAGGCACTCTGTCTTAACCTAGATTCCCTAGAGGACAGAGCCGGAAGCAAAAGCATTGGAGCTAACACCTTTTGCGGGGAATCTGGAATCACCGGAGCAAGTAAGTGGAAGGAAATGGGAGAGAGGCAGGGAAGGAGGGAGACGAAACCCCGTGTAGTGCAGAGCTGAACTGGTTACAGTTCGGGGACTAGCAGGACGTCCTCGGAGAGGACGCAGGGTCCCCTAAGGGTGGTGGTGCCGGGGCTGCGGAGGGAGGGCTGGGGGAAGGATTTCCTGCCTGCTCCATCTCCCTTTCCTGGAGGTTGGTCCCATCTGGGGTCTCCTCCCTTACTCCCGCCTGGGCACCATGTGGGATCAGGCCCGGCTCTTCTTTCACATGGCCCAGCCTTGATGACCCGCCCCCACCCTCAGTTCATGCGGGAAATGGCCCCTTTCTGAGAGTCAATTCCTAGGCAGATTGATAAGAAGTCCGGGTTCCCTGAGGAGGAGAATGGGGTCTGGGGCTCTCGAAGTGGAGGTAGGGGTCTGGAATTCTCAAGGAGGAGGAAAGGACAAGCATCTTTTCTCTCTCTCTCTCCATTCCTTAGTTTTAGTCACATATTTTTTTTTCTTTAAGCCTGGAACTGATGATTACACAATAAACAACTCAGTTTAAACACTGTACTAAGGATTATATAACAGTGTATCCTGCTTGAGGACAGTTTCTCCTTCCTGAAAACCTTCTCGCTAATCCTGTTATCTTAAAATGTAAACTATGGGAGTGGGTCTAGTAAGATCTTTGCAGCCTTGAGACATTCTTTTGATTTACTATAATAACTAATTTTAAAAGTTACATTCAGAAAACTAAGATCATGCCATCTGGCCCCACGTCCCACCACTTTATGTCAAATAGATGGGGAAACAGTGACAGACTTTATTTTGGGGGGCTCCAAAATCACTGCAGATGGTGACTGCAGCCATGAAATTAAAAGACGCTTCCTCCTTGGAAGAAAAGTTATGACCAACCTAGACAGCATATTAAAAAGCAGAGACATTACTTTGCCAACAAAGGTCTGTCTAGTCAAGGCTATGGTTTTTCCAGTAGCCATGTATGGATGTGAGAGTTGGGCCGAAGAATTGATGCTTTTAAACTGTGGTGTTGGAGAAGACTCTTGAGAGTCCCTTGGACTGCAAGGAGATCAAACCAGTCCATCCTAAAGGAGATCAGTCCTGAATATTCATTGCAAAGACTGATGCTGAAGCTGAAACTCCAATACTTTGGCCACCTGATACAAAGAACCAACTCATTTGGAAAGACCTTGATGCTGGAAAAGACTGAAGGCAGGAGGAGAAGAGGACGACAGAAGATGAAATGGTTGGATGGCATCACCGACTCAGTGGACATGTTTGAGTAAACTCCGGGAGCCCGTGATGGACAGGGAGGCCTGATGTGCTGCAGTCCATGGGGTTGCAAGGAGTCAGACACGACTGAGCGACTGAACTGAACTAAATTTAAAAAGTACATAACTCCCTTGCTAACACTAGCGAGGAGGGCACTCTCTGCCCCCTTCTGATGTCCATGTAAGAAGCTTTCTCTGTCCCTTTTCACTGTAATAAAACTTGTGCCACACAAGAGTCCTGAGTGGTCAAGTCTGGTCTCTGGTCCAAAAGCTAAATCTTCTTCGGAGATCACAAATCCAACATCATTCACCATAAGCCATCATTCATTTCCTAAAGGCAGCCATGCATTGCAACAAAATTTTCTTTCCTGGAAGTGTATCTTCTTCCTCTGCAACCATCAAGAAAGCAGCTGGTGGCAGGGGTCTTTCTGGAGACCTAGCCCTGCTGGAGGGGACCCAAAGAGGCTTACAAACTGGGCTATGCACGTGTGTCAACCTGTTAGGGGAACTCACAACACAGTCACTATTTCTTTTGCCTGTGGGTCATCTGGGGATTCTCAGATCCCCTGTAGTAAATTTTTTAAGGACACTTCTTGCCCTTCTAGAAAACCACTTCAGGAAGCTACCCACAACTACTTAGTTTATGTGAAATGAAGTGAAAGTGGTTCAGTTGTGTCTGGCTCTTTACGACCCCATGGACTATACAGTCCATAGAATTCTCCAGGTCAGAATACTGAAGTGGGTAGCCTTTCCAATCCAGGTAGCGAACCCAGGTCTCTGGCATTGCAGGAGGATTCTATACCAGTGGAGCCACAAGGGAAGCCCAAGAATACTGGAGTGGGTAGCATATCTCTTCTTCAGCAGATCTTCCCAACCTAGGAATCAAACTGGGGTCTCCTGCATTGCAGGCAGATTCTTTATTTCGTTTATGAATGTATAACTTGCCTCATCGTTTGGTTATATTTGTTAGCAGTGTTACAGTTCTTGGAGGATTTTTGGAGGAGGAGTTATTCAAGGAAGGACCAGTGATGATCATTTCATTTGAACTTCCAGCAATCCTGCCAGAAATAAATGGGGATGATTATGGCCACTTTATACTTGTTAGAGCTGGACCTTGTCTTTAAGAATAAACAGCAAGTGGTAGGTTCACTTGCTACATCTTTATGAAAATATTAGAATCATTCTGCTCCTTCTCATGGAAAACCTGCATCGACAGATATGAATTCTGTGTTTGTGTTTTAAGATGAAAACACACACTCTAGTGCAGTACAGAGTTCTATTCACTCTGTCCATTTTGGTTCTTGTGCTGTGCTTAGTCACTCAGTTGTGTCTGACTCTTTGTGACCCCATGGACTGTAGCCTGCCTGGCTCCTCTGTCCATGTGGATTCTCCAGGCAAGAATACTGGAGTGGGCTGTCATGCCCTCCTCCAGGGGATCTTCCGAACCCAGGTCTCCCACATTGTAGGCAGATTCTTTATCATCTGAGCCACTAGGGAAGTCCATTTTGGCTCTTCACTCCAGCCAAATAATATTGTGGACAAAAACAGAAGCATTAAAAAAGTGGTAATATAGATCTTTGCACTTTGTTTTGATTAAAAATAGGTAAAACTAAGAATAGGTAAACTGGTGAAGTAAATGAACACATTAAAATGAGTCTGTACTTCCCCCTTGTGGTCAAGAGTGGTATCATAGGAAGGAGGGTGTGAAAGTGAGAAGTATGGTTATTTTGGGAAACTCCTTGTACTGTGGTGGAGATTACTATGCAACAACCAAATTCTTTCATTGCTGATTAACTGCTCCAAACTCTCAGATTCCTCACCTGCAAAATGAAGTGAATATCTGAGAGAGTGGCTGGGAGAGTGAAGCGTAAACCAGTGTTGCTCTGCAGCTGGCCTAGGTGAGCACAAAAGGGATGCCGCCTTCCTCCATTAAACTAGAATGACCCTGGGCTTCCCTGGTGACTCAGTGGCAACGAATCTGCCTGCCAATGCAGGAGACACGGGTTCGATCCCTAGTCTAGGAAGATCCTATGTGCCATGGAACAATGAAGTCCGTGCACCACAACTATTGAGCCTGTGTTGTAGAGCCCAGGAGCCACAACTACTGAAGCCCTCATTCCCTCGAGCCCACACTCCATAACGAGAAGCCACCATAATGAGAAGCCCACACACAATGGGAGCGGTTCCCACTTTCGACAACCAATAAAGATCCGCCAAAGCCAAGAATAAATGAATAAAGGGGGCAATGGTGGACAACCATTTAGACGCAGAGTAAATGTAGAGGGTGGATGAGTTGTTTTTGTTATTGTGTTTTTACAGATTAGCCAAAATCTAGGATGAATAGATATGTGATAAGACACAGAATGTAAATGTGAGTGTCTTCAAAGATTTCTTTCTAGAAGAGTCCTCTGTCTCCCTCAAGTTGCATGGTCCTGGTGACTGGGTCTCTTTCCACACAAACACCACCTGCCAGGAGCTGTCCCTTTGGCTTCTATGATACAACACACTCTTGGGCCCCCCTCACCCGCCCCGTCCCTGATGAACTCTTGTTAGCCTCTTGAAGGCCCACCCACGTCCACCTGTTTCTGCCCACTGGTACCCAGGGTTCAATCGGATTCCTATGATGGTCCTCTGAAGGCAAGAAAACAGCATCACATTCACCCTAAAGATTCTCTCCAAGCTTCAAATCATAAACTGTTTCATCTGCTGTTCACTGGTCATGAAATCCACACTCTAAAGGCCTAGTTGCTTTCCACTGGGTAAGTTAAGTTTGCAGATGTTGCTCTTAGCATGGGGTGGATTCCAGGAACAGACATAGTAGACCCAGTCGACTGTCTGCTTTGTTCCATTCTTACACTCTTATTAATGCAGCCCAGAGTTGTTGCTATTGATCAGCACGTCCATGTCATTTTCAATTTTTTTTTTACTTCAACAATAGGAATATATTTCTTCAGGTGCTGGAAGTGAGAAGTTCAAGCTCAAGGTGTTGGCAGGGCTGGTTTCTTTGGGGGTCTCTTTTCTTGGCTTGTAGCTACCCGGAAGTCTTCTCCCTGTGTTTTCACATAGTCTTCCCTGTGTCTCAATCCCTGCTGATTAAGTTCGTTTTTCACAACCTCTACTGCTAACCCATTTAATCTCTATTTGCACAGTTGTATCTTTTTATCACCAATTTATAACTTTGCATGTATGCCCACTTAAGATTAAACTGGTAAAATTGAAACTAGCCTGTAATTTTTATTTTTTTTAGTTGCAGGCCCCAATTAAATTAATGATGGAGTCTCTAGCCATCTGGTATGAGGTATTATTAATTTTCTCAAATTTTTTTTCCCTATTTGGGTCACTGAAAGAGAATATGCTTGTGGAAGATGCAGATAGTTCAGCAGGTCTGGAGGTTAACAGAGAACAGAGGAAGCCAGCTGTCTTTAAATATTGGAAATCCTAGAGAAAAAAAAATCCCAGACAATGAAAATACAGTTGGCTTTCTGATAGAATTCAGAAAGGTATGTCAACAAGGTAGCACTTCCTCCAAAGGCACTAGCAAAGCTTGTCTCCTCCAGTTTCTCATGGCTCCAGACATTCCTAGGCTTGTGGACACATCACTCCAGTCTCTGGCTCTGTTTTCATACGCCTTCTCCCCTTCTGTGTCTTCTCTTTTGTCTCTTGTAAAATACTTGCTATTGGATTTAGGCTCCACCTGGGACTGCCCTGGTGGCTTAGACAGTAAAAAAATTGCCTGCAATGCAGGAGACCCAGGTTTGATCCCTGGGAGGGAAAAATCCCTGGGAGGGAGAAGGAAATGGCATCCCACTCCAGTATTCTTGCCTGGAGAATCCCATGGACAGAGGAGTCTAGTGGGCTACAGTCCATGGGGTTGCAAAGAGTTAGACAGGACTAAGTGACTAACACTTATTTACATACTTACTTGGGGCTTCCCTGATGGCTCAGATGGTAAAGAATCTGCCTGCAATGCAGGAGACCTGGGTTCGATCCCTAGATTGGGAAGATCCCTCGGAGAAGGGAATGGCAACCCTCTCCAGTATTCTTGCCTGGAGAATCCCATGAACAGAGGAGCCTGGCGGGTTACAGTCCATGGGGTTGCAAAAAGTCAAGCCACAATCTATGCGGGTCACAAAGAGTGAGTGACTAACACTTTCACTTTCTGGATTATCCAGAATGATCCTGTCTTGAGTTCTTTAATCATATTTGCAACGACTGTTTCCTAGTCAGGTCATATTTACAGGTTCTGGAGAGTAGAAGTTGGACCTATCTTCTGGAGGGACATGTTCAGTGACTGCAGTGGATCATCCCATGACCTCATGTTCCACGATGCCAAAGACTCTGATCTGATTGTCACTTCAGCTGATCTTTAAGTTTGATTTTTAAGATTTCCTTTATAAGCTCATCAGTCACCACCAATTACTCACCCTATCCCTAGTTTCTTTTTCTTTCCTTTGGTATCATCTAGCTTGTCTAATTTAGCTGGGGTTGGAGAAGTTGGGTTTCTTGGCACAGACGTCTTTTCTGGGTGGTCTCCAAACAAATGGTCTGAACTTGATCTCGATTTCTGATCTGTTCTCATCACTGAGCAGCTGTAATATGACAGGAAGGCTTTGTGGGTCCAGTGCTAATGACATTATCATTTGAAGCACTATAGGCTGCATTTGTCCAGAGGCCTGGAAAGGGAATGCTAGAGACTCAAGTTTCAACCTGACATAAGTTGTGAGCTTAGTGTCTGGGTGGTGATCATTACTCATGAGTTTTACAACTATCATCTCCCCATCTAAGGCTTATTCCTTTTGCGTCTGGTCTTTTGATGATCAGAAGTTTTGAAAATGAATATAAGCAACCTTATAAATCTTTTTCTTGATATGCAGCAAAAAAAAAAAAAACCCTGCAGAAACACAGAGCAGGATTCTATTTATATTAAGTTGAAACAGGCAAAGTAATGCTCTATGTTGCTTGGAGATATCCAGCTAGGTAGCAGAAGTAAAAGAAACGCATAGAAATGATAAATACTCAATTGACAGTGGTGGTCACCTCTTGGAAAAAGGATTGGGTGAGATTCTGAAAAGAAATGGAAAGGGCATTAATTTTATTAGTAATATAATTATCTTTTTAAATTGAGTGATAGTCACAAAACCAAAATGTTCTGGAACACACCCTTTCTCCTCCTGGCAGACTTTTTCTACCTGAGGCGAGTGCCTAAACCTATATAGTCTTTAATGCCATGTTTAGGCTTAATGTGGATTTCACCAGTTAACACTCAGCAAGAGCTCTTCTGTCTATAAATTCTGGTTGGATATGAGAACTGCACTGATGTCATCACTGTTCACTTCTTCTCTGTTACTAGGGAAGGTTGTGGGGTATATCAAAAAGTTTCACCCTTTCAATATATATTTTCTAAGAGTTCTCTATTTATCAATATCATATACCATTATTTCTAGAAGTTAGAGTGATCAGAGACTAGAAGATCCTATAAATATACACGGTACCAATGTTTTGTCTTTTTAAAACTTAACTTGTTTGTCTTCATTTCCAGCAAATACATTATTTATGGTTTGGACATTCTCATTAGGATGGGCTTTTAGCCAATTTGGGGCTTCCCAGGTGGCACCAGTGGTGAAGAACCTGCCTGCCAATGCAGGACACGTAAGAGATGTGGGTTCAGTCTCTGGGTTGGGAAGATTCCCTGGAGGAGGGCAGGGCTCCCCCCTCCAGTATTCTTGTCTGGAGAACCCCATGGACAGAGGAGCCTGGAGGGCTGCAGTCCATGGGGTCAAAGAGTCGGATACCACTGAAGCGACTTAGCAGCAGGTGCAGTTAGCTACTTTAATACTCACATGCCTTTTTCCCAACTACTGTCAGGGAAAGTAGAGGTAGACAGATATAATCCCTTGGGAAGACCAAGCAGAAATAGGCACTCCCACACCCAGGAAAGGTTGTGTTTTAATGTCACAGTAAATTCAACTCAACAATTCCATAAACTTATTGAGCACTTGCTGCCTGAGGCACTTAGCAAGAGATCTGCTCCCCAACCTTAGGAGCTTTCACTCTAGTTGAGGAAGAAGGAGGAGAGAAAGGTAGTAGGTAGAGCAATTCCTATAAGGTGGAAATGCTGAATGTGAATTTGTTTCATTTTATTCTACTTTTCTCAATACCTTCTCTTCTTACCTAAGTAAGGTAGTACTTAGTACTAAGACGTCAATGCCGACTCTTCTGGCAGGACAGGTGGATCATTCTCAAGCACAGTCAGATGCTTGCTAGTGAGGGACTGCAGTGTTTTCACTTCCAGTGTGTGAATCCAAAGGATCTATCTCTGGCACTCTCCAGCAATTTCTACACAGTAACTTTCTTGAGATGAGGCTTGAATTGCTCACAAAGAAAATCAGACTTAGCTTAATTTTGTCAAGTTGCTTGCTCCCTGGGAATAATGAGGTGGATTTTCCATTGGTTATAATCAAAACTGGGATCTCCTTTAAGATGAAAACTGTTCCATGATCTGATACATCCAGGCACCTGTGATAATCCCTAGAGTAGCACGATGAGTTTGGGAATGGATGAGTTTTCTTATTCTATTTAGTATTTAAAATGGACATAGAAAACAAATTTATGGTTACTAAAGAGGAAGAGGGAGGGATAAGTTAGGAGTATGGGATTAACAGATACACCACTGTATGTAAAATAGATAACAAGGATTTACTGTATAGCACAGGAAATTAGATTCAATATCTTACAATAATATACAGTGGAAAAGATTGAAAATTATATGTATACATACACACATATATATGAATCACTTTGCTTTATATCAGAAATTGACCTGATATTGTCAATCAACTATTCTTCAATTAAAAAACAAAAATAAGATCATACATCATGATCAAGTAGGCTTTATCCCAGGGATGCAAGGATTCTTCAATATTCGTAAATCGATCAATGTAATACACCACATTAACAAATTGAAAAATAAAAATCACATGATTATCTCAATAGATGCAGAGAAAGCCTTTGACAAAATTCAACATCCATTTATGATAAAAACCCTCCAAAAAGTAGGAACAGAAGGAACATACCTCAACATAATAAAAGCTATATATGACAAACCCACAGCAAACATTATCCTCAATGGTGAAAAACTGGAAGCATTCCCCCTGAAATCAGGGACAAGACAAGGGTGCCCACTCTCACTACTACTATTCAACATAGTTTTGGAAGTTTTGGCCACAGCAATCAGAGCAGATAAAGAAATCAAAGGAATACAGATTGGAAAAGAAGAAGTAAAACTCTCTCTTTTTGCAGATGACATGATCCTCTATATTGAAAACCCTAAAGACTCTACGAGAAAATTACTAGAGCTAATCAGTGAATATAGCAAAGTTTCAGGATATAAAATCAACACACAGAAATCCCTGGCATTCCTATACACTAACAGTGAGAAATCAGAAAGAGAAATTAAGGAAACAATCCCATTCACCATCAAAACAAAAGGAATAAAATACTTAGGAGTATTTCTACCTAAAGAATCAAAAGACTTGTATATAGAAAACTATAGAACACTGATGAAAGAAATCAAGGAGGACACAAACAGATGGAGAAATGTACCATGTTCGTGGATTGGAAGAATCAATATAGTGAAAATGAGTATACTACCTAAAGCAATCTATAGATTCAATGCAATTCCTATCAAGCTACCAGAGGTCTTCTTCAACGAATTAGAACAAATAATTTCTCAATTTGTATGGAAATACAAAAAACCTCGTATAGCCAAAGCAATCTTGAGAAAGAAGAATGGAACTGGCGGAATCAACCTACCTGACTTTAGGCTATACTACAAATCCACAGTCATTAAGACAGTATGGTACTGGCACAAAGACAGAAATATAGATCAATGGAACAGAATAGAAAGCCCAGAGATAAATCCACGCATCTATGGACACCTTATCTTTGACAAAGGAGGCAAGAATATACAATGGAGAAAAGACAACCTGTTTAACAAGTGGTGCTGGGAAAACTGGACAGCCACTTGTAAAAGAATGAAACTAGATCACTTTCTAACACCATACACAAAGATAAACTCAAAATGGATTAAAGATCTAAGCATAAGACCAGAAACTATAAAACTCCTAGAGGATAACATAGGCAAAACACTCTCTGCTATAATCCAAAGCGGGATACTCCATGACCCACCTCCCAGAATATTGGAAATAAAAACACGAATAAACAAATGGGACCTAATTAAAATTAAAAGCTTTTGCACAACAAAGGAAACTATAAGCAAGGTGAAAAGACAGCCTTCAGAATGGGAGAAAATAATAGCCAATGAAGCAACAGACAAACAATTAATCTCAAAAATATACAAACAACTCCTGCAGCTCCATTCTAGAAAAATAAACAACCCAATTAAAAAGTGGGCCAAAGAACTTAACAGACATTTCTCCAAAGAAGACATAAAAATGGCTAACAAACACATGAAAAGATGCTCAACATCACTCATTATCAGAGAAATGCAAATCAAAACCACAATGAGGTACCACTTTACACCAGTCAGAATGGCTGCCATCCAAAAGTCTACAAGCAATAAATGCTGGAGAGGATGTGGAGAAAAGGGAACCCTCTTACACTGTTGGTGGGAATGCAAACTAGTACAGCCACTATGGAAAACAGTGTGGAGGTTCCTTAAAAAGCTGCAAATAGACCTGCCATATGACCCGGCAATCCCACTGCTGGGCATATACACCGAGGAAACCAGAATTGAAAGAGCCACGTGCACCCCAATGTTCATCGCTGCATTGTTTACAATAGCCAGGACATGGAAGCAACCTAGATGCCCATCAACTGACGAATGGATAAGAAAGCTGTGGTATATATACACAATGGAATATTACTCAGCATTAAAAAAAAATTCATTTGAAGCAATTCTACTCAGATGGACGAAACTGGAGCCCATTATCCAGAGTGAAGTAAGCCAGAAGCAAAAACAACAATACAGTATATTAACACATATATATGGAATTTAGAAAGACAGTAATGAGAACCCAACATGGGAGACAACAAAAGGAACGCAGATGTATAGAATAGACTTGTGGACTTTGTGGATGAGGGTAAGGGTGGGATGATATGGGAGAAGGGCATTGAAGCATGTTAATTGTCATGTGTCTAATCAATCGCCAGCCCAGGATTGATGCTCGGGGCTGGTGCAGCGAGATTTCCCGGGGGGGAGGGAGGAGGGAGGGGGGATCCGGAGGGGAAGCATATGTAAACCCATGGTGATATCATGACAATGTATGGCAAAAACAATAATAAAAAAAGAATCTCTAAAAAAAAAAAACAAAAACAAAACAAAAAAAAAATAGATGATATAAAGTAGCTGTATTATAATAGGGCATTGAGAATCTAACACAAATATAATTTAGGTTACTTACAAAGTTCCTTTCTTCTCTCCTTCTCTTCTTTCTTCTTTCTGTACTTTTTTCTTCCTCTCTTTCCTTCTTTCCTTCCTTTCTTCCTTGTATAATAGCTACCAAATGTTGAGTGTTAGCATCACGCTAAGGATGGTTCATAGATATTTGCATTGAATCCCTGCAGTTACTGTCTGAAGCGGAAATAATTTGCTATCTTACTTCAAGCTCCTGCTTTGACTACCACACTATACTGCTTCCACCAAAGGGTTTTTTTGTTTTCTCTTTTCCCAAAGGAACCATTGTTTAGGGGCATAGCCTCTAGTTCAGAGGGATACTTAGAAACGGAAAATGTTTCCTTTACTTGTCAAACAAATTGCTGGGAAATCTATAGGCCAAGGTAAAGGAAGTACATGGCTCATTAGCAGCAGAAGAAATACAGATTAAGTCAGTTGGTCTTAACTACCTTTCTGTAACAGGGGTGGAGCAGGCCACACAGTCATTATCTGGCACGCTTAGCACTGTTCTCGCGAGACCCCAGCACTGTTCTCGCGAGACCCTGAGCACTGTTCTCGTGAGACCCTGAGCTGTGAGGTTTGAGGATCAGCTCCACTAACAGTCAGCCTCACTGTGGTCTTCATGGCAGAGAGTGCGGTGTGAGGTGGATTGCAGCCTTCTCCTGAAGCCCTCCAGGCCTGGAGGCCAGTAGGTGAGCTGGGGAGCCTGGGAACAGGCTGGGGGTTGCGTCTGGCAGAGCTCCAGAGCCCTCGGCCTGGCTGCCTCCTAGCCAGGCCTAAGCCTTGACCGAATGGCTGCAGCAGTTTCTGTGGGTCAAGGCCAGTGGAGGCCTCAGCAACTGAAGTATACCCGACAGTGCTATTAAGGTAACAGATTCCACCAGCTTCAGTCTCTCCGTTCAAATTTCAAATATTGGTCCAGCTGAAGTTGTAAGATATTGGATATCATTACTTCCGGTCCCACTCCGAGGTTGGGGCTGTTTTTAAAGAGGGGCAATTGTGAGTTAATTGTGAGCTAAAGTGGGTAATTAACTGGTATTTGCTACACCTGTGTGTTAGTTCCTATTAATTCTATACAAATGATTCTCCCCAGTTTAAGTGAAAAGCCTGAGGGCCCGCTAGGCCCTGGGTGCCTGGCTCCTCTGGTGATCCCGGCTGAGCAGAGTCTGGGGAGCTGGCCCCGAAGGTGCCGTCAGCTTAGATCTGCCTCTTGAATTGGCCTCGGCAGTGGCGGGAGAACCTTGACTGGGTGCTGAATAATCACTCCCAGGCAGGCTGTCCAGGTCTTAGCTGGGTCCTGGACCTGGGAGAGGGAAGTTGAGCCTTGGGACCCTGCCCTTTCTTCTCAGAACAAAGAGTATCATTTTTGGTGGAGGTTTACTGGAATACTCTGACCCAACCATGACCCGACACCAACAGGTTTTCAACAACTAACCGCACCCCTCCCTCACCTTTCCTAGAAAGGGGCTTTGCTGAAAGCTTTTGGGGATTTTTTTTTTAAGACATGAGCCACCCGTCTCCTTGCAGGGCCCTGCAGTAAGCATTTCTTTGCTCCAAACTCATGATGTTTTGGTATTCTTTGGCCTCACTGTGAGTTGGGCACATGAACTTGCTTGCCTTCCTAACATTCCCACAAGTCTCTCCATGCTCCCAACAAGTCAGCTTCTTGTTGTATGCTGTTTACTCTCTTCCTCACCACTATCACATTCCCTCTATGTACCTCTAAAGAAATCGTCATTAATTTTCCATGAAAACTCAACACTTGTTAAGTGTCTTTGCCTCACAATTAAGAACTTCTGTGAATATGAGTCACTGGAGGCCTGACGTACTTGAGTTCAAAGAGTGTAGCCCGTGTGTTTATGAGCCATTTCCATAAAACAGGAAATAGCCTGTTTTTCCTGAACTGTTGCCCTTGAATCAGTCTCTGCCAAAAATCACAGGGTGTGGAGTTGTTACCTGTTTTACTAGATGGAGGACTATAGTCTTTGCTTTCTGATCCCAAATTGCAATGTACTTTCTAGGAAGGTACATTGTCATAGACAATGAGTCTTTGCCTGAGTATGCAAGACAATGAGTCTTGCATCCATGTACATAGCCCAGGAGTTACTTTTTTTTCATCAGGTCACTGAAAGTTGGGCCTCGAAATCTGGAGAGAGGTTTCCTTTCCTTTCTGTAAGACCACACTCGTGCTTACTCAGTCATGTCCAGGTCTTTGTGACCTCATGGACTGTAGCTTGCCAGGGTCTTCTGTCCATGGAATTTCCCAGAATACTGGAGTGGGTTGCCATATCCTTCTCCAGGGGATCTTCCTGACTCAGGGATCAAACCCGGGTCTCCTGCATTGGCAGACAGGTTTTTTACTGCTGAGCCACCAGAGAAGCCCTTGGCAAGACCACTCATCTACAAAAGGTTTTAAAACAGTTTTCTGTTTTATTAATAATATTAGCTAATATTCCTTGGGTGTTTATATTGTACAAAATCCTCAGCTTTAGAGGCATGAATTCTCAGAACTACCCTAGGAGATGGGTAGATTTAAAAAATTGTCCTGTAAGTTGCTGGAAGATGGAACCCTTCCAGGGCCCAAGAGTGGGCTCTTATCTAACACTTGGAAATGAATTGTGAGGAGACACACATACTGACAAAACAGAAGACTTTATTGGAAAGGAGCAGTAGGGTAAGGGAACCCAGGAGATCTGCTTTCCTAGGCGACTTGCAGTCTCAGGGTGTATGGTAATAGGGTTCACTTTCCAGATTGTCCAGTCATCTTGCTTGCACCCGTGTTTGGTCTGACTCAGGGTCCTTCCTGGTGGTGCATTCATCTCTCTGCCAAGATAGATTCTAGTGTGAGAGTTACTGGGCAGGACTGTTATGGGCTGGAGTCTCCTTTTTGGCCCCTCCCAAATTCTCCCAGTTAGTTTTTGGTGTTAGCAATGTGTTCCTTATTGGGACCTCTTGTTGTGAGATAACTCATGCATTTGGTTATTATTGTGCCTGGACAAGGCAGGCAGTTTTAATCAGTGGTTCCATAACATGTAGAGACCTTTAGCTACTTTTCCGAAATGATGCAACAAAACAGTGGCAGCACCATTGAATGAACTCAAGTGTGTCTGACTCTAGAGCCTTTACCTCTGACCACTCCTCACTGCTGCCCCACAGGTTGATCTTATAGCTCTTAGTATGCTTGCTTTATTCCTTGTCTGATTAGTCCAGAGAAGTGTTGTTGGCAAGGAGTTTAGATTTCACAGGTTATCTGTGTGAAAATGAGAAGGAGCTTGGTGAGGAAAGTGAGAGGGGTGGGCAGCTGCACTGGCAGTTCTGAGGAAGTAGACATTAATCAGCTCTGCTAGACTAAAGTGCTGAGTGCTGAAGAATTGATGCTTTTGAACTGTGGTGTTGGAGAAGACTCTTGAGAGCCCCTTGGACTGCAAGGAGATCAAACCAGTCCATCCTAAAGGAGATCAGTCCTGAATATTCATTGGAAGGACTAATTCTGAAGTTGAAGCTCCAATCTTTTGGTCACCTGATGCAAAGAGCTAACTCATTAGAAAAGACTCTGATGCTGGGAGAGATTGAAGTCAGGAGGAGAAGGGGACGACAGAGGATGAGATGGTTGGTTCGCATCACTGGCTTAATGGACGTGAGTTTGAACAAGCTCTGGGAGTTGGTGATGGACAGGGAGGCCTGGCGTTCTGCAGTCCATGGGGTCACATAGAGTCAGACACAACTGAGCAACTGGACAACAACAAAGACTAAAGTGCAGTGAACAGGGTACAATCAGGGAAGAGATTGGGAGGAGAGGATATGGGGTTGGAACAGGAGTAGTTTTTGTAGACCACCTTGGAGAACCTACTTTCTCAACCTTAGAAAGTAGAGTTCTTACTATATAATGCTTATTTCAAAAAGCTTTGCAGTGCTTCATTAATTTCCACTTATTCATTCAGCCTACATTCTAACACAACACTTAGATAAAATGTACTGTGCTTTACATTAAGACTACCAAAAGGAATTCAGTGTGACCCTGACATAAAGGAACTGATCATCTTGGGAGATGGTCAGTAGAACGCAGTGTAAGGTAGTGACCAATCGCATGGCTCCTGAACTGAAAGAAAATAAGTTCACATCTGAGCTCCACACAATCCTGTCATCCCAGACAAATCTCTTAATGCCTCTAAGCCTCCGTTTCTGCATCTGTTCAATTTAATAAGAGGAGTAGAAATAATACACGTAAAACATACAACTGAGTTCTTACCATACTGTATACTAAAAAAATTCTAGCTGTTACTATGTAAAGAAATCATTGTTGTTCATTATTAGAAGTGCTGTCCCAGAAATATGTTCTATGAAAATGAATTATGTAATGAAGGATGAACATGAAGCTGTTCCAAAGGATCAGATGATTTAATCTAAAATGTAAAATGACTACAAGTTTGATAGGCAAACAAGAGGGAGGTTGAAGTGTTTTAGACAGAAGCAACAACTTATGCAAAGGCATGGAGATTGAAGAGAAGAATGACAACATCATGTTTAGGGACCAGTGGGTTGGTTGGTGGGAGGGGGGAGAAGGTGAGGAGGACAGGGGTGTCTGAAAAGGAAGTCTGAGACTGGACCCTCAAGAGTCTGGCTTCCTGGCTGAGAAGTCTCTTTACTAGTGAGTCCTTCCAGATTGCTGAAAAAATGAAGTTACTGAATTCTGTGTGTAAGTTGCTTTAGTCGTGTCCAACTCTTTGTAGCCCTGTGAATTGTAGCCTGCCCGGCTCCTCTGTCATGGGATTCTCCAGACAAGAATACTGGAATGGGTAGCCATTTCCTTCTCCAGAGAATCTTCCTGACCCAAGAATTCGAACCTACATCTCTTACATCTCCTGCATTGGCGGGCAGGTTCTTTACCACTAGTGCCACCTGGGAAGCCATTAAAGTGTCTGCTACACCTCAAAAACCATGAAAAGATAGCCTTCTGAATGGGAGAAAATAATAGCAAATGAAGCAACTGACAAAGAATTAACCTTTAAAATAAACAAGCAGTTCATGCATCTCAACACCAGAAAAATAAAGGACCCAATCAAAAAATGGGCCAAAGAACTAAACAGACATTTCTCCAAAGAAGACATGCAGATGCCTAACAAACACATGAAAAGATGTCCAACATCACTCATTATCAGAGAAATGTAAATCAAAACCACAATGAGGTACCATTTTACACCGGTCAGAATGGCTGCCATCAAAAAGTCTACAAACAGTAAATGTTGGAGAGGGTATAGAGAAAAGGGAACCGACTTACACTGTTGGTGGGAATGCAAACTAGTACAGCCACAATGGAGAACACTGTGGAGATTCCTTAAGAAACTGGAAATAGAACTGCCATACGACCCAGCAATCCCACAGCTGGGCATACACACCAAGGAAACCAGAATTGAAAGAGACACGTGTACCCCAATGTTCATCACTGTATTGTTCACAATAGCCAGGACATGGAAGCAACCTAGATGTCCATCAACAGATGAATGGATAAGAAAGCTGTGGTACATATACACAATGGAATATTACTCAGCCATTAAAAAGAATTCATTTGAATCAGTTCTACTCAGGTGGACGGAACTGGAGCCTATTATTCAGAGTGAAGTAAGCCAGAAATCAAAACAAAAATACAGTATACTAACGCATATATGTGGAATTTCGAAAGATGGTAACGAGAACCCTGTATGCAAGACAGCAAAAGAAGCACAGATGTATAGAACAGTCTTGTGGACTCTATGGGAGAGGGCAAGGGTGGGATGATATGGGAGAACAGCATTGAAACATGTTAATTATCATATGTGAAATCAATTGCCATCCCAGGTTTGATGCTCAGGGCTGGTGCACCGGGATGACCCAGAGAGAGGGAATCAGGAGGGAGGAGGGAGGGGGCTTCTGGAAGGGGAACATATGTATACCCATGGCAGTTTCATGTCAATGTATGGCAAAACCAACACAATAATGTAAAGAAAATTTTAAAAAATAAATTAATTAAAATTTTAAAAAAAGAGACACGTGTATCCCAATGTTCATTGCAGCACTGTTTACAATAGCTAGGACATGGAAGCAGCCTAGATGTCCATCGGCAGATGAATGGATAAGAAAGCTGTGGTACATATACACAATGGAATATTACTCAGCTATTAAAAGGAACACATTTGAGTCTGTTCTAATGAGGTGGATGAAACTGGAGCCTTTTATACAGATGAAGTAAGTCAGAGAAACACCAATATAGTATTATTAGCACATATATAATGGAATTTAGAAAGATGGTAACGATGACCCTATATGCAAGACAGTAAAAGAGACACAGACATAAAGAACAGACTTTTGGATTCTGTGGGAGAAGAAGAGGGTTGGATGATTTGAGAGAATGTTATTTAAACGTGTATATTGCTATATATGAAATAGATGACCAGTCCAAGTTCAATGCATGAAACAGGGCACTCAAAGCCAGTGCACTGGGACAACCTAGAGGGATGGGATGGGGAGGGAGGTGCGAGGGGGTTTCAGCACAGGAGGACACATGTTCACCTGTGGCTGATTCATGTCAATGTATGGCAAAAACCACCACAATATTGTAAAGTAGCTAGCCTCCAATTAAAATAAATTTAATTTTTTAAAAAACCTGATGGGAATAATTTTGGGACAAAGAAGATTTTTTAAACCACAAGGATTTTTATTTTCCAAAAGGAAGGCACTCTATGGCAACAAACTTTGACTACTTACTTGTCAAAGGATGAAATATTTTCCATAGTAAGGGAAAGAGGAGGCCAAATACCCATTGTTCCAAACAAAGAGCTTCACTGTCTTCTTTGTATTAATTTGTTCTCTTTTCCTAACTGATTTCTTACCTCCAGAGCACAGGAAAAATTAAAATCTCTGCAAGCAAAATAGAAATGATGTTGATATTTTGTTCCATTTTCCGGAGTTATTCTTTAAAAAGAAATGTGGTGGTGGGCCTGGTGAAAGTTGATGTTCTGGCCCAAGCACTCTGGCCCAAGTTTAAAATATTTTTAAGCTAAATCCACAAAGATCTTAGCATGTTCAGTGTTTCTGCTGTAGTTATTACCTTATGCCAAATATTGCCTTGAATCTTAAAGGACTTGTGAATTAAATAGCAACTTGGGAGGTCAAAAAATTCTTCTGTGGGCACAAGGTAACATTTATTTCCAGTACAAAGTGAAGCAATTCCCTCTAAGGACCAAGAGTTGCTTCAGTTCTATTGGAGTGTTGGTGTCGACAAGCTCAGGCTGACTGCTCTGTAGTTGCTCAGCACTAGAATCCATTCTGGCTTTAAGATGTGAGATGAAACCACAGAAAAAATAAAAAATTTCCATTAGTCAGATGGCTTTGAGGACTGGATTTTTCTTGTTGAATCTTCAGCTTAAGTTAAGGTTTATTCAGTTCCTTTTTGTACTAAATATAAGTTGTTTTAGCCCTCATTGAAAATCTTCTTGAAATGCGGGAGGCTAGCCTGTGAATTCCATGCTAGAAGATCCAGGGAACTGAGCAAGGGAATTTTAGGATTATTTTATCACGCCTGAGTGCTCATTCTACCTAGTTGTAGACCTAAATGACAAATGTCAGAAGGGCAGGCAACCAGCCTGTCTGTACATTCCAAGATGTACCCAAGTAATGTTTTTATTATTCTCCTTGCTATGGACTCAATTGTGTTCTCCTAAAATTCATATCACTTTATCAGCAAAGGTCCATATAGTCAAAGCTGTGTTTTTTTCCAATAATCATGTATGGATGTGAGAGATGGATTATAAAGAAGGCTGAGCACCAAAGAATTGATGTTTTTGAACTGTGGTGCTGGAGAAGACTCTTGAGAGTCCATTGGACTGAAAAGAGATCCATCCAGTCCATCCTAAAGGAAATCAACCCTGAATATCCATTGGAAAGACTGATGCTAAGCTGAAGCGCCAATATTTTGGCCACCTGATGCAAAGAGCTGACTCATTGGAAAAGCCCTGATGCGGGGAAGGATTGAGGGCAGGAGGAGAAGTGGGTGACAGAGGATGAGATGGTTGGATGGCGTCACTTACTCAGTGGACATGAGTCTGAGCAAACTACAGGAGATGATAAAGGACGGGGACACCTGGTGTGATGCAGTCCACATGGTCACAAAGAGTCAGATATGACCTAGCAACTAAATAACAGAGTTCATATATTGAAGCCCCAAGCTTCAATGTGACTGTATCTGGAGGTAGGCAGTTTACAGAGGTAATTAAGATTAAGTGAGGTCATAAGAATGGAACTTAATCCAATGGAACTGACATCCTTACACAAAGAAGAGATACCAAAGCTTACTCACCTCACACGTGCACAGAGGAAAGGCCACATGAAGACACAGTGAGAAGGTGACCATCTGCAAGCCACGTAGAGATGTTTCTCCAGAAACCAACCCCAGTGGTGCCTTGATTTTGGGCTTGTAGCCTCCAAAACTGTGGGAAAATATCTGCTGTTAAAGTGACCCAGGCCGAGTATTTTGTTATGGCATGCTAGCAAACTAATACACTGCCCTTGATATGACTGCTGGAGATAAAGATAATAAGGAAAACTTGTATTTGTTGAACAATTACTATATGCCTGGTTTTGTGTTTGGGTGCTTTGTTTATATAGTTTAATCTGGACCATTATCCTGTGATGGGAACTTGGCTCTGGCTTTCCATTAAATAAGATTTGGTTAATGTAAAGTAAAAACGTGATTTTTTAAGATACATATGAAAATCACCTCCTTGACTGAATCCACCAATTTGAAGCTCATATTCTGCCTTTCAGATCCACAACAATAAAGTTTTCTCATGATGAATGTAAACGTTACACATTTACAATCTTTTATGCAGCACCTCTGATAACAAGAGTTCTGCAGTTGAATCAGATAAGGGGGTGTAAAGGCTTATTTCTTCCAGCAGAGGGCAGACTCTGCCTGTGAAGGAAATAAGATAGTATCGACCCACTCCCTCCATCTCAAATACATACTCATCTTTCCTCATCTTCTGATACACTTTTCTCCCAGTTCATTATCTAAATTTAAAATTCTGTTCCTTGATGAGCCTTGGTATAAAATTATGTTAAAAAGGATTATTTCTGATAAAATAAAGCCTACCAAGGAGCTTTTGATACAGTCCTTCCCTAAAGAATGGTTCTCTAGTGTTAAAGGATAATAAATCCTATTTTATTTTGTTTTATTTTTGGACATAGGCTTTTTCAGTAAATTTTTCTTTCTTTTTTAACTAAAGTATGGGTGATGTACAATATTATGTAAATTACAGGTGTCCAATATAGTGATTCACAACTTTTAAAGGTTATACTACAGTTATAGTTATAAAATATTAACTTTCAAATTTATGCCTTTTAAAAATTTTTATTGGAGTATAGTTGATTTACAATGCTGTGTTAGTTTCAGGTGTACAGCAAAGAGGATCAGTTATATGTAAATATACACACATATATCCACTCTTCTTTTTTTTTCTTAAGACTTTTTTCCTTTGCATATAGGCCACTACAGAGTATTGAGTAGAGTTCCTTGTACTATATAGCAGATTCTTATTATCTATTTTATATATAGTATTGTGTATATTGGGCTCAGTGGTACAGAATCTGCCTGCCAGTGCAGGAGATGCAGGTTGATCACTGGGTTGGGAAGATCCCACAGAGGAGAAAAAGGCAACCCATTTCAGTGTTCTTGCCTGAAAAATCCCAAGGGCAGAGGAGCCTGGTGGGCTACAACCCATGGGGTCGTAAAGAATTGGACTCGACTGAGAGACTGAGCACAACAAAGTGTGTATATGTCAATTCCGATTGTAGGAAATTTCAAAGAGAAAAGCACAGAAGACAAAAGATTACAAAAGATAATATTCCCTACCACTCAGGGGCATTAAACAAGTTTATTCTATTTTAATTTGCATTTCCTAAGCACTTAAAACCTGTGAAATTTACTAGGCAAATCCCAATGAAAGTGATAAATGAAGGAGACAGGAAACAGATGTCGGGAGTTTGGAGCTGTCATCTCGTACCTACGTGTAACTCATGGAAAGATCTTGGAAGCATTGTATTACCCACATAATAAAGAATATGTGTAAGTTAGACAATGTATATTGCAACCATGATTCTGCCTGCTCCTTGCTTTATGTAACTTGGGCAAGTTATTAACCTCTGCAAAACTCATTCCAGCCTATGGAATGTGGACTAATAACTGTCCCCACTTCATGGGGTGGTAAGGATTCAAGTTGCATATAAAGCATTTAGCACAGCATCTGGCACAAAATAAATGTACAGGGACATTATCAACCACCTTGGACTTTCTTCAGCATCTTCATGTTTGATATGAGGGATTTAGAAGAGATCTTTAAGTCTACTAGCAATTGGAAATGCTCAATAATATGTGTGTTTAACTTTTGACTGCTAATACCATGATCGGGATGAAGGTATTAGTCTACAGAGGATCCTATATTCTCTGTGTCAGGCATATTGATAGTACATCGTATAAATCTTCATTTTCTCTTTAGTAGGAAAATATCTCCAGGGCCCAAAGTTGATGGCTTTCACTATACTGTGTTCTTTCATGTATATTCTCCCTTATTCTTTCAAGAGTAAAAACTGTATTGCATTTCTGTGTTCAACTCAGTGAGAATTGTTTACTGGGTCCCTATAATGTATAAGGCATTTTCTGGACACTGTGGGAAAAGCATAAATGAGACACACATTCTCACCATCATGAGATTATGATCTAGTAGTGGAAGATAAAATATGGTCACAAATATATGAAAGATAAGAAAGAATGTGACGAATGCTATAAGTAAAATTTACCTTGAGGGGACAGAGCAAACTACTAATTAATAAGACTGTATAAATAAGCCTTCAACGTGAGTAGAACTTGGGTTGGATGAGATGGGGTGGCCATGGGTGCACATGCAGAAATATTCTAGAGATATAGATTCAGACACTGGCAAAGCCATTTTTGTCATCTGGACTGGATAAAGCAGGAATTTAATGGGATATGGCAGGAGGTGGGGCTGAAAAGATAAGTTGGAGCCAAATGGAGTTGGCTCTGAAGGCCACATAAGGACTTCAGGCTTCATGAGACATAATGAGTTGAGAAACATGCTTGAAGGGGTGGTGCCAGGAATGGACGGTCATGGAGAGGAAATAGAAATGAATACAGTATATTAACGCATATATATGGAATTTAGAAAGACGGTAACGAGAACCCAACATGCGAGACAGCAAAAGGAACGCAGATGTATAGAATAGACTCGTGGACTATGGGGATGAGGGTAAGGGTGGGATGACATGGGAGAAGGGCTTTGAAGCATGTTAATTATCATATGTCTAATCAATCGCCAGCCCAGGACTGATGCTTGGGGCTGGTGCAGCGAGATTTCCCGGGGGGGGGGGCGGGAGGAGGGAGGGGGGAGGGGGGTGCCGGGGGGGGGGCGTATGTAAACCCATGGTGATATCATGACAATTCATGACAAAAACAATAAAAAAAAATTAAAAATTAAAATTTTTTAAAAAAAAGAAAGAAATGGAGACCCTGTCCATTGGGTGACTTCAGTGGTCTGCTTGAAGAAATTACACACCTGAATTTTGATCCCAGAGATAGAAAGAGAATGTGAATATGAGAGACATTAGAGGATTAACCATTCATTCTTTCATTCATTTCTTGCATTTTTATTAAACACCTACTCTGACCATGTATCTTCATTGTATGAGGGATTCAAAGAAAAATCAGCGAATCCCTGATTGAGGGATCAGCAGTTTAACCAGTACTTAGATTTTCAAGGATGCTTGTCACGGTGTTGGGAAGGGGTGCTTTGAGAGGAAAGGAGAGAGTGATGGACAAGTTTGCCATTTCAGAGATTGTCAACATCAGAGAAGAGGATGATTTAAGGAGGAGGGTGAGATTATTTTGGAGTGGAATTTGGCTTCTAAATCTCAGCAGGTACTTGAACACCTGCATAAGAATGAAAGAATGCATTATTGCATGAAGAAATGGGTGGAGGAATGGGGTTATTACCACCCAGCTTAACCAGTAGATCAGGTAACTCAATATTGTGATTAAATCTTTCCGAGCAAAACAGTCTCTCGATATTTTAAAATATGTTTATAATGAAGGGCAAATAATGAAAAACAAAATTGGGAACTTAGTTTTAAATTCTACAGCAAAGTTCAGAGTGATAGGATTGGCAGCCAAAATATCAAAATTTGTGAACAGAAACATTGATTCTGTGTTTCTATAACATCTTCTAATAATTTTTCAGTTTCTACATCTCAGTTCAGTTACTCTAGACTTGTCCTTTTTCTAGTCTTTTGGCTTTTGAATAAAAAATTTCTGGTGTTATGCCAATTCTCTACATTTACCTGTATGTGTGTTGAGAGAGACTTCAAATCTCTCTCTACTACTTTATTTAACTGCTTGATTTATTGTTACAACAAGTTTCTCCCTATTAAATATTTGGAAAATCTCATTTGTTTTATTTTGTCATTCTGTGATTTTTGTGATCATCAACATAGGTCTTCCCTCAAGAGAGCCCTAGAAGTGAAGAATGAAGCTTCCAACTATGTCCTGTCACTCTGATCTTGTCAGAGTCAAATCTAAGGATTTGAGGATTAAAAGGATTGAGCTGATGTCCACAGACACAGGGTATCATTCACATTCAGGAGGTCAAGATCCCAAGGCTCCACAGGTTGCCCCATTGTATCCTCAGAAGCCCTCTCCATCAAAGAACAAGCCTGAGTCCTCCAACATCAGTCTTCAGGCATCCTGTCATACCTTCACTGTGATTTTTGAGGCCATCTCCCATCAAATGCTTCCCTTGTGGCTCAGCTGGGAAAGAATCTGCCTGCAATGTGGGAGACCTGGTTTTGATCCCTGGGTTGGGAAGATCCCCATGAGAAGGGAAAGGCTACCCACTCCAGTATTCCTGCCTGGAGAATTACATAGACTGTATCCTCCATGGGGTCGCAAAGAGTCAGACACGACTGAGTGACTTTCACTTTGCTATCAAATAGCTCAGGCTATGAAGTTTTAAAGGGTGCTGCTGGAGTCAGGTTTACTGCACTGACCAACCAGGGAGAAGTCATTCTTGACTGGGGAGCTTGAGAGTGGCACAAAAATATTTTGAGATCATTGAGGTCATGGAAACTCACTCCAGTATACTTGCCTGGAGAATCCCATGGACAGAGGAATCTGGTAGGCTACAGTCCATGGTGTTGCAAAGAGTCAGACACAACTGAAGCCATTTAGCATGCACACAAATCATGTCTAGATAGTCTTGTCTAAAGAAAATGGTGTTTTCTACCACAATTTGACTTTAAGTGAAAGATATATAAAGTCATCTCAGGGAAACATCTATCCAAGGGAGAAGGTGAAGGTGAGGTTTCTGCACCAGATGATGGATGGCCATGAAGATGGACCCTGTCATGACTTGTTCACTGGGACCAGGATTCCCTGGCCACCACCATAGTAGGAGACAAGGATATGGAGTCAAGAGGATTCTGTGAACACTTGCTCTCATGACTCTGCAGCTAGAGAGTTATTATACTACCCTTATCTGGTTTGGGTTTCCCTGGTAGCTCAGATTAATCCACCTGCCACTGCAAGAGTCCTGGGTCTGATCCCTGGGTCAAGAAGATCCCCTGGAGAGGGGAATGACAACCCACTCCAGTATTCTTGCCTGGAGAATTCCACAGATAGAAGAGCCTATAGTGCTTATAGTCCATGTGCTAAGTCCATGGAGTCACAAAGAGTCAGACATGGTTCTGGATTGCGTCTGTGACTGAGTTACAGAATATTATGGATCCAGGCCTACTGTTTATGTAGCATTGAGTGTGTGTGCAGGGTTGAAGCTGGGGCATCTATAGCCACACAGTCTGTAGCTAAATGGTAACTGCTTCTTGGATGACATGACCGAGATTTTTGGAATCTCATCCATGGGAAAATGCTCTCGCATAAGATCAGTTCTCCTTAGGGAAATGCATGTAGCTTTGTCTACATGGCTTTATACAGAGGTGTGCATGCTAAGTCATTTCAGTTGTGTCCAAGTCTTTGTGTCCCCATGGACTGTAGACCACCAGGCTCCTCTGTCCATGGGATTCTCCAGGCAAGAGTACTGGAGTGGGTTACCATACTCTCCTTCAGGGGATCTTCCTAACCCAGGAATCGAACCAGCATCTCTTTCATCTCCTGCATTGGCAGGCAGGTTCTTTATAGAGAGGAGATTCAGGTCAAACATCTTGAGCCTTGTAGAGAGGCTCAAAATCTGAAATGTCAACAACCTTTCCAAAATGTCTCAGTGTTGAATCATGTGAAAGTGTAAGGATTTCCAGCAACCTAATGAAGCATAGTTTGCAAGTATGCACTTCTCATCTGTTGCCTTTTTTTTTCAGAGTCTTTAAGGTTACAAGAATCATGCACTAGAGGCTATTTCTCCTTGTTTCGGAAGGATGTGGAACTTGATCAGAAGACTGAGATGTTCACTCTGAAATTCTCTCATGAGACTCTTCAATTAAGTTGTGACATTCAATATAACCCTCGTGATTTATGAGAGCTCAGAGATTCCTGGTGAGCAGCCATGGTCTGAAGATTATTTTTATTTTAGTTAAGGCAAAAACATGGATATATGGTTTTCTTAGAGAAAGTATGGATGAAGTCAGCTTGGTGAGTGGTCTCGGTGGGCTTGGAATGCAGCAGTACACTCTTCTTGGGAAGTGCTGCTGCAGCGACCCTGGCCCATAGGATCTGAGCAACATACACGTGTGAGCAGGAGATCAACTGGCGAAACGCTTCTTCTAGTTTCACCAAATATATATGTATATGTGTATATAGTACCAATAACAACAACAGCACCAACAGAATAGTACTATATGAGCAATAACCAACCTTTATGGAGTGCCTCTTGTGAACTGGGACTTGAACTGAGCTTTTTATATATCTAACCTCGTTTCATTTCATTTCATAGTGTATACTATTATTATTTCCATTTGTGCAAATAGAAAAGCTGAGATTTAGATCCCAAGTCTCCAGCTATTATTGTGGGGGGCGGGGGGCGGTGTGTGGAACTCAAACCCGGAGTTGGCTCTCTTAAAATAGAACAGGCAATAAACACATGCAGAACTAACCCAAATCCCAGAACTTAGAAGCAGCTATTTGTTACATGGCTGTTGTGTAGCTTTCCAAATTTTCCCCTATGAATATTACATATAAAATTTATATATACAGATATTTACCCATCTTTTATACCCTTTAAATTTTTTTTATAATGTATAACCTACAACTATCTGTATGCAATTGGAGTTTTAATGACAGACAGCCTGATAGTCTGGTCACTCCATGTCCTCTGGGCTTTGGCCACAGCAAAGTGCTTATCCAGCATGATGCCCACAAAACACACAAGACGAGGGTCCTATAAAATACAGAGCTGGGCACCCAAGTAGATACCAAGACCACAAAGTCCGACGGCTTTGAAACCCACTCCAGCACATTCTCACATTCCAGTATTTTACAGACAAGGGTAATGAGCCCAAGAATTACCGCCCTCCAGCTTTAGGGGAGTGAAAAATGAAGGGTTGTTTTCCAAGTAATGTGATGCCAGACAGCTGGCTTAACAGTCACCAGTGCCAGGCCTTCTCTGAAGGCCAGCATTGGCCCATACCTCCTCCTCACCACCAAATGTCACGGTGCACCCCAAACCAGGGAAATCTGTCCTTCTACAGGATGTAGAACTGCAAGAGGAAAGCAGGTTTTACGGGCTTGTGGTTTCCTAGGCTCTTGAATGCTGAATGCAGCCTGCGCTTTGGCAGCTGGAGAACTCGAAAGAAACCACGGGATTGGAATTGATTAGTTCCTGTTAGTCCCCCTCTTCCACCAATACCAGTACCTGTCTCTTGATAAATAGACACATGAACACATTCTAAACACAGGGTCCTTGACAGCAAGCAATAAAAATGTGCCTTGACCCACTGAAATAAATTGTACCAAATGGAGTTGTTTCCATTTATTATTTATTAGTCATGTCCCATGGAGCGGCTAGTAGAATAAATATTTTTTTCCAGTGGAAATTGAATGTATGACAATCAGAAGTAATAACAATAACAGAACAACTATTCTCCCCAGCTTAGGCCAAGCTTAATTCTCTCTGCCCTGAACACAATCCCCATTGCAGATTAATGACTTTTTTTCTCCACTTGACCATCTTTCAATTGGTGCCTCAAGTTGTCTCTCTTCTGTTCCTTCTGTTTCTGGCCACCATAACAAGTTTTCCAGTAGCCCCTTCCAGGTGCTACGGTTAAAGAAAGATTAGTGAGGCTAATAGGGGTTAGAGGAACTGAGTGGTCCAAGAATGGGTTTTGAATTGATTCAAAGGAAAGACTGCTTCGATACAATATTTTATTTCAAATAAGAGGAAATTGATCCCTTAGTGACATTAGCAGTTTATTCAGAGTCATTATCACATAAGGACATCTTACAGAGAATTTGATGAATTTGTCTCATTCCCAAAGTTAACCTAGAAGATGGAGTAATTTACATTTATTATCACCTAGTATAAACTTGATAATTTAGTAGATAGAAATAGCAGTGCTAAAGATTGATCAGGTGGTAAAAAGTTTCCAATACTCTTCTTGTAACCATAGAAGATAGTGCGTAGAGGAAGCACTTAGTTTTCAAGCATTTTTTGCCGTTAAAATAATTCATGCAATACTGTCTGCCTTATTCTATTTTATAATTATCAGAATTAAAAATGTAAGTATTGGTTAAGTGGTGGCCTGGTAGAATAATGCTGAGTTACAACCTAAGGTCCATAGTGCTTCTGTTGACCTCAGACTTCAATAATATACTGTTTTTAGCCAGAGAGAGCTTTCTAACTGACTGTCAAAGTGAAAGTTGCTCGATAGTGTCCAACTCTTTGTGACCCCATGGACTATACAGTCCATGGAATTCTCCAGGCCAGAGTACTAGAGTGGGTAGCCTTTCCCTTCTCCAGGGGATTTTCCCAACCCAGGGGTCAAACCCAGGTCTCCCGCATTGTGGACAGATTCTTTACCAGCTGAGCCACAAGGGAAGCCCAAGAATACTTGAGTGGGTAGCCTCTCCCTTCTCCGGCGGATCTTCTGACCCAGAAATCGAATTAGGGTCTTCTGCATTGCAGCAGATTCTTTACCAGCTGAGATATCAGGGAAGCCCAAATGACTGTCAAATCCCTGCTTAATCATGTCAATGGCTGCCTTTGGCCATGAGAATACAGTATAGACTCAAGAACATGGCTTAAAGAATTTATCTCAGTCTGTCCCCTGGTCATCTCTCCTGCTACTTCCCCTCTCTTTTTTCCCCTAGCCACACCATGAACCACCATAGGTACCCCTAATTCCACATTTATAATCATACCTAAGCTTAAGAACAGGCTAACCCTTTCACCAACACCCTACAGTTTCATATACCATAGTACTTTTTCGTGATCCTTTGGTATCCAAGTGACATGCCTAGGCTGTGAGCCAAACCAATGGCAGAGTCAGGATTTCAGAACATAAATTGTCCAAACATTTGACTGTGGGTCCTTAAGAACAAGGCTTGAAATGTCAACTCGGAGGAAATTGGCTTCTGCTCAAGACTTTCTTAATACTGTCCATTACTGCTGAAATGTGTATTCTGTTTCCCTAGCTTGAAGTAGGAATCAAAAAGAGCAATTTTCATTTCTAAGACAAGACCAGGAATCTAAAACATGGATTTAATTGTCACATTGACTATTCCTTGCATGGCTCATATTAGCATTTATTTCTTTGACACATGCTATTCATGTTTAAGCAACGTGGCTACAAAAGGAGTTGACAAAATCTTCTGTGTCTCCTTGGAACACCCAAGCCATAGAGGTGAGTTATACCATGTAGATTGTCAGTGAGCAGGTGATTCACCAAAGCATGCTTAGGTGTGCAAGGCATTGTGATCCTAAGATTTTATTCATTACTGAAAGTTTCCTGAGTCCTCCAACTTGGATCAATCATGGAAAATGATAACAAAAGCCTTCTCGATTGCTGTGAGTTCTTCAAAAATATTAGCTCTCTTTCCTCTGTATGAGTGCAAGGATGTATCCCAAACTACTGTCTCTGTAAGTGGGAGCTGTGGAAGGGAGTAGGATGTCCTATTTGTAACACCGAGGGTGAGAAAGTGGGAGAATAGAAAGGAAGTCCTGAGATGCTGTCAGTCAAGGGCATAAGCTGATGAAATGGCTTGAAATGGGGGTGCATGGGGTCAACAAATCATTTGGTTACCAAAGCAAGGCCACCTGCACCAATCATTCTTTTGACTATGTTGTTTTTTGTTGTTCAGTTGCCTAGTTGTGTTGACTCTCTGTGATCCTATGGACTGCAGCATGCCAGGCTTAACCATCTCTGGGAGTTTGCCCAAACTCACATCCATTGAGTTGGTGATGTCGTTGATTTTGCATCTACCATCAATTACTGCAGACTCACATTGTGAGACTACCATGAGTGTGTCATATAGATGTAGTCTGAACTGTTTTTACTTAATATTCTAATAAGTTCTACACGTGCTTTGGGCTTAGTCACTTTAGTCTTGTCTGACTCTTTGCGACCCTATGGACTGTTACCTACCAGGCTCTTCTGTCCATGGAACTCTCCAGGCAAGAATACCAGAGTGAGTTGCCATTTCCTTCTCCAGGGGATCTTCCTGACCCAGGGATTGAACCTGCATCTCTTCTGTCTCCTGCATTGGAAGGTGGATTCTTTACCACTAGCACCACCTGGGAAGCCCAGCAACCTCTGATATACCTCCAAATCAAAAGCAGCCTTCATGGATATTGAATGCTTATAGTTTTCCTTTTTTAAGGAAAAGTGAATTCTATAATTTTAAATTAAATAGTTTAATGGAGCCTGAATATTCTTATATTCCTGTCGTGTTAATTATACCTCATGATAAGTAAGCATTGGGAGATCGCTTGCCAAATCACATAAATGTGTGGAATATCTCAAGGGGCCAAATGTAATTATTCTTCTGAAGATTCTTGGGCTCCATTTTATTTCTTAAGATAGATCTATAAATCTGATAGCAATTAACTACATCAGTATATGAAGCCCTTAAATAAATGTAAGGAAAAGACAGAATCCTTAAAATGTCATGTCAAAGTAAATAACTGGGTGCTTCCCAGCAAAGACAGCTTTACATCAGCATGGATACCAACACATGGAAGCAATTAATAGAAATATTTTCAGTGAGAAATAGAAACATATCTATGGCCATTACTGAAATGCATTAAACAAGATGAACTTTTTGGAGAAAGTGAAAAAATAATATTTGCTAAAAAAATAAAAGCTTTTTGGCTGTCATACAGTAATGTGTAATACTAGTGTTTCTGAGGTTCCCAGACCTTCAATCCTCTTTATTCACGAGTGCGTTGGAAACAGCGGATTCTGATTCAGATCACCTTAAATTCAAGCACTGCATTAATGGTTGTTGGCCTCCTTGGAGGATTTTCCTAGAATGATTGTGCTGTCTGGAATTTTATTTGTTTGTTTTCAAAATGAAGAAAAAAATAATCCAGAGCTGGCTATGGATCACACAGTGTATATGCCTTTTAAGAAATTATTTGCTGAAAAATTACATTCCAAAGAAAGCAAAATTTCCCCCCCAAAAAAACCATTTCTTTTACTTCTTAAGCCCCAAATGACCTAAGCTTAAAGATACTTGAAAAATAAAGGTCTCCAGAGGATATTCAACGTGTGGAATGAATTAACAGGAACCACAATGGTACTAAAGTTAATAATTATATAGTAAAAGAATGAAAAATTGGCATGCTTCTGAAGTTAACATAACAAATAGGGAAAATGTAAGGAGCACCCTTTGCCAAGCTCAAGATGAACCCAAAGCAGAAACTTCAAGCTAGAATTGTACCTATTTTCTATGTTTGTTTGCTCAAAGTTGTGTTTTGTTTGTTTTTAAGGGAAGAAGTTTGAAAATTTTATATTTTGTAGGTGACAAAAAGCTTTTGGATATTGAATGGTTCTTAGATAATAATATGTTTATGGTTCAAGTGTAAATGAGTCAGAAACATATGGATTAGATTTCCTTTAAATCTGTTCAAATATTAAAAGGTTGGGAGGAAAGGCACTTGGCAAACGTATTGGAAGTTTTTCAAAACTGTGATGTCTGAATGTATACTTTGAAATGGCTGTGAAGTTTGGATTCAGTGATTGCCTTAAGCAGGTAGATCCTATGGTTGTAGAAGGTTGACTTAATCATTTCTTCAACAGTGTAAGCCTGTACCTTCATGTAAGAATCATTTATCAATACTCAATTGGCACCTCTGGAGATCCATCTGAGCAAAAAATTTAATACCTCATATCTGGATGGACACAACAAGCCCAATTTTAGACATCAGATTCTGGATGTCTAATTTTGGAGGGATTGATCTTTTTAAAATCTAATAATGCTTTCAGACTTTTGACAGATATGTTGTATGAGCAGGTTATGTTATATGATGCAGTATTTCAGGGTAATATTCAAAATATTTACTAACCTGTAACTTTTGGACATCATATTCAAAAGAAGTGCTGGGGTCCCCATCCATGCCTGCTGAATGTCAGCCCTAACAAGAGCAATCTTTTCAGAAGTATGAGCTCAATGAGCATAAATGCAACATCCTTTGAAACTGGAAATGCTGTTTCGGAGCTGTTAGCTTCCTATGATAACTCATTTGGCTATAGCCCCATGGCAACATGGACTTCCCAGGTGGTGCAGTGATAAAGAATCTGCCTGCCAATGCAAGAGTTGGTGATGGACAGGGAAGCCTGGCATGCTGCAGTCCATGTGGTTGCAAAGAGTTGGACATGACTGAGCGACTCAACTGAACTGAACTGAATGCAGGAGACGTGGGTTGGAGCCCTGCGTTGGGAAGATCCCCTGGAAGAGGAAATGGCAATCCACTCCAGTATACTTGCCTGGAAAATCCCATGAACAGAGGAACCTAGCGGGCTGCAGTCCATGGGGGTCACAAAGAGTCAGACACTACTGAAGCGACTTACACACATACACACACACCATGGCAGCATGGCCAGGACAAGGTTTGGAGCAGAAGTCATGCCCCTGATTCATGTTCTGGATTGAACTCAGATCCCACCCATTATCCATGAATTCCTGACCCTCATCATAAGGTGGTCCAGACAAGAAGACTGTGAGGGGGTCAGCACACACTCATCCCTATTGCCAGAAAAAGGAATCAAGTTTTATGGGCCACAACCACAACATGAGGACAGATTATTACTTATATAATAAGCCCATGATTATCTGTTTTGGCCCTCTTTTCACTCCAAAATCTTTTAACCTATTTCTTGATGCTGGCATTATTAGGAATTCTTTCCCAATCAGCTCACTTTTATTTTATCTGGCATGAAACAATAAGGCTTCTAAGAGTTTCACTATATCACGGCTCCATGCACATTTATTTATTTATTTTTCTCATCACTGCAGAAACTGCCAGAGTTGGGCTCTTGTCCAAACTTAAGGAAAATATGTCTATCTCTGGATGTGTATAAATATGGGGATCCTAATATTTGCTTTTAAAGCACTTATGGATGTTTGGACTGTTCAGATTTATTTTTGGGCTTTTCCTTTTCACTGAAAGAAATTCTCCCTAAAGAAAGTTTGCTCTGTACTTTCCCCATGATAGGTGAGAAAGTGGTGAAATACCCTCCCAAAAATAGGGGAAAAAAAACTATAAAAAGTTTGGAGGTAAGACAACCCATTTTAGAGTAGCATAAAAACAGCTTTTTAAAGTAAAACTGTCCCTTGATGTTTAATGGCGACTCTAGGTAGAGAAGAAGTAGCATAAGAAAATCTTTTGAGGACCTGTTGCTTATTTCTTGTTGCAGGGAAGATCAGTTTCTGGGATTTAAAATTTGGTGTTTGAAAATGAGTGTAAAATTGCAGTTATACTAGAGGAGTAAGTTTCAAAGATCTGCTGTACAACACAGTGCCTATAGTTAATAACAAAGTATTATATATTATAATAACTATATTAAGGAATTTTATTCTTAAAATTTTAAGAGGGGTAGATCTAATGTTGTGTTCTTATCACAACAAAACAAAACAAAAAGGGACACGGGGTTTTCTTCTAGGTGATATGTATGTTTATTGCCTGGATTCTAGTGATGGTAACACAAGTATATGCATATATCTAAACTCACAAAATTGGATACATTATGTATGGGTTTTTTTATACCAATTATGGTATACAATAAAACTGGGGAAAAAGGAAAGGAGGAAAAAAACTATAAAAATGCATTTCAAAATGAAACAGAAAGTAATTATGTACATTATACCAACTATCCAATTCCATGTATAGGTATCATCTATTAGTACTAATACGTATCAGATGCTATAGTAGCTGCTTCATCCACAAGTCAATTCTATTAGATATTTAGGCAACTAAAACTATTTCTACGTCAGTTTCCTTTTTTGTGATCAGACAGTAAAAGTACCTACCTTGTAACCATTGTTCTGAGGATGAAATGAGGATAAAACCGTGCCTGTCGTACAAGAAACACTCGACAAATAGGAACTACTGCTGCCACTCTCGTTTTATTCTAAAGGGAAGACAGTTGAGGTTTGAACATGTCAAAGCACGTACCCAGCCTCAGATCTGTGTAATTCCAGGGTATATGTTTTTAACCATTAAACCATACTGTCTCCTTGTTATGCACACAAATGTATCAGTTCAGAAATTTTCCTTTTTTATCTCCTACTTAATGTCTTTGGCATCTTATTTACACAGAATCAAGAAAATCTTTTTTTTTTTTTGGTCATATTTCTAAGAACACTTGTTTTTTCTGTCTCCTTGTTCCAAAGGTAAATATTCTACAACTATAATTATTTCACCCAAATATGATTCTATAAAAGCTGAAAATATTTCCAGGTAAATGTTCAACTCCACGTTTTAAGGTTGTGCTATGGAGATCACGTTCTGCACCAGTGCAGATTTCAATGAAATGGACCATGCATTTTTATAATCATGCATAGATCTGATTTACCTGAAACCTCATTTAGTCTCTGTGGAAGCAGCAACTAACATCTGGCTTTACTTTGAAAGACCACAAAGGGGTCTTGTTTGTGAGTCCACCATGTAACGTCATCCTAGGCAGAACTGTTCATTCAAGAGGAAACTTAAGAGCGTCCTTCCTTGGAAAGTCTGAGGGGCTCTAATATTCACTTTGTGAAGATGCTTTCAGAGGAGGAGGGACAACTCTTCCAGTTTGGAAAAGCCATGTCAACTTTAGAAATGCACAGCATTGTGACTATGTCCTCGATTCGCTCTAGTGATTGTAGATCTCTGCTGTTTTGAGAACAGTGTTGGTATTTTATTGTTTGCCTCCATGTGGTTCTGGCTACTATGGGAACCACCACTTTGGTGTTCTAATGGTCAGCACATCTGACTCACTTTGGGAGAAGGTATAGTAACATGATGGCACACTTTCAGGAAAAAGCATGGAAATCAAAACAGAATCCATGACCCTCTTAAAAGAGAAGGAGACTATTTCACATCCAAGCCAGGCTAAACCTGAGGGCCTGGCTTGGCAGTGCCTAAAAGGAACTCAAAGATGGTGTGTCTGGGAATCTGCACTCTCCTCTGAGTGGTGGTTTCTCTACCACCAACCTCTTAACTATATTTTTAAACTCATAACACAGGACATGACCCTTGACTGGAGTTCTCAACACTTCACTTATGTCATCCTACATCACATCTTGAAAATAGTTGAGGAAAGAATGGGAATTGTTCCACAGTTCAATTCAGTTAACTCCAGTGGCTCTTTTGTGACTCAGCTTGTCTCCAGTGTTGGTCCTCAACCTTGTACATCTCTGGGAAAAACACATAAGCCATTACATTGCCTTTTCCAGAAGTCCTGGAAGAAGATTTTTGATCCTTTTCAATCCCTTTTCCATAACCTCTCTGCCCAATCAAATCACTGGAAACACAATTCTTGAATATGCTACTGCTGCTGCTAAGTCGCTTCAGTCATGTCTGACTCTGAATATGAGCTCTCCCCATTTTTAGATAACAGAGAAAAGAAGTGATATCTGTTCAAATTTCCTAGTTTCATGAGCAATATTATTTCATGAAAAGAGAAAGCGTAGAAGTAGAATTTTCAGTGACTTTATGATCTTAAGGGTAAAATGGAAGAAGAGACAAGAGACTACATCAGTATAAACAAAGCTGGTTTGTTGACTAAGAAGAAAAAAAAATTATATATATTTTAAATATATCAGTATAAAAATAATCAAGACTCTGATTTGCACTACACTGTGTCCAGGGTAGTCTGGGTCATAAATTAAGTTACTTGGACTGTCAACTAAAACCTCTTTAGCCACCAGGGAGTGGAAGGTAGCAAAACAGGTCCTATTTGAATCCATCAGGTAGTAAATAAGAGTCAGACTCAGTGATATTTTGAGAACCAAGAAAAATTGTTCCAAGAGGAAGCTGTCTTCTCAATAAATGAGCAGAGATGGAGAAATCATTATGACTTGAAGTCAGAAAGAATGAACTCCTTCTTAAATCCATGCTTAACAAGAAACTCTAGCCTGGTTGAAGACTCAGGGAGTTAGAGAATTTCTGTGCTAATAGTCGCCTGCAAATGGCAATGAAATGCTTGGAGGCTAAAGGTTGGAGATATCTTTGTAAAATAAGCAATTCACAGAAATGGCTAAAAGGCTCTTAGTTATTTATTAATCTTGGAGAGCTTGGAGCCTCCAGGAAAGACTGAGAAAAAAACAATTATTGTCTCAAAATTTAAACAATGGTTTGGATGAATTTCCAGAATGTCAAAACATCATATTACTATGTATCCATGTGTGAATTGGGCAATGTGTAGGGTTCAAAGATGTCTGTTGGGTTTTTCTGATGGAGAAAATGTGTTTCAACAGCCTCTGAAGCTTGGGTCTTTTCTTTTTTTAATTTATTTTTTTTATTGCAGGATGATTTCTTTGCAGGATTTTGTTGTTTTCTGTCAAACCTCAGCATGATCAGCCATAGGTATACATATATCCCCTCCCTTTTGAACCTCCCTCCCATCTCCCTCCCCATCCCACCCCTCTGGATTGATACAGATCCCCCATTTGAGTTTCCTGAGCCATACAGCAGATTCCCGTTGGCTATCCATTTAAGTCACTTTGCTGCTCTACACAAATGTGAGGAAAGGGGGCAGATTTCCAACTGCAGACCCAGGTCTTAAGAGACCACACTGTAGTAAGTGTTTACTGTATTTAATACTTCCCCAGTATGACAGCCATCCTCCCCTATGGAGAAAGATTTGGAGTTTGGGGTAATTCATCAAGTATATTATCAGGCCCCCAGAAAAGTTTTCCAAATGGAACCAATAACTACTGCTGCCTCCACTCCACACCTAGAAGTTTCAAGAAGACCAGGTCACCTAGAGTTTTATCTATTCTGCTTGAGTCCTGTTCAAAAAGATTTTCAAAGAAGAGAGATGAATTATATACACACAAGTAAATGAGCACATACTGTGGAAACAGTTTGGTGGTTCCTTAAAAGTTTAAACTTAGAATCAATATATGACCCAGCACTTCCACTACGAGATATATAACCACAAGAATTGAAAGCAAGCATTCAAATATTTGCAGAAGGAAGTGGCAACCCACTCCAGTAATCTTGCCTAAGAAATACCATGGAGAGAGGAGTGTGGCAGGCTAAAGTCCATGGGGTCACAAGAATCAGATATGGCTTAGCAACTAATCTCCCGCCACCATTCAGATATTTACAGGCAAATGTTCATAGCAGCACTATTCACCATAGCTTGAAAATGGAAACAACCCTAATATCTATCAGTAAATGAATAGATGAATAAATGTAATCTATCCATATAATGGAATATTATTCATCCATTTAAAAGAAGTGAAGGACTAATATGTGCTCAAGCATGGATGCACTTTGAAAACATTATGCTGAGTGAAAGAAGCAAGGCACAAAACATTACATACTGCATAACTCCATTTCTATGAAATATCCAAAATAGGCAAATCCAGACAGCCAAGAAGTAGGTTAGTAGTTCCTCAAAGACTAGTGGGAATGGGGAATGACTGGTTAATGGGGATGGGATTTCTTCTGTGGATGATGGTGTTTTGAAACTAGATAGAGTTGATGAATGTATAGCATTGTGCGTATACAATGCACTTTCAGAGGGTTAATTTGATGAGATACGAATTTCTCCTCAATTAAAATGCACAAATATACACATACAGACCTGTCAACACTGAAGGGTTACAAGGTCCTAAAACAGAAGATCAGCACAAGCGCATGGGGCTTCTGTGGGCCCAAAGGCCTTCTTCAGTTTCAGACACAGAACTGTAAAAAGCATCTCCAAATTCAGCTCTTAGTAACTCTGTTTTTGAATGGTATCTTGGTTGGACCCCTGGGCTTTTTCTTTTGTTTCTCAGAAGCAAAACATGTTGGATGGCCCATACAACAAGGTTTTTTTTATTATTTTTTTAATAATCTCTAGGCAATTTCTTACATATCCCAAGTGAGAGAGAGGATTTTTAAAATGGAAAACAAAGTAAGGAAATGTACTCTCTCTGAGCTTCTAACAGCTTTATTTAAATCAAATTTGGTTCTCACTGCCTTTGGATTGTTTCTCTCCTCCCAATTTTCATTATGGGAAACTATTTGAGGCCAGCCCTCAAATCGAGTATTTGGCTCTGCTTCTTTTGGTTTAGTTAAAAAAAAAAAAAATAGAACAGTTTAACATCTTTTTTTTTTCTTCTAACAATTTTTCAGTCCTTACATGGAGGCAAATATGTTCACATCCACTGATATTTCACACTGTTTTTCTAATAGGGGTTTAAATAGCCTAGTGATAGTTCTAGAATTCCCATCAAAATATCAGTCACAAACAAATTCACCTGCAAATGAATATAAATTGACTCAGCCCATCAGGGAGACTTACACAAATCCATAGCTCCTTGACAGTTTTCTTGGGGCCAAACAATTGAAATTAATCTGTAGTTGGCAAGGACCAAGGAGTGAGCAGCCCCTCAAGGTCACTGTGAAGAACATCACTGGCTTTGAGCTTCAAAGAATTCAAAGGTTTCCTTCCTGACAAGAGTGAAAGGTGGCAGAGGTGTCATTCAGGAAGATGATAGGGTTACCAGCCAGAAGGTAAAAATGTCATTTGGAGCAGAGTGTCTTTTGTGTCTGAGCTAATGTTTGGGGAAGGTCAGGCTGAGAGCTACAGAATGACTTGTCAACTTCCGGCCCCAAGGGTTTCCTCTCATACCATTTGAAATCCAACAACTTGTAAACTTGCAGAGGTTGAGTCTCTTTGCTGCAGAGTTTTTCATTGTAGTAGCTTTTCCTGTTCTTTCAGACTGATGTAACTGTCACATGGAAGTAAAAACAAGGGCCTTTCATTGTACCCAAACGCATCAACAAGACAGCAATTCCGACCTTTCTGTTGACATAATTTTGGCCTGTGAAATAAAAAAATCTTACTGGTAAGCTTCAAAAATCACCTTTAGAAATCAAATAGTGTAATGTAAGCTGAAGATCAATGTTATTTTCACTGTGATTTAATATGTGAAGAGATTTAGTAGCCTTTGAGAATAATAGCTTAATCATTTATTGTGTCATGTACGTAATTTTTAATACTGATACAGAATCATTCAGTATACTGTTCACACTGAAATTTTCATAAAGCCCTCTTCTCCATGGAGCTGGCTGTACTCCCAGAGTGCAGCATTGCTTATCATGGGGGAAAACCTGCAGAAAAGTGTTTCCACCTAGAAGAATAATCATCCTAAGGACACAGTAGTTGTAAATCTGTTGAAGTCGCATTTCTTATCACAATGAAATGGAAAACTTTTTCCAGAACTTTAAGCCTGGGGTCATACCATTATAAATGAAGCAACTGTAACCTGGACACATTAAAATAGGTTATGAAGGCAAAAGAGCCTTGCCATTTTCATGTTAATATTACGATATGCCAAATATAAAGTCCATTAGGAGAGGCAAAGTATCTGAGTGGCTTTACAGAGGAAACAGTCAAACTCAGTTCACATTTTATACATGTTGTCATATACTTTATTTTGCAGGGTTCCCATGACAGCCCTATAGGATAAATAGGGTGTATTTTTCTTGTTCCTATCTCACAGATGTTGAATCTGGAGCTGTAAGATAAATGACTCTCTGAAAGTGTGCCACACCAAACCCAGGATCCTTCCCACCTCACCACGCAGGTCTGAATCCAAAAGCAGCATTCTTAGAACGCACAAGAGAGTGGAGGAAACTGCTACCCAGTATAGATATTTTCAAATCGATGTATTTTCCCAAGAAAGAAGAGGGTGCCTTATTCTTCCCCCCTCCTTTTTCACAATCAGTGTTATGCATTTTGCTTTTATATTTAACTGTGATACCCAGAAATGCCTTGAAATTATTTGAAAATAATGTCAAGCTTTAGAAATTATCAGTGTGGTTTCTATGAAGATAATGAAAGTAAGATTGGCTGGGAATCTGATCAGTTTGCTTTGTTCACTTCATGTCAACCAACAGGGAAAGATGAAGGGACCATCCCAGGGAGGGCAGGGGGGTGCCTGTCTCAGACCCATGGGTACCCAGATGTTCTGGAGAAACTAGGCAGAAACAGTGAAAGGCATTATAAATTTCCTACTCGCCATCTCCAGAGGGCAGGTGTGACCATGGCAAGTGGCTGAATGAGGAGGCAGGAATAAGCAGAGGCTGGAAACTGAGGGAGTGAGGCCAGTTGGTAGGAAACCTGCCTGTTTCATCATAGAAAGCACTGAACTGGGAGTGAACACTTGGAGTATAGTTGCAGAGTCACCATGTATTCATCGTCTGAGGACTCTGGGGAGGTCACTCCTTCTTTTCCTGGACATAGTGTCTTGTCTTTAACTCCACAGGGTTGAACAAAACCAGGACTTCCCCAGTTTCAGTCATTTACAAACTATATATACCATCACAATCCTTTATTTGATGTATGACAGATACACTTATTTATTTAATATTGCTCAATATGTGTCTCAATTCACTTACTATTTTATTTTTAATTTTGAAACTTTATTGAAATTTAGTATATTATATATATGCATATATATATGTGTGTGTGTGTGTGTGTGTGTGTATGTGTGTGTGTGTGTGTGTTGGTAGCTCAGTCGTGTCTGACTCTTTGTGACCCCATGGACTCTAGTCTGCCAGGCTCCTCTGTTCATGAGATTCTCCAGGCAAGAATACTGGAGTGGGTTTCCAGTTCCTTCTCTAGGAGATCTTCTGACACAGGGATCAAACTTGGGTCTCCCACATTGCCGGCAGATTCTTTACCATCTGAGCCAGCTGGAAGCCTATAACACACACACACACACACACACACACACACACACAAATCATAATGATATGATAGATGAAATTTTATATACAGAACATACCCATGCCACCAAATAAAGAAGCAGAATATCACCAGTACCCAAAAGTTCCTACATGCCCTGTGCAATCACTATTCAGTAAGGGTTGCTGTTATCCTTCTAACTAAATAGATTGTTTTTGCCTGGTTTGGTTTCCTTGACTCAACATTTTGGTTGTAAGATTTATCTATATTGCCACATTCTTGGTTCATTTTTCTCCTGGATGTATGTTTCATTGTGTGAGCATCCCCAATGTATTGTGGATGGACATCTAGATAATACTCAACTTGGGACTTGCATAAACAGGGTTGTTAGAACATTCTTCACATGTCTTTTGGCGACTATAAATCCACATTTCTGTGGGATAAATACCTAGGCGTGGAATTACTGAGTGATTGGTAAATGTTTTCCAATGTGTTTACCAAATACTTTAGTTTTAAAAGATACTTTTACATCAATAGTGCAAGTGGAGAACCAGTACTACTTATCATAAACAGAAGATAACCACACTCAATAAACAACATGAAAAGACCTAGATAATGTCTGCTGAGAGCTGTGCACCTGAGGCCCCACTAGCTTTGGCAGCTATCATATGCAAATATTAGGGAAGTGTTGAAGAGGCTCTGCTACTAAATACTTTGTTCTTAATTACAGAGAACACCTGCAGATGTGATTACTCTCCACTACAAGATTCAGTGGGCTTCTCTGGTGGCTCAGTGGTAAAGAATCCGCCTGTCAATGCAGGAAATGTAGTTTTGATCCCTGGGTCAGGAAGACCCCCTGGAGAAAGAAATGGCAACCCACTCCAGTATTCTTGTCTGAGAAATCCCATGGTTAGAGGAGCCTGGTGGGCTACTTTCCTTGGGGTCGCAAAGAGTCAGACACGACTTAGCAACTAAACGACAACAAGATTCAATTCCATTTAATGCTGCTTTCTGGGGCTTCCCTGATAACTCAGTTGGTAAAGAATCTGCCTGCAATGCAGGAGATCCCAGTTTGATCTCTGGGTCAGAAAGATCTGCTGGAGAAGGGATAGACTCCTCACTCCAGTATTCTTGGGCTTCCCTTGTGGCTCAGCTGGTAAAGAATCTGCCTGCAATGCGGGAGGGACCTGAGTTTGATCCTTGGGTTGGGAGGATCCCCTGGAGAAGGGAAAGGCTACCCACGCCAGTATTCTGGCCTGGAGAATTTCATGGACTGTATAGTCCATGGGGTCGCAAAGAGTCGGACATGACTGAGCGACTTTCACTTTTCACTTTTTCAATACTGCTTTCAACCTAAAATCATCAAGTATACCACAAGTGGTAAATGAGTTACAAATTAAGGGGAAACAAAGAATGATACTATGTGAATATTTTTTCTGACTTTTTAAATTAATTAATTTTAATTGGAGGCTGATTACTTTACAGTATTGTAGTGGTTTTTTTCCATATATTGACACGAATCAGCCATGGGTGTACATGTGTTCCCCATCCTGAACCCCTCTCCCACCTCCCTCCTCATCCCATCCCTCAAGGTCATCCCAGTGCACCATCCCTGAGCATCCTCTCTGATTCTTTCTTTGACTCCATTAGTTCAGTTCAGTCACTCAATCGTGTCCAATTCTGCGATCCCATGAACTGCAGCACGCCAGGCCTCCCTGTCCATCACCAACTCCCAGAATCTACCCAAACCCATGGCCTTCGAGTCAATGATGCCGTCCAGCCATCTCATCCTCTGTCTTTCCCTTCTCCTCCTGCCCTCGATCTTTCCCAGCATCTGGATCTTTTCCAATAAGTCAGCTCTTTGTATCAAGTGGCCAAAGTATTGGAGTTTCAGCTTCAACATCAGTCCTTCCAATGAACACCCAGGACTGATCTCCTTTAGGATGAACTGGTTGGATCTCCTTGAAGTCCAAGGGATTCTCAAGAGTCTTCTCCAACACCACAGTTCAAAAGCATCAATTCTTCGGCGCTCAGCTTTCTTTATAGTCCAACTCTCACCTCCATACATGACTAGCAGTTCTCAGTTGAGGGTGATTTTTCCTTCCAGTTGGTAATATCTGGAGACATTCATGTTTGTCACCACTGGCATCTAGTGGGTAGAGGTCAGGATTGCTCTTAAACATCTTATGATGCCCGGGAAAGCTTCCCACTCCCAACCAAAGAATATTCCACCCCTAAATGTCCATAGTGCCAAGTCTGAGAAGACTGCTGTAGACAGCGATGTCACCATTGTGAGGGTTTTTCCATGGGAGCATAGTTGAACTTTGCAGTGATCAAAGGGATTCTGCACAGAAAATCATTAACTAGCAATATCCCAGAGAGCAAATTAAAAGACAAGTGGTCATTGTAGGCAGACATCAGATCTGAGACCTGCTTCCTGGTCCTTTCACCTACATTTGAAACCCATACCAGAATGAAGTCATTTTGACAGCAAGAACAGGTTCTACTTACTTCCTAGGCAACAGGTCCCTCAGAGTCCCTCCAAAAGAAATTAAGCTAATTACAACTCCCTACAAGTAAAAAAGCATACTTCTAATCACCTTGTTTCTACTGTTATTGACTTGATTGACATCTGGGGAGAAAGTTGCTTCTGAGATCTTGTAGCCTTACTCAAGTGGAGTACATTTGGTAAAGCGCTTTTCTCTGCCTCACTCTTTAGACTAGTGATGTTAAAGGAAATGTACTCAGTGATCTTTACAACATCTCCATGAAGTATTCTAACAATATACATTTTCTCGATTATGAAACTCCAGGGTTTGATAATGAAGGGGAGACAGTGCCAGAGTTTGAACTCAGATTTTCCTGTGGTTAGTTCCCTAGGCTCAATTACATTTTCTTTCATCATGGATTCAAGGCCCCTTGTCACTTCAGTCCAACAAGGAGGAAAAAAGATGAGATAATGGAGAAGAGTAATAAGTTATTTTTTAAAAAATCAAGAAAAAAGCACTATGTAGTGGAAAACCAATTAAAGAGAAGGGCTGAAAGTAAAAAAATAAGCCTCCTTCAGCACTGCAAAAGTGCAAAGTGCTTTGGAAACAATCAGCTGATCTATCATTTAATGCTATGGACTTTATGTAGATTAAATGAACATGATAATCCTATTTTACCATATAATTGGTTTAGGAAAGAAAACATTCACTGATATTATCCTGAGTTGCAATTCTTTAAGCATAAAAGGTCCTATTTAAAATTGAACTTTCAGTTTTATAACTTATCCAGAAGTAATCCATCAAATACAGAAAGTGTTGCAAGGAGAAGTATTGTTTGAATTGGGAATTTTCCTCTTAGAGTTGGCCAGCATGCATTTTTTTTGCACACCTACTGAAAGAGTTTATTATCAATCAATCCATCTTCCTGACACCTTAAAATCATATTTGAGGAATGAGCTTTTGGCTCAAGTCTCAGGATCTGACTTGAAGTCTATAGTGGGAAATCTATAAAAGCCCAGGTAAAGACAAAGCAGGATTGAATTTGACATTAGAGAATTGGTCATGTGTAAGTATGTTCTTACACATAATTAGGCTTTCACTCCAGTACAAGCTATCTAAATGCTCTGAGGGCCTAAGGACAGTTTCATAGAACACCATCAGTACCTATTTGGGTAGTAACAATCTACACAGAAACTAATGTTTTTTGTCTTTAAATCATAGAAGGTCACAGAAAATCATAGGTAACATAGGAGGTCATGAAAAGGGTTCATACGGCTACATATATATATAAACTAGTAGCATAATAATTTTTTTAATGGAGGTACTCACAAAGGGTATCACTTTTTCTCTTACCAAGTAGGAATTTTTAAAAAGTATTTAAAATCTACCATCATCACCTTAAAAAAAGAAAAAGACATTTTAACCCTAGCACAAACCACTGGAAACCACTGAGGCAGAGATGATCTGGCCCACCAGTTTTCAAACTTTTTGATTTTAAGACTTCTTTTTAAACTTCATTTTTTAATTAGAGGATAATTGCTTTACAATGTTGTATTGGTTTCTGCCATTCAACAATGTGAATCAGCCATAAGTATACATATAGCCCCTCTCTCTTGAAGTTCCCTGCCAACCCCCCATCCCACCCCTCTAGGTTTCAGACTCCTTTTAACTCCTAAACTATTGAGAGCCCTGTTAGATTTTATGTGAATTGTATTTATTGAAATTTGTGGTACTAGAATATTTAAGACTAAAAATGACTTTGAAACACAAGGTTACATAAGGACACATTCAGATTGATAACATCATCACGTAGCACGGAGGTTTCAGAAAACTACTCTTCACTAGTGAAAGTGTGAGTGTGAAAAAACAAAATAATACAATCAGTATTTAGTGTCATCAGGAAAATAGTTTTAACCATGAGGGCTGCTTGAAAGGGCCTTAGGAAACCTCAGATGCTGCCAGACCATTCTTTGAGAGTGGCTGCTGCTGCTGCCAAGTCGCTTCAATCATGTCTGACTCTGTGCAACCCCGTCCCTGGGATTCTCCAGGCAAGAATACTGGAGTGCATTGCCATTTCCTTCTCCAATGCATGAACGTGAAAGTGAAGTCACTCAGTCGTCTGACCCTTAGCGACCCCATGGACTACAGCCTACCAAGCCCCTCCATCCATGGATTTTCCAAGCAGGAGTACTGGAGTGGGGCGCCATTGCCTTCTCCTTTGAGAGTGGCTGACCTAGTCTAGTGCTTTTCTTGTGCTGATGAGGAGACTGAGGTTTAAAATGGCAAGTGATCTTTTCCAAGGTGACAGATGTAAAAAGGTTAAAACACATGTGCACACATATGTATGCACATAAACTTTAAATCCCATGTTGTTAGACTCTGGATCCTGTCCCACTTCTGGAAGAGAAGAGAGTAGAAAGTGAATGGAGAACCTGACCATGAGAAGATTCCATATACTCTTCCTGACCTCACTGTAAAAGAGATTTCTTGATGGTAGATTATAATAATAATGAGTAAAAGTAGAACTGCAAAACTTTTAGCAATCTAAAGAAGAATCTTTCCATATTAAAGACTGTTCTGTTTAAAGCAGCAGCTTTCTGCTGAAATACCAATTTCCCTAACTTGGACAGAACAAAAGGATTATTTGAAAAGGAAGGTCTTAATTTGTAGTTTGTTGTGTTTTGAGTTTTAGCCCGACCCTGAATGGAAGACTATAGTGCCATTTAAATAACATAGAAGAACCAGTTTCTCAGCAATGCCAATATTAGATCTTGTGCATGCTATTTGAATGCATGGTGAGGAAAACATCTCTCAAAGTTAATATTGTTCTGTGAATTTTTATTTCTTTGTCTTTTGGTTGGAAAATATATGGATTTAGAATATTATTGCTTGTATTAACCTGCCTTGCTTATGCTGACTAAAAAGTAATAGTTTTGAAGCTGAAGATTCTCTTGAAAATTAACACTTTCAAATCAGTCATACCACACAATTTTCTTAGCTCATCTTAGCTCTGTCATGGAACATCTCTTTTTGTCAAGGGAGAATTCATCTGCATTCCTAAACTTTTTATATTAAATTAATAAAAACTGATAAGATGAGTGAGTGAGTTTGGCAAATGACTAGCTTCTGTCTTCTACACAATGGAAACCCGAGTGCCTATCTCACAAAGCTCCAGCCTAAAGGGTGTAGCCTACTGCGTATGATCCCCATTATGACCCAGGATGACCTGTGTTCTTGTTAGCTTTGCTATTAGAGAGACTTTGGTCCAAATGGCCTGTCATTTCTCTGGACTTAGCAAAATGCTCATCCGCAAGGTGGAGACAGGGCTGCGAATGTCAAACTTTTAGCTTCAGACATAATGATAACTCAATAAACACGAACCATTTTCAATTATTAATACAACGTTATTTCTAGTAGGGAAGTATTCACTGGGAGGTCTGAAATATATCTTAGTCTAGTAGTGTTCCTGGGTCTGAGATGTCTTCATCCGATGGAGCCCATCGATTAGGAAAGACTCCATCAGAAAGACTAGGTACATTCTCAGGGTACTTCTTTACATTATCCTAATTAAGGAATGATTTATGTAACACATATTTGTACGACTGGAAAATAACACTTTGAAGTAATTGTTGTCTTCTGAGCTGTGTATCAGCTGAGAGCTAAGGTGGTTAGTATGATACCCACAAACCTACCAGGTGACAGTTTTACCCTACCATCTTTCAGTTCACAGGCAACAGTGAGCTGCTGCTCCCTGGAAAATATCCAGCTATATTATTTTCAAATCTTTCAATATATAATTTTTTAAATGGATGGGAATTTAAAAAAATGCTTTAGAATAATCCTACTGTTTGGATGTTTTTAGTATTCATGTTCCTGGATAAAAGATCTCCTATTATATGCATATTGGTAACTTCATGTATATAAGAATATGTTTGTTAGACCCAAATGTGTTTAATATGCTTGATGGGTTGAAAGGAAAATTTTTTATCATATGCTCTTTATTTTCATAATTATTATTTTTATAGATTTTAAAATCTATAAAGTGGGAAAGTAGTGTTATAAAATGTCTAAGATCTAAATTCATGTAGTAAGGGTATTATAGGCCAGAATTTTGACCATCTAGGAGCTTCCCTGGTGGCTCAGATGGTAAAGTGTCTGCCTGCAATGCTGGAGACCCAGGTTCAATCAATCCGTTGGTTGGGAAGATCCCCTGGAGAAGGAAATGGCAACCCACTCCAGTACTCTTGCCTGGAAAATTCCATGGACAGAGGAGCCTTGTAGGCTACAATCCATGGGGTCGCAAAGAGTCAGACACGACTGAGCGACTTTACTTCACTTCAATTCCATTGAACATGCACAGAATTGTAATTTGCAAGTGCACAAATCTAGGAATCAGGAAATGAAGCTTACCCTGAAATCTTGAATTGGCAGAAGTAATTCTGGGATGTGTATAGGAAAATGTGGTGCTTGCATTTCTAAGCAGATAAGACTGACATGCAATAAAATGTTTGTAAAGTTCTACTAAAAATTTGGCCCCAGTGCTGCATCAAGTTATATAAATATTAATTTGGGAAACTAATGAGTACAGCTGCATTTTGAGTTTGCCAAATCATCATAAAATTATGGAATCATAAAAGTAGAAGCAGTGGCTAGCTTTAAAAAAAAAAAAAAAAAACCAAGCCCCCTCCCCCTTTTCTCTCTGTTGCCATATTTCACTGTTAAATAAACAGCTTCCCCTGAATCTCACCTACCCTTGGGATTTTTATGTTACAAGAACCTATAAATTCCCTTTATTGTTTACCTGAGTTAGGTTTTTCTACTACTTGCAACTAAAGCATTTGAACTCATAGAAGGACACACTTTTTCTTAGTTCCACTTTTCACCCTGTACTGGATACGCTTACCTATGATGCATCAATTCTTCCTTAAACAAAAAAAAAAGGTGGGGGAGAAATAGGGCTTTGTTCGCGTGTCCATGAGGTGTCCATCTCTTCCCTATATGGCCCTGTGCTTCAAGGGAAACTGATCCCACTGCTAGCTCCAGAAGGGCAATTCCCCCGCTGCAACCCTGGCTTTGTGTCTTCTATGGGTCAGTTCCTCACACAGTAGCTGAATGATTACCAACAATGTGTGGAGTTCTTTCTTCTTGATCACACCTAAGAGAGAGCACATATTTCTAATTTTGTTTTCCAAACAAGAGGCCTAAATTCACTGTGACTCAGATCACGTGCCTACCAAAAAAAAACAGTTACTTTGGCCAGGAGAATGAAAAGTGTTGATTGCCTTAAGCCATGTAGACTCTGCACTGTTGGAGATGGTTCATTATCAGAATAAAAATCTACTTGCTGTTAGAAAGAGAGAAATAGGGAATACATACTGAGTAGGCAGGTTTGCCAGATTTAGCAAATTAAAATGCCAGTTACTCAGCTAAATTTGAATTTCAAATCAGTAACAACTAATTTTAGCGTTAAGTATATTCTCCAAATTGCATAGGACTTACTTAAACTCCAAAGATTGTTATCTATCTGAAATGTAAATTTCAGATCAAATTTAATTGGGTGCTTATCTACCACATTTCTAGAGGTAAACATTCCAATATATACAATGCAATATGGTACAGTTAGCTCTGAGTGAGGAATGTGAAGGGATAGATGTAATCATGACTAAGAGTACCAATTGTATGTCAGGTGTTCATTTAAATCAATGCTAATCTGATTAACATCACTGCACAGTAGATACCATTATCCCTGTTTTACAGGTGATAAAAATATTAGGCTCAGGAAGGTTAATTTAGGGTTGCAGAACTAGTTAAACCACTAATTTGGGGTCAGAAGTCCCTAATCTGGTTGCCTGACCCCAGCACTCTCATGCCTCTCTTCCTTTCTGGAAAAGGTCACCTCCATCTCAACTCAACCATCTCCAAGCCCCTTTCCTTTGACTCTAAAAGTTTCCTTAATTATGACCCTTTTGTTAAATATGGCTCCAGAGCCCAAGAGGAAAAATCTGGACAATGGAGGAAACAAGACAATATTCAAAGCCAGATGACTCAACATTCTTGGATACTTGAGCTTTCTTTGAAGACTATTCTTTCCCTTAAATCTACACATACTTGCCCAGAAGTTCCCAACTGGGGATAATTCAAAATTCATATACCTGATTCATTATAGGCCTTTTGTGTAATTGATTTCAAATGTTCCAAAATGCTGTCTCCTTTGAAAAATTTACAGCAAAATTCCTTATCTTCATAAGGATTCACTGAGGCACGTCTTCATGTCTAACTTCAATGTGTGATGCTTCAGCATGGAGCTCCTGAACCACTCTCAAGTGCACATAAAACAGCCACTAACCATCACAAACAGAATCCCCCAAGTCAAGTCCCCAGTTGGGATTCTCTTCTGTTCATTAAAAATACACAGTTCATTATTCTTTTCCTCTCTGGATCAGGTTCCTGAACTCATACCATTAAAAAAAAACAAACTGTTTTTAAGCATTTTCCAAGTTTGCCCCCCACACACTGAAGTTGCAGTCAGAACTCTGATGACCTGCATGTATGTTCCAGGCACCAATGTCCCAGCTCATTCCCAGTTGGCTCCCATCTCTCTCACTAGTGATGACAGGCAGGAGGCCACAGTGACTAGGGGTTGTTGGCTGTAATGCTGGAGGGGAGTTATGGTTGAGTGTGTTTTGGTGAGTAACAGGATAACTGTTTACATACTCACACACACACAGACACACTTAACGGTGACCTTTTATATTAGATTTTATGTGTATTTGTTGCAAGCTCAAGTTAGACTCTCATAGAATTTCAGTACACACACTTCCTCTGGCTGGGTGCCCTTGAACAGTAATGATAATTCAGAAATATTAGGTGGCTCATTGTACATATTCAGAGCACATAGATATCTCAGGTTGCTTTCCCTGTACAGTAGAAACATCTGGGGTCACTTTTTCTGCCCTCAACATGAACACTTGCAAACAACGAAGTCATGCTGATATTAACCCGGTCAAAATAGAAAATTGTGTGCTGCAAAAGAATATCACAATGTATTCGAAATACATTTCATTCCTATCTCCATGAGCAATCTTAATTTTGGAAACTTTTCCAAATAATTGCTAAGAGACTTTGTCCTGTATTCCATCCCAAATTTATGTTGCTATATTAAAAAGCACATAAGGAAGGTGAAAGGTGACCATCTGGGGAATATATCTATGTTAATACCTCCTCATATTCTGTTATAATGCCTGCTGCTTTCTTCATTGCAAATTAGCAAATGTTTTGCATAACTGAAAAGAAATTCATTTTTCAGTAGCAGGCTTGCTATGCTGCTCATGACATGGTCTGCTTCCTCTCACTTCCACTAAACCTCTCTCCAATGCATTATCCTAGTATACAGACCTTTTCTAGACTTTTTCTTAAATATATGAACCTTTCAGCTTTGTCTGACAGCAATGAGTAACCTATTTCTTGTGATTCTTCTCACATTTCTTCTCCTGGTTCTCATCTCTCTTTGTATTTTTCTTCACCTCATTCAGCAGCTCTGTGTGTTTTCCTTGGAGTACCAAGCAATGATCTAGGCTTTGAATTAGAGATACCAAGGGAAAATTTCTTGCAAAGATGAGCACAACAAAGGACAGAAATGGTATGGACCTAACAGAAGCAGAAGATATTAAGAAGAGGTAGCAAGATAACACAAAAGAACTGTACAAAAAAAGATCTTCATGACCCAGATAACCATGATGGTGTGATCACTCACCTAGAGCCGGACATCCTGGAATACAAAGTCAAGTGGGCCTTAGGAAGTATCAGTACGAACAAAGCTAGTAGAGGTGATGGAATTCCAGTTGAGCTATTTCAAATCCTAAATGATGATGCTGTGAAAGTGCTGCACTCAATTTGTCAGCAAATTTGGAAAACTCAACAGTGGCCACAGGACTGAAAAAGGTCAGTTTTCATTCCAATCCTAAAGAAAGGCAATGCTAAAGAATGCTCAAATTACCACACAATTGCACTCATCTCACATGCTAGCAAAGTAATGCTCAAAGTTCTCCAAGCCAGGCTTCAATAGTACATGAATTATGAACTTCCAGATGTTCAAGGTGGATTTAGAAAAGGCAGAGGATCATCGAAAAAAGCAAGAGAGTTCCAGAAAAACCTCTACTTTTGCTTTATTGACCATGCCAAAGCCCTTGACTATGTGGATCACAACAAAATATGGAAAATTCTTCAAGAGATGGGAATACCAGACCATCTCACCTGCCTCCTTAGAAATCTCAGATCAAGAAGCAACAGTTAGAAATGGACATGGAACAACAGACTGGAAATAGGAAATAGGAAAAGGAGTACGTCAAGGCTGTACATTGTCTCCCTGCTTGTTTAACTTATATGCAGAGTACATCATGAGAATTGCTGGGCTGGATGAAGCACAAACTGGAATCAAGATTTCTGGGAGAAATATCAGTAACCTCAGATATGCAGATGACACCACCCTTATGGCAGAAAGCGAAGAACTACTAAAGAACCTCAATGAAAGTGAAAGAGGAGAGTGAGAAAGTTGGTTTAAAGCTCAACATTCAGAACACTAAGATCATGGCATCCAGTCCCATCACTTCATGGCAAATAGATGGGGAAACAGTGGCTGACTTTATTTTTGGGGCTCCAAAATCACTGCAGATGGTGACTGCAGCCATGAAATTAAAAGATGCTTCCTCCTTGGAAGGGAAGTTATGACCTACCTAGACAGCATATTAAAAAGCAGAGACATTGCCAACAAAGGTCCGTCTAGTCAAGGCTATAGTTTTTCCAGTAGTCATGTATGGATGTGAGAGTTGGACTGTGAAGAAAGCTGAGGGGTGAAGAATTGATGCTTTTGAACTGTGGTGTTGGAGAAGACTCTTGAGAGTCCCTTGTGCTGCAAGGAGATCTAACTAGTCCATCCTAAAGGAGATCAGTCCTGGGTGTTCATTGCAAGGACTGATGTTTAAGCTGAAACTCCAGTTCTTTGGCCACCTGATACGAAGACCTGACTCATTGGAAAAGACCCTGATGCTGGGAAAGATTGAGGGCAGGAGGAGAAGGGGACGACAGAGGATGAGATGGCTGGATGGCATCCCCAACTCAATGGACATGAGTTTGGGTAAACTCTGGGAGTTGGTGATGGACATGCTGTAGTTTATGAGGTCTCAAAGAGTCGGACATGACTGAGCAACTGAACTGAACTGATAAAGTAGTTTCTCCATAAAAAATTCCAATGGATCCTGAGAACAATATCACAAGCAAGTTATTGTGTCTATACTTTTATGTATTTCTGTGTATTTGGCAACTGGATAGATCATATATCTAGGGTAATTTACTGCATTTTTTAGTTTTTATTTAGGTGTTTGCTGCTGTTTGACTCAGTGAAGTCACCAGGTACCATTTCAGCTATCAGCCTCATTACTTTAATTCTTCTTCACCATTCAAATAGCCTGAGAGGAAATTCCCCATGGTACTTCTCCAATAGATTTATTAATCCTCAACCAGGCCAATTCAAGAAATAAATACCACAGTAGCCCTGAAGCTGTTATAAATTTCAGCTTTCAGGTTATTAGTCTTTTACAGTCAACCTGAATATAAACATTTGGGTACATCCTGCTGCCCACTTTTGCCATATTAAATCATTTCCAGATCTGGAAGGGCTTGACCTCTGGGAACAACTCAGATGAAATGGACTAAATTGTCATGAGTCAGAGAGGAGGCCATTTTGTTTCCATTTAAGGATGGAAACCATAAAGTAATTTATTTTTTTGTTTGCTGGTTATGAGTGTGGAAATTTACACTTCTCTCTGCTTCACCACAGCACTTTCCCCTTTACAAGAGGGCTTAGAAGAAAAAGCTACAGTGACCTGATTCTGTTTTCATTTGGCCATATGGCTCTAAAGTAATGTGGAGAAAGGACTCAGCCTGGCCTCTGAACGTAATCCTCCAAGTGAAGGCTAGAACATTGAACCAAACAGAGTCCTAAAACGTTTTTCTGCCTGTGTGATAATTTTTAAATATCAGCTGAGGAAAAAAAACCAAAAAAAACAAATGTCAGCTGTGAAATGAATACGCCTCGTGGAGGTCAGGGATTTTGCTGTTTGATTCCAATTAGAGGTAATGGGAATCATGAGGATTCTTGCTGTACTTCTCCTGAGCGTAGGTGTTATTTTTGCAATTAAAGCACTATGTGTGTCTCTGTAGGGTTTTTATTTAATTGGCAAACATGGTATGACATATGTCACATTTGATCAATTCTTAGGCCTTTTCATGAAAAATTGCCTCGAGTTTGCTGAAGTTGAACATCTATATCCCAAGTCTCTCATTCCAGACACCATAGCAAATTGGTTACCATTGCTTCAGTCATTGGTCCATAGCCTTACAAGTAGATTTATGAATGATGCCCATTAAGTAACAGCTTAGGAATCATCAGCAATTTCAGAACCACTTTTACTCTCCTTTTTTTGTGGCTGCCAGAAGTTATATACTCAAGTCTTGTCTGAATGAAAGCTATGAACGTACTTGAACACATCTGGATTTAGAATTCATTCAAACATTATTTTTACTCATTATTAACATTTCTCCTTGCACTTTATCCCTGTTGGGCTTCCTGGTGGCTTAATGGTAAAGATTACACTTGCCAGTGCAAGAGATGTGGGTTTGATCCCTGGGTAAGGAAAATCCCCTGGAGAAGGAAATGGCAGCTCACTCTAGTATTTTGCCTGGAAAATCCCACGGACAGAGGACCCTGGTCAGGTCATAGAAGAGCTGAACATGACTTAGCGACTAAAGAACAAAAAACAGTTTATTCAAGGTGACACTTGACTAGATTTTAGTTACCTCAAGGAAAAGAAACAACCAATGGATGTGGTCTTTTATAGAGCATCTTGAGTCTAGGGGCTTGTGTTTGTAGATGTATTCAATACAATAGGCCCCATTCTTCCCTGAGGCCACAAGGGGGCACTAATTTAACACGTTCCAGAATACATCACTGGGTAGGGTTCGCTTGCTCAAGACAAGCTATAAAACGAAAACAACAGAAACTCATACCAGCTGTTTTGAAGCTACCACAGTAAGAAATAAGCTGTATGAAGACTTATCATCACTAGAGAGAAAGAATGAAGTGCAGAGCCATTTGGAATAATCACTTCAGGGTCAGCCCTTTGTCTCTCGGTGTCTCTGTTTCACGGTCTTTGTGCTCAGATGCTCAGCCATGTCCAACTCTTTGCAACCCCTTGGGTATAGCCCACAGGCTCCTATGTCTATGGAATTTTCCAGGCAAGAATACTGGAGTGAGGTGCCATGGGCAGGTGGATTCTTTACCACTAGCGCCACCTGAGAAGCTCTGTTTTAGCTCTGGCCTTTTCCCCCTGCCAAGAGAAAAGAGGCCACTCACTCCCCGTCAAGGCTAACTTCTCTTTTCATCTTCCGAGGGGCTATGTCCTCTCTTCAATCAACTTCTTCAGTCTCCTCTTCCTTTGTGAATCCTTTGCCCCTGTATCTTACATTCTCAAGCCTATCCCCAACTTTAAAACTTCATCTCTTGAACTTGAAGCCTCATCTAGTAACTACCCTAGTCTTTTCTTATTGTTGTGTGCTAAATCGCTTCAGTCACATCCAACTATTTGTGGCCCTATAGACTATAGCCTGGCAAACTCCTCTGTCCAAGAAGTTCTCCAGGCAAGAATACTTCAGTGGGTTGCCCTGCCCTCCTCCAGGGGATCTTCCTAACCCAGGGATTGAACTTGGATCTCTTATGTCTCCTGCATTGGCAGATGGGTTCTTTACCACTAGCCCCACCTGTGAAGTCCAGACCCCTTATGATAGTGGTTAGTTAAATGTCGAACTAGTGTGTTGCTGACCTAGGAAAGAATAAAGTAGTTGCTAAATGGGCGAACTCTTTTGCTCAAACAGGTCTTCCTAAAATCAACAATAATGTTTTTTATATTGACTGCGTTTGCCATCATCTGCTTCTAGAAAGGCTCTTTTCCTTTCCTTCCCATGACTCTACATATTTTTGGTTTTCTTTCTACTTCTCTGAGATCTTTTATAGTGTTTACCTTCTTAATCTTTTACTTTTAGCCATACCAGCTCAAACACCTTGACTTTTTTTTTCTGTTTTATTTTACTCACTTAAAAAAATGTATGTGCAGTAAAATAAACTCTCTTTTGGACAGGTCTATAGACATAGGCATACAGTTTCAGCATATAGTTTTGTAACAACCAACAATTTCAGATACAGAAATGTTCTATCACCTCCTCAGATTTTCTCACACTGCTCCTTTGTAATTAATCCCTGCTTCCACTCTCACCCCTGGCAGCTACTTATCTATTTTTGGTTCCTCAAATTTTGCCTTTTATAGAATGCCCTTAAATAGAAACTTATAGTATGTAGCTTTTGAGTCTGACTTCTTTTAGTTATCATACTACCATCACATCAGCCCTGTTGTTTTCTCTATGAAAAAGTTTTTCCTTGTTGAGTAGTATTCCATTGTGTGGTGAATCTCAATTTAATCTGTTTTTCAGTTGAAGGGTATTTGGGGTTGTTCCAGTTATTTATCTATTTTTTAATTTTAATTTTCTTTATTTTTTGCTCTTGTGTTTTGTTTTTTCATTTTTATTTTTTCCAGTGTATTTTTTATTTTTCTAATTTTATTTTTTTTCATTTGTCATTCTAGTTTGTGTGTGTTTGTGTGATTATGAGTAAAACATTGGGAACATTCATGTACAAGGTATTTGTGTATACGAAAATTTTCATTTCTCTTATGTATGTAGTTGCTGAATCATGTGGCAAGTATGTATGTTCAAACATTATAAGAAACTGCCAAACTCTTTCCCAAAATGGCTGCACCACTTTGTGTTCCCACCAGAAAAGTTGGAGCATTCCAGTTGTTCTGTATGCTCTACATCACTTGACATTCTCAGTTTTTAATTTTAGACATTCTCATAGGTTTTTAACAATATACTATGGGATGTCCCAGGTGACTCAGCGGTAAAAAATCTGTCTGCCAATGAAGGAGATATAGGAGACACAGGTTCTGTCCCTAGCTCGGGAAGACCCCCTGGAGTAGGAAATGGCAACCCACTCCAGTATTCTTGTCTGGGAAATCTCATGGAGAGAGGAGCCTGGTGGGCTACAGTCCACCAGGGTTGCAAAAAGTAGGATACAACTGAGCAGGCATGCACTGTACCACCATGTTGATTTAAATTAGTATTTCTCTCATAGCTAATGATGTTGAACATCTTTTCATGTGGTTATGTGCCAATCTGTTATCCTGTTTTGTGAAATATCAGTCCCAATCTTATGCTCATTTTTTCAGATTAAATTGTTGATTTTCTTATTGTTTTGAGAAAGTGAAAGTCACTCAGTTGTATCTGCCTCTTTGTGACTCCATGGATTATACAGTCTATGGAATTCTCTAGGCCAGAATACTGGAATGGGTAACCTTTCCCTTCTCTGGGGATTCTTCCCAACCCAGCAGTCGAACCCAGGTCTCCCGCATTGAGTGCAGATTCTTTACCAACTGAGCCACAAGGGAAGCCCAAGAATACTAGAGTGGGTAACCTATTCCGTCTCTAGCAGATCTTCCCGACCCAGGAATTGAACCAGGGTCTCCTGCATTGCAGCTGGATTCTTTACCAACTGAGCTATCAGGGAAGCCCAGGAGTTCTTTATAAATATTTGACAAAGTTCTTTGTGAATATGTAATTTGCAAATATTTTCTTCTAGTCTGTGGCTTTTCTTTTTATTCTCTTAAGGGTATCTTTTACAGAAGCTTTGCATTTTGATGAAATTTGAGTAATTTTTTTTCTTTGTGGATAGTGATTTAGGTGCATATCTAAGAAATCTTTGCCTAACCAAGGTAATAAACATTTCATCTTTGTTTTCATCTAGAAGTTTTATAGTTTTGGACTTTCTGTATTTAAGTCCATAATCCATTCTAAATTAATTTTTGTATATATGTGAGATATGAGCTGAAGTTCATTATTTTTTACATGTATAAAAATCCAGAAGGATTTGTTGGAAAAAGTTATTATTTTTTTTCCCCCACCAAGTTGTCTTTGGACTTTGGCAAAACCCACTTGTGCAAGTTGACAATCTACATATATATCTGTTTCTGGGCTCTGTCTTTCTGTGGCAATTATCTAGGTGTCTATCTTTTTGCCAGGACTGCCTCTCATGATTACTTCAGCTTTATAGTAATTCTTGAAATCATATAGTTCTTTGACTTTCTTTTTATTTTTCAAAATTATTCTGGCTGTTCTGGCTTTCTGTGGGTTTTTGCTTTTCAGAAAAATTTTTAATTGGGTTTGTCAATATTTACAAAAAACACCTTGCTGGTATGTTGATGGGAATGCATCAAATCTGTAGATCAGGTTGGGGGAAATCAACATCCTAACAATATTGAGCCTTTTAGTAGATGAATATGGTTTGTCTCTCCATTTATTTTGGTCTTTGGTTTCTTTCATCAGTGTCTTATAGTTGTTGGGACATGGATCCTATGCATATTTTGTCAGATTATTCTTTCCTAAATATTTGATCTTTCTTGGTGCTTTTGTTAATGGTATTGAGTTCTTGGCTGGGAGGCGGTTGTCTCTTCAAATCACATATCTATCTTCCTTATGCTTTCACTTTTCTTTTGCTCTAGTTAGTGGCTGGATTATTTTAACAGTCTACTTCTCTGTCTCTTGTAACTGTTCTCAACATGTTAACCTCAGCCAGATTTCCTCGGCCACAACTTTCCTTCTGTTACTCAGATGAAATATCTTTGCATTATAACCTCTGCAGAATAGTATTCAAGACAATTTTTACAAAAAAATTTCTATTTCGTGACGAAAAATTCTCAAAGTCCTGAATTCATCTACTCCTGAAGTATCTTTTTTGAGCTCTGGAAGTTAGGATATATTAATAACAGAAGGGGGTAAAGGACAACAGTGGTTTAATAGCTAAATAGGAACAAGAAGTACAGAAGCTGAGTGCCGTGAAAAATACTGTATGCTTTGCCAAGTAGCTCTGAGGAATAGTTGAACATTTCCAAATAAAAATAGAAGCTACATGACATCAAATATTGATTCTGTTCTAAGCTATGTGCTAACACTTTACATGCACTCTCATTCATCTTCATGAGAGTCTCTGAGATTATGGTAGGTATAATATTACCCATATTTTACTAATGAGGGAACTGAGACTTTGAAAACTCAAGTAATCAGTTTAAGTTCACTCAGCTGTTAATTGGCAAAGTTGGAACTTGATTCATGGCCTGACTCTAGAGCCTGTGTTTAAGTCTGCCATAGAACCATGTGGCAACTATCAGGTGGCAAATGCTCACCAACAATGAGGCAAATGGTCATTGAATCCAGGCATCACAGAGAGATGAGACTTCAGCTATTTTGAAACATTTCCAATGCTACTGATTTGTATTAAAAAAAAAATTACTCTTCTTACCCGTCAACTTTTTTAAATTGTAACTTATCTATTTTATTTTTGGCTGTGCTGAGTCTTCGTTGCTACTTGTAGGCATTCTCTAGTCGTGGTGAGGGGGGCTACTCTTTGCTGCAGTGCACCAGTTTCTCATTGTGGTCACTTCTCTTGTCACAGAGCACGGACTCTAGGCGCATGGGCTTCCGTAGCTGCAACCTGTGGGCTCTGAGGTGGGTGGGCTTCAGTAGTTGTGGTACACGAGCTCAGTGGTTGTGGTTCGTGGCTCTAGAGCATGGGCTCAGTCGTTGTGGTATACGGGCTTAGTTGCCCAATGGCATGTGGAACCTTCCTGGAGCAGGAACTGTACTCGTGTCCCCTGCACTGGCAGACGGATTCCTATCTACTTTACCACCAGGGAAGTCCCTACCCAATTAATTGTCATCTCTTCCTTCACTGTATTTGAGCTTCTTAAGAGACAGGAAGGTTATCATAGGTAACATACAGATTAACAATAGCAGTATTTTTTTTTCCAGTGCATGTGATGAATCATAGCAGCTGTCTCTGCTGATGGGAATCTCTTCATATTCCATAAGGTTAAGTATTCCTATGAACTAGAAAAATGATTTTCTGAAAACTGCAGTCATGCAGAGGATTTCAAACACATCATTCACTTTGGGGAGATTGCCCATGCATGACATTTGTCAATACTAGTGGGAAAACCACTACAATCAATCCATGGAATTCTGTTTCCAGCCCCTGGTCCAGTGAATGAAATATAGGTGGGGCTTAGAAACTATTGTATTTGAATTGATATGAATATTGTAGTGACTATTATATTAAGTGTAATTGTTATGAACAGTGACAATGTGAGTGCCACAAATATACATGCAAATAGTGTTAGGTCCTTTTCTGAGCACACAATGCAATCATAAATGATTCCTCAATTGAATGGGAAGTGTTGACCACTTAAGGTAAAGAAATAAATTTATCTGCCCAGTTAAGAGAAAAACTCAACTAAGAATTCAATAAATGCAATTGGAATCATATTTGATGAATAGAAATCTTAATAACCATCATCACAGAGAATACTTAAGTCCAGAAAACTTTATTTTGTCCTGATAGGAAAACATCAATTCCTTCCCAAGAATGAAAATTCTTTTTTCCATTTATTCACACATCATGGCAAAACAATTAATTTTTTTCTTTGTACTATACCTGACCATAGATGACCTCTTATTCAAAATATTTGATCAAAGTATTTACCATGTACCAATATAAGAAGAGGAACTTTATCTGCCATAAAATACAAACTATTTTTCTTCCCTTCATTATTAGGAAAGGATTATTTTTTTTCTTTTGGTTGATGCTTTATGTACTCTTGAAAGAAAATATATTAACACATGTAGAAAGCGAGAGCACTGAAAATCAGTTTGTAATGTCCATTTGTCTCTGTTTTAGAGTTCTATTAAGTCTATAAATTGGCTCAGCAAACTGTATCAAGTTCTTCGTATTGGATAGATAATCAGTCTACCTGAGAGACTGCCTTCTCCATGGGGAGGTTTCATCTGATCAGGTATCAAATGGCTTGTTGATTATTCTGACTTCAAAGGCTTCTGGCACTGAGACCTTCAAGGTGGTCTGCAATGCCCTAAGTGTTGAGGCCACCTGTCAGTGTAGCTTCCAAATTAAAGAGAATCAGTTGGAAAATGAAGGGTAAACTTCCTGTGTTTCAGATTAGGCTGATTAACCTTGAGCAGTTTTACTTCTTCAATATGAGTTACTTTGGGGAGACTATCACAAGACAGTTCCAGCTCCCTTTATTGTTGGGATAGATGCATTTGCTTATCAAAAAAAAGGAGTTATTCATTTTCAAGGTTGCAGAATTTGAGTAAAGACTACAATCTTCTATGTTTATCAGTTTCTGGAAATGTTTTGGAACTATATTTGTACTAATAGGAAGTAACTGTGTTCTAGAGATATATTTTGAAAAGAAGAAATTACAGATACTTGTCAGCTACAAGTATTTTGTTTGTTTGTTTTGCAAAGCTCTAATAAGTATTTGTCTAACTTTCTTTTAGGGTCTCACTTACTAGATGACAGTGTTTCCCTGATATAAAAAGTAGGTCACTATGGCAGCTGACAATAGTTATAAAAAATTGTATAATTGGGCCGACTCATGTCATAAAATATAATAGTGAAACTGCTAAACTCTGTACTTTAACATGTTTTAAATAAAAAAATTTAATACATTTATTTACTAATAAGGACTTCCCAGGTGGTCTACCTACCAACGCAGGAAACTCAGGAGACACAGGTTCAATTCCTGGGTCAGGAAAATTCCCTGGAGGAGGAAATAGCAGCCTACTCCAGTATTCTTGCCTGGAGAAACCCATGGAAACAGGAGCCTGCCGAGCTGTCATCCATGGGGTCACAAAGAGTCAGAGAAGACTGAGCACATACACACATTTAATAATAAAAGTGATAGGAAATTAACAAACTCAATGAATTGAAATACTTTTGTGAGTATTTCATATAAACTATCATCTAGATGTTTCTCATTGTTTTGTCAGTTTTTCATGTGAACTTATATGTGGAAACTTCATTTTCTTAAGTATATGTGTCTCTAGATTTAAGTCTAACAACAAAACCCACTGAGGTTTTTGCACATTATTTTAAGGCATTTGGAAGAAAAGAAGAAAATAATTCTTATTTATTAGGCTGTCTGAAACTGTCACATTGTAGGAAGTTAGCTTAAACAGACAAAAATATTACAAAGCAACTCTTCACCAACCATTGTTAGATATAGCCTCAGTAGTATAGAATTACATTTTAAAATTGTAACTGTGAGCTGCAATTGAATAGAGAGGAACAGTTTGAAATATCTGACGATGATTGGTAGTGATTGATACATTAATGGTAATGTACTTTGCTGTTTCAGTGTTTGCATTTCTCCCTTGCGTTAGTAAACTTCAGAATAAATAATTATGAGATGTTACCTGGATGGAATTTAGGAGACCAAAGTGACAATCATTGTTGCTTTGTGGAGTTATGTTTATCACATAGATTTTTAAAAACTTTCTATTTCAAAATAATTTTTAGGCTTAGAGAAAAGTTGTGAAAAATAGTCAATAGTTTCATATACCCTTCATTCAGCTTTCTGTATATTTTCCTCATTTTAACACCTTGCGTAACCATGGTATAGCTACCAAAGTTTAAACAAGTAACTTTGGTTCAATACTGTTAACGTATAGACTTTATTCAGATTTCACCAGATTTTCTAATAATGTCCTTAATTCTGTTCCAGGATCCACCCCAGAATCCCACATTGCATTCAGTTAGCATGGCTTTTTAGCCTCCTTTGTGTGTGCTTAGTCGCTCAGTCATGTCTGACTCTTTGCAACCCGGTGGACTGTAGCCTGCCAGGCTCCTCTGTCCATGGGAATTCTCCAGGCAAGAATACTGGAGTGGGTTGCCATGCCCCCACATCTCCTGTTACTCCTAGCTAGGGCATGCTGACTAGGGCTGCATCAGCCATGTTGCAATCATGAAATTACTTTGAGGGTACAGGCACTTTCTAGGCAACGTCGAGGTAAAAACTCAAGAAGCCGCCATTTCAGCCCTGGAATGCTTGTTATGTAAGAGAAAACTGAATCTCTGTATTAAATAACCTTTATCCCAGGTCTCTGTTACTTAAAATCACATGTAGTTACCAGCCAGTATGGGTTATCCTTCTATATCTCCACTGCATCACCATCATCCAAGCCTCTCCCATCTCTTTCTTGACCTTTGGAAAAAACTAATGGAAGTATCTCACATGCCTGCTTAAAAGCCTTTGATAAATTCTATTAAGCTTAAGGGCTTCCTTGGTGGCTCAGATGGTAAAGAATCTGCCTGCAATGAAGGAGACCTAGGTTCGATCCTTGGGTTGGGAAGATCCCCTTGAGAAGGGAAAGGATTCAGTATTCTGGCCTGGAGAATTCCATGGACTGTGTAGTCCACGGGGTGGCAAAGAGTCAGACACAACTGAGTGACTTTCACTTTCCCTTTCATTAAGCTTAAAGTGAGATACAATTCTTTAATATGGCATAATGGACCCCTGTGAGGTTTCTTCAGGTCATCTTGTATCACTTATTTCTGTCTTTATTCCCTGCCAGGCAGAAGCCTTCCTTGGACATGTGTAGTTTTCTCACCCCAGGGCCTTTGCATATGTTGTTTGGATTACCTGGAAATATCTATTCCCTATTTCTTCTCCCCCCAATGCTCTTTAAATTCCAAATACTAGAACTCTGTCTTCCTTCAATTTCCAAGTTAAATGTCACCTCTCTGACCATTCTGCCTAATTTCAGTCATTCCCTCACAACTCCACCGTAATTTCCAGTTCTTGCCATCTTTTGTTTTTCATCACCATACTTATTTCAGTATAAATGTATTATTTTAACATGTGCTTTGCCTCTCTTTTTGCATTAAATCTGAAGTTCTATGAGGACACGAATGATGTTATATTTGCTCACTAGCTTTGTTTTCTGTTTACAAGCACCTAACAAGAGTGCTTGGCATTGGTTGATTCGTAGCCATGGCTGAACATTAGAATCTCCCAGGGAGATTTTAATTACTGACGTCCAGGTCCTTTCCTCCTGCGTGCATGCGTACTCAGTTGCTCAGTCATGTCCAACTCTTTGGCAGCCCATGGACTGTAGCCCACCAGGCTCCATGAAATTTTCCAGGTAAGAATACTAGGGTAGCTTGCCATTTCCTCCTCCAGGGGATCTTCACGAGCCACGAATCAAACCTGCGTCTCCTGCGTCTCTGGCACTGGCAGGCAGATTCTTTGCCACTAGCCACTTGGGAAGCCTCATCCTCCTACAATCAGATTCAGTTGGTCAGTACTTGGACCCAGAGTCAGTACACTCTACAAGTTCTCCAGGTGATTCTAATAAACAGCAAGGCTCAAGAACCACACCACACAAGGACAATAGTTCTCAACCTTTGAATGTATATCCATGTCACTGGGTGAGCTTTTAAAGCAATACTGGTATATGTACCCCACCAATAGAATTCTAACTTATTTGGTCTGGGTGGGGGCTCTGAGTATAAAAATCTCCTAGCAATTCTTCAGGGTAGAAGCTAATTGTATTAATGTTCAATACACATCTATTGCTGAATTAACATGGCTTACTATGCAATTAATTTAAACATAATCATGTACAACAACTTATATGTGATAGTGCTGTTATATTGATTTCTCTTCCTTTTCAATGAAAAATTTTTTAATCTCTATGTCAGCAACTGTCTCTGTTCTAGTCAAATCAGAGTTTTCTTAACACCCTCTCTCCACATTTTTTCTCCTTTGGCTTGGATTAGTAACTGCTCTTGGTCATTCCTGGGACACATTGGGATTCTGGTTTCCTTACATCAGGACCCTTGTAACTATTGCATGATTCTCAGTGTTGTATCTGCAGCCATACTAAGTTCACACCTCAAATTAAAAGTCAGTTGTATGTTTTCACTTATATGTAGGATCTAAAAAATAGAATAAATAAAACCAAAACAGACTCACAGGAAGCAAACTAGTAGCCGTGGGGAGAGAGGTGGAGGGAGGGGCAAGATGCGGGGAGGGGATTAAGAAACACAAACTACTATGTATAAAATAAGTAAGATACAAGGGTGTGATGTACAGGGAATACAGTCAATATTTTATAACAACTTACTATGGAATATAGTCTAAATATCAAATCACTATATTATACACCTGAAACTAAAATAGTATTATAAAGTTGACCATACTTCAATTTAAAAAAATATTCATAGCAAAAAAAGAAAAATTCAGTTATTTCCCTACATACAATCCTCACTCCCCAGACCACGCCTCAAACAGCACCTGGCACAAAGCCTATCACAGAGATGTTTGGCTCGTGTTTGTTGAATGAATTTATCAGCTGTATACAAAAAGGGTTTCCATACCCCAAGCTCCAAAAAAATGCCCTGTGTTCTCTTTTCCTGAGTCCACAGCGTTTTCTTCCAGAAGCCTCTGTTCTTGAGACACACAGACCTTGCTTGGGAAGGGGAAGTAAGATCAACTTCCTGGCTGAAGCCACAGTGAAAAGGCAGCTCCCAGGTTTCTTTGTGCAAAGGGGCTTAACCCACACACCCACTCCCACCTCAGCCAGAATGCTACCTTTTCCTGTCTTCTAAGTTTAATATTTATGTTCTTCTGTGTACATTTTAATGTTTTACTACAATATGAATTTTATTGTAAGAAATAATTTTTTTTAGTGAATTTAAAGGAGCCACACCATCTGTCATAACATGGGACATACTGAAGATCTCTGAGAAATAGAAGGTAGACTGCTTCTTGTCACAAAACGCCAACCCCAGTGGAGATAGTGCTTTCTACTGGGAGTAACAAAACCGAGCACCAGGGCCAGAATTCTTTACAAGTTATGAAGTGAACGCAACGGATTGTTGGTACTGAAATTCACACTCTTACTAAAAAGGAGACTAGAAAGCATCCTGTTTACCCTCAGAACACTTTCCATCCAGCTTGCAAAGCACTGCTGCAGCCAAACCACACAGTCCTGAGAGCATCAACCCCAGAAGGTCAAGGACTTTGCCCACTTACAGTTGCACCCCAACACCAAGGACAGTAAGCATGCAACAAATACATGCTAAATGTTGAACTAATGAACTAAAATATGCAATGGAGCAGAAAATAACTGGATTTTCTAAGGAAATGATCATGACAATGTGGGAACAAGAGGTGAGGGTTTTGGGAGACAGACAGACAGGAGCAGTAAAAAAGACTCCCCGCTTCTGCGCTTTTATGTGTATGTCATTGTTTCAGAGACACCAGTCCTGGAGGGGACAAGGACATAATTCATCCGCCCTCACAGGGGACCAGGGGGAAATAGGACCCGAGCCCATTATGAATTGCTTTGTTTGTGAGCTCCTAACCATGTAATTGTTTTAACGACTAGCAGGTGGGTAAGAGATCCAGGTTTTCAGGACCTCAGACTATTGTAAGTGAGGGGATTAGTGAGTGTGAGTGAATCAGGATGGGCTTCAGCTTGAGACCCCCAGAAAGTTTGTTTAGAAACAAAAGGAAAAGATGGCTCAGTGGTAAGTGAAAAGCGTGGGAAAGCAACACTGGGTTCTGTTTAAACAAGAATTCCTTCCTGGAAAAGCTTATCTTGCTGTGTTCCAAGTCTAAGCCCGAGCTTAGACGATCACAGGTGCTTCGGGGCTAATCCCTTTTTGCAGTATTAGTGGAATGCACACCTGAGAAACAGAATTCAGCTGCCCTAACAGGGAGCTGGGGAGGGACCAGCTCTCCTAGTGTCCAGAGCCCCAGACCCTGCTTCTTGGATTTTAACTTCTTTGCCTGGTATGCACATCTCTGTTGCAGTTTCTTTTTCCCTCTAAATCTAGGAAAACCTGAAACTGTGTACTTGCCCTCCTTCTCTAAGGTGCCTGCAGTGAGCATTCCCAAATAGGGGATTCACGCATTTCAGGGTGAAGGGAGAAACCCCCCTTTAAAATCTATTACCATGAGGCTTTCCTTTCCCAAATCTGTCAAATGAGTGTGAATGTTGCTGAATGAACACATCAAGATGATACAATGCTAACAAATGGTGTTCTGTTTCCCATGCTCATAGTCTTCTTGTGATGGAAGGTTCTCTCTTAGATTAGCTTCAAGTTCCCTTCTATCCTTCCAGATCATTGTAAATTTCATACTTTCACAGAACCATCTAATAAAAATGGACATTGGCTCCCAAGCAACTCCCTGTAATCTTCCAGCTCTCTCAGTCAGATGGAATCACTATAGGCTTTTCTCCTGAATCATAAACATTTTTACTTAGGAGCAAAGGAAGCAAATGGTACCCTGGTTGGCACAAGGTATGGAGTACTCCCTCAGAACCTAACAATGAATGAATCAGACACCAGAAGACTCTTGAAAACTCATGTCATCCCTTCTTTAATTCAGCATCTTTTCTTGTTAATAAAGTTCCAGTAGATTCTGAGAGCCATGAGAGAAAGCTTTGAAAAACAAACTAGGCAGCTCCTGGCACTGAGATGTATCCACCCAGCCTGACACTTGGCCTCTATACAGAGAGCATCCTTTGACTCTTGAAACTGTGCCAAGCAGTGCTCTAAGTGCTTTATATACATGAACTCAGTAACCCTCACACCACAGTGTGCTGTGCCAGTGGGCAAGTGGAGATGCTGGCTTTACTCAAATTCCCCCAGTTCAAATAGGAAGGGCTGGTATTTGAACTAAGTCTGCCTGGCTCTAAAATCCAGGCTCTTAACTGCCACACCACCTGCCGTTTCATTGATAGAAAATTGAGCAGGTGCTACAGTTGCCTGACTTTGTCATCTACAGACTTCCCAAGCCCCAGGCAGCATACCTGGGACAGTACATGGCCCTCCTTTTGCTTATAGAAAGCTACTCAGACCAGATTAACTGAATTCCATGTTTTTCTTTTTAAGGTTAGGCAAATAATATATGTAGAATCTTATGTTCTTATTTTCCAGAGTCTCCATAAACTAATCACTGTATTGATGAGTTGCTAAGTGGTTCCAACTTTTTACGGTAACCCCATGAACTGCAGCATGCCAGACTTTCCTGTCCTTCACTATCTCCTGGAGTTTGCTCAAACTCATGTCCATTGAGTTGGTGATGCCATCCAACTCTCTCTTTCTCTGTTGCCCCCTTCTCCTCCTGCCCTCAATCTTTCCCAGCATCAGGGTCTATTCCATTGAGTCAGCTCTTCTCATCAGTTGACTGAAGTATTGGCACTTCAGCTTCAGCATCAGTTGTTCCAATGATTATTCAGGGTTGATTTCCTTTAGGATTGACTAATTTCATCTCCTTGCTGTCCAACGAACTCTCAAGAGTCATCTCCAGCACCACAGTTCAGAAGCATCAGTTCTTCAGTGCTCAACCTTCTTTATGGTCCAACTCTCACATCCATACATGACTTCTGGAAAATACCATAGCTTTGACTTACACCGACCTTTGTCAGCAAAGTGATGTCTCTGCTTTTGAATATGCTGTCTGGGTTTGTCATAGCTTTTCTTCCAAGGAGCAAGAGTTTTTCACTTTCATGGCTGTAGTCACTGTATAATGTTCAACATTCTAAATTTTTCCCCCATATCTTTATTTCCAGTTTCCTCTCCTCTCTCCCCCCGAAATCTGACCTCTTTCCCTGAGTTGTATGTTTGCTTTGGAAGTATGATTGACCTGCAATATTATGTTAGTTCCTGTTATACAATATGACTTTTTCTATACATTTCAAGATGATTACCACAGAAATCTAGTTATGAAGTGTCAGCACAAATATATTACTTAGTTATTGACTATATTCCCTACATTGTACATTTCCTATATTTATTTTGCAACTGGTAGTTTGTACCTGTTAATCCCCATCACCTATATCTTTTTTCCCCAACCTCACTCCTCTCTGGTAACCATCTGTTTGTTCTCTGTGTCTATAATTCTGTTTCTGTTTTGTTATGTTTGCTCATTTGTTTTGTTTTTTAGACTCCTCTTATAAGTGAGATCATATAGTGTTTGTCTTTCTCTGAGTTATTTCACTTAGCTTAATATCCTCTAGATCCATCCATGTTATAACAAATGTCAAGATTTCATTCATTTGTATTGCTAAATAATACCCTATATATATATATATATATATATATATATATATATACACCACATCTTCTTTATCCATTCATCTGTGATGGACATGGTTACTTTCCTATCTTGGCTATTGTAAATAATGCTGCAGTGGATATCAGGGTGCATATATCTTTTCTAATTAGTTTTTGTTTCTTTTGAGTAAATACCCAGGAGTGGAATTGTTGAATCATATGGTAGTTTTATTTTTAATTTTTTGAGAAATTTGTCCTCATGATAAATTTTTGAGCTGCAAAAATCTTGATTGCTATATGGCTGTCTACATGAGTCTCTGCTTTGACTCCACAGGCCATCTTTGGTCAGGTGTAACAGTCAGCCTCCAAGTTTCTCTCTGTTTCCTTCCCTGTCCCTATATATGTGTGTGTGTGTGTGTGTGTGTGTGTGTGTGTGTGTGTGT
>ML661885.1:14065876-14172238 GCA_007570785.1 Antilocapra americana | reverse complement strand
ACTGCTGGGCATATACACCGAGGAAACCAGAATTGAAAGAGCCACGTGTACCCCAATGTTCATCGCTGCATTGTTATTTGCAGTTTTTTAAGGAATCTCCACACTGTTCTCCATAGTGGCTGTACTAGTTTGCATTCCCACCAACAGTGTAAGAGGGTTCCCTTTTCTCCACATCCTCTCCAGCATTTATTGCTTGTAGATTTTTGGATTGCAGCCATTCTGACTGGTGTAAAGTGGTACCTAAAACTCCTAGAGGATAACATAGGCAAAACACTCTCTGACATAAACCAAAGCCGGATCCTCCATGACCCACCTCCCAGAATATTGGAAACAAAAGCACGAATAAACAAATGGGACCTAATTAAAATTAAAAGCTTCTGCACAACAAAGGAAACTATAAGCAAGGTGAAAAGACAGCCTTCAGAATGGGAGAAAATAATAGCCAATGAAGCAACAGACAAACAATTAATCTCAAAAATATACAAGCAACTCCTGCAGCTCCATGCTAGAAAAATAAATGACCCAATCAAAAAGTGGGCCAAAAAACTAAACAGACGTTTCTCCAAAGAAGACATAAAAATGGCTAACAAACACGTGAAAAGATGCTCAACATCACTCATTATCAGAGAAATGCAAATCAAAACCACAATGAGGTACCACTTTACACCAGTCAAAATGGCTGCAATCCAAAAACTCCCTTTTTTTAAAATGCAATGACATTTTTTGTTTTGCAAGGCAAGGCTCTTACATATAGTTTTGTGTGTGTGTGTGTGTATAGATAAATAATATGACTAAATCTTTACTGGCAATCATAATAAAATGCCTTTAATAAAATCTCCACATGAAAATGGATTGGACTGTTCAACAGCTCCAAAGGCTCTAGTCCGTGTGGAAACTATGCTTCTCTTTTCCACTGTTCTCTCCCACCCATCCCACCCACACACACACACTACCTTCCGCAGAAAGAATTAATCTTGGGGGCAGTTCTCCCGTTCTTTCTGAGGCCACTGCTGCATTGACAGCAGGATGTTGTAGTCCAGTTCCAGGACATCATCACCAGCTTAGAAGCTTTCAAATGTCTTGGCCTTCATACTGTTCTTCATGAGGCTAATCATTAATGTTCCTCAAAAAGAGAGCAAAGCAGAATGGAGGTGAGATGGACTTCAGACCATGGGGTTGAACTTGACCTTTCCTCATTTTTCTTGAGCACTCCACCATGATATTTCTGTGGGGAAGCCAAAGGCAACATAGGCTCAGGTCATGCTGAGCCTTTCCAACCTGCTCTGTTTTCTTTCTCTTTCTACCTTCCTGTCTAGATCTCACTCTCTATCCTCACTTAATCTCTCTCAATTTATTCCTATTCCCAACTTTTTTTTTGCCCCAATACTTAATTGAATAGTTCCAGCCAGCATTTTCATTGAAAACAAACAAACAGAACATAGCCTTCCTTGCTTAATATACTCATTTCCTATTCCTGCATGTGGGTTACTCCTTGCCCCTGTTTTTGCAGCACCCCAACATATACACATATTCTAACATACACACACAATATAAATACTAATAGACACATACCAGCACACTAACATGCACACTAAAACAGACACTGACACACACTAACACACATATACTCAAATACTCATATACTCAAATACTCATGCACTCACACACACTCCAACATACATCCTGGTCCATGTACTAACACTAACACAGCAACACACTAATACACATAGCACCTCACCCATGCATACACATCCACAGGCATGCATGCATACATGCAAGAAACAGTCACTTCTGAACCCTGGAATGTATTTATTCATTATCTAGCTGACATCTTCAGGAGGAGATGCAGATTGCCAGTTTCCAAGATCATCTATTTGTCCACTGATAACTGAGCTGAGAGAAATTCTTGTCACTCTTTCTGTGAATAAAAATTACTATGAAAATCTTGCCAAAGCTGAAAAACTGCCATGAAGGTGAAATCAAAGCCTACACTGCAGCTAAAATGCAAGAAGAATGTAATAATTAGGCTTTTGGCTTTCAAGTAAGCCCCCAAAAGCAGAAATGTGCCTGTCCTTGAGGGCTTTGAAAAGGACAAATCTAAGTATCAAGATCTTCATCACAGGCCGAAGAGGAGATGATTCCTGCTAACACAATATTCATAATGTTCAGGCACCACCAGATAATGGACAACTCAGCACTATAGCTTTATCTAAATAAGTGGATTTACATCAGCCATTTTAAAACTCTTTAGTGTGAACTGGTATAGGGTTAAATTAATACAACCTCAATTACCAGGTTGGAAAAAAAAGCAGTCTGGTGCTCTCCCTGTCCTCTTGTATCAGTCTAGACAATTTTAGACAAAAGAAACTCCTTTGCTCTTGGAGGTGTTGAATGAAAAGTCACTGGGGGTTGGCTGGGGGGTGGGGGAGGGGATGGAAGTCAAAGGACTTAACTCCCAGGATCTAAAACTGGGGATGTACTCTGTATAGAAACCATTTTAGGAATGACTGGGGGTATGCTGGTAGGAGGAAGGAGTTCAGTGACTAAAGTCAAAGGAAGAATTAATTTTCTTCTAAATTTTTCTCATCACCTCTTTTCTTCAGTAGAGTATAAAATAATCTTATAATAAATATAAATTTTATTATTTTAGTACAAAAATGCAAATATACTTTCATTTCTAAGTCAGTTGAATGTAATATTTTTTTCATTACTAGCCAAAATTTTATTTCCATAGTATCTTTAGAAGCTATGCAGTGGGCTCTTGAGAAAGATGTTTTATAAAACCACCCTAAAATAAGGGCCATTTTTCTGCTTCTGAAAACAAATTCCTACTGACTCCAAGACTGACCTGTACTATGCAAAGCATGATGCCAAAAAATTGGCTCTGTACCTCCCAAACAATTTTTAATGACACTTCTAGACCAGAAATACTCTATTATTAGGCCAGTTAATTAAAAAATGTTATTCATTGTAAAAGGTAATTTGAGAAGAAATTTATTATTGGTTAATATAAAGGATGTTTTACTTGGCAAAAATTAGCAAATGAAATGCAAACCCCGTTTTAATGACCTTGACAGCTTGTGTCACTGACTTTTATGCTACTTCTGCTGGAATAGCTCCTTCGTGGCTCTGTTGTGTGGGAACAAGCATCTGTCATAGAAACTGGTGCTTCATTCATTCATTTGCCTTCTTGCCAATGAACAATGAATTCCTGAAGAGCTGGAACAATTAATGTTTACATTTCCAGCACCCAACATAGTGTCAAGAATACAGTAGAGACCCAGTGAATGTTTCCTAAGTGCATTTTATTTCATTTTGGAGCAAATGCAGGTGAAATCAGTTGGTTGGATTCCTAGAAATACCTTATTTTTAGCCATTGTACACCAATTCTTACAGTTACAAAACTTGAAAAACTTAGAAGGAAATGATATATAATGATTGATAGTGCAGTTTGAGATATTGATATAATTTATGTGACTCATCAGTTGCTCCTTGATTTTGAAAAGTTCTATGGTACTCTAATTTGGAATGGTGTTCTCCAAGGGGAGCTATGTATAAAGTATGTTCCCAGATGGTATGTTAACCTTGATCTATTGAAGTCAGGGAAGAGATCATAGTGTTTATCATATTTACTTTATCTTATTCTTTTAACTCTTTATTTTGTGTATTTTGTGATATGCATAATTTAAGTATTTACCTACCTATATTTGTGGTATGCTAATGGAATTATGTCAACAAAAATGTATGGCCACACTGGTTTAGAGAACTGGACTAGGTGATGCAATTTTCTGGTATTTCTCATTATATTGAATATAAATGAAAGAATATAAACCTTTATTTAACTTACATTTATGAGAACCTCCTATATGCTCAACAAGCATACCAGGATAGGTGAGACATTTGCTTTACTCAAAGAGCTTTTTGGTCTAATAGAAGAGATGAGACTTAAAGTCATATAAATAAATGCCATTCCTCCCTCACTTTGGCAAAGATTGGCAGATTCCTTCTTTTTCTTTTTGAACCACAATAGTGCTTGATATCTCTTAGAGTGATTTAATACTGGGTCAGTTAGGAATACATCTGGCTGCATGTTACAATGTTCAACTAATAGTAGCTTACATATAGGACTTTGTTATTTGTAAATCTGTATGTAGGTCCTTGTTTGTGTTGATTCAGCTGATCACTACTATCATTAGGCAAGGAGGTTACAACATCCCTGTTATTTTCTTTCTTGTACTTGTTGCCTCTTGACATAATATGGCTCCTGTGTCTCCATCTATTACTTTTCTCATTCCAGATAGGAAGAGAGAGAAGGACAATGAAAGACTGTCTCTGTTTTTATCTGAAAAGCAAAAGTTTTTATGGACTCTCCCTTAGCATACTTTGCCTGCATCCTTTTGGAGAAGACTGTGTCATAGGTCACCCCTAGCTTTAAGAGAATCTGCAAAATCAAGCATTTGGCTTTCTAGTTTTTATGATAAATGAGGAAAACAAAGACACGTGGTTAGGAACGGTGAAGTTGAGAGAGTCAACCTATAGTAGCAGACACTGTAAGTTACCTAATATTTTAGGTATTGGGTGTGAATTCTTTCCTACCGAACCAAAAGCTCCTTGAGATAAAATATGACATCACTTCTCCTGCAATAAATATTTGTTGACTGAATGAATAAATAAGTGAGTTTAATTACATTAGGGCAGGATACATGTAGGTACTTTCTAGTTTGCTAAATCTAGTTTTCAATACACTGCATAAAAAGAAGGTTTTCTAACCTTATGCAGGGAGAGGGTTCCTGTTTTAAACTTCTTCAGTTCCATGATGCTGCTGCTAAGTCGCTTGAGTCGTATCCGACTCTGTGTGACCCCATAGATGGCAGCCCACCAGGCTTCACCGTCCTTGGGATTCTCCAGGCAAGAACACTGGAGTGGGGTTGCTATTGCCTTCTCCACTTCAGTTCCATAGAACTTAACATTTGACTCTACATACGCAGTGATAGGTATTTGGTTATTACTCACTTGACACTAAATGAATAAAGTGAGTGAGCTGTCAGAGGGCAGTTCCACTTTCTATCCTGGATCACTGATATCTGAAGATTCTTTAGCTTCCTCTATACTCAGATACTTGATCCTCAGTATATTAAATCAACATACACTTAACTTTTGAAAACTTTCTGTTTCATAAACGTAGCACCAATTTCCATCTGTTTTCTGGTTTCATAGCATGAATTTTCCCTCACAGTCTCAATTTCTTGTCTCTGAGGCAAATTTTTTTTTAATGCTCATATGAAAAAATAAGTCTGCATTATCACTCATATTCTAGATAAATCTGCTGTGATCATCACCTTTAATCATAAACCTCTGAAGGTGTTTCACTAACTATGTAAGCAGATTCTGTGGCTGAACACAGGGCAAATTTACAATGAAGATAAAAGATTTCAATAGAAGACAGAACACTGTTTCGTTCTCCAACCCGCCCTCATTATTCAGTATGAAGGTTAAGGGCACTGGGAAGGTCATGAAGACTTTTGTCTCGGACCTGCTCTGGTGTTCCCTGAAATCATTTCATTCCACTGAGAAGATCTATGTCCTTATAGGCTTTTGAGAGGAACGTAGTGCCTGTAACAAGGTTTGAAAATCTCAGTTTCAAACAATTATCCTAACTTATAATAGATCCTGCTTGCTGCATTTTATTCATTTTTTATTGCTCTGGCAACAGAAGAGTTGGAAAATAGTTCCCTAAAGTCTTAGTGTGAAACGTTTTACGTGAAGGGTGCTGCTTTTATCCTTTTTCTCGAAGTCCAATTATACTAGTTCCTTTTTACATTTTTCTTAAGGATTAATTTGCACACTCTGACTCAGTTTGCAGATTGACATTTCCCTGAATCTGCTTCAAGCTTTATATAACTATGCACAGTGGTGTAGCCAGATACGAACATACTACTTTCTCTCTGGTGGGCATTTGACACTATCCTTGTGTATTCCTGCCGCATAATTTTGGAATCTCAGTTTTGAATCTTCTCAGAACTCTGACTTGACTCATATCTAGCAAAGATGTGTCTAATGTTTATTATTCCTATCATTGAATTGTGTGTTTTGAATTTTATCCTTATTGTGTTATTACATTTTGTTTTTCATTCATTTCATTACACATTTTGTTTTTCATTACCATGCCAATTCAGAAGATTACTTTACACTTTTATTCTCTTTAATAATAATAATAAACATAGGGTATCTTCAGATTCAGGATATGTTTAATGGAAAATTTTATAAATATCTTCTTTCATTCACATATTAATTTACTTGTTCATTCATTCAACTCTCTGAGCAAATTATAAACTGGTTAATTAAATTAAGAGCAGGCTAATTAAATTAAGAGCAGCCAGTTATACTGGAGAAGGGCATGGCAACCCACTCCAGTATTCTTGCCTGGAGAATCCCATGGACAGAGGAGCCTAGTGGGCTACAGTCCATGGGGTTGCAGAGTCGGACAGGACTAAAGCAACCTAGCATAGCATAGTCAATTATATGCTGATCACTACACTAGGTACTAGGAATTAAATGATCTACTCTCATGAGGGAAGAGACAATCATTTATTCCCAAAGGTAAGTATAATTGTAATTTGACAAAAAGTGGCAGAACATATAGATTTGGCTTCATCTAATTGAGACTCTAGACTTTTAGTTATTGCTGTTTTAATGTTCAGCACTTAAAAATACTTTTGCAGTAGTTTTGCCACACGTTATTTTTTTAACTTGATAAGCATAAGTCGTCTGTATGATTAAAATAAATTTTTCTTACTTCATGAAATTTTCGCTTCTTCTTGAGCATTTGTCTCTTTTTAAGGTTAGTTTTTAAATTTGCATGTGTGTGCTCATTCATGTCCAACTCTTTGAGACCCCATGGACTGTAGCCTACCAGGCCCCTCTGTCCATGGAATTTCCCAGGCAAGAATACTGAAGTGTGTTGTGATTTCCTACCGACCCAGGGATCAAACCCACATCCTCTGCATTGGCAGGCTGATTCTTTACCATCTGGGAAGCCCTAGCTGTCTGCTAAAACAGCCCTAGCTGTTCCTGCTTGCCTTCATAGGTGGAGTTGCTATTATAGAAATTATCTGCCAATCAGGGACCACATTTCCCAGCATTCTTTGCATCTAAGTCAGGCTGTGTGACTGAGTTCTGGCCAATAATATGTGGGCAAAAGGGATGAGTGCTCCAAACATTTCCATTCTCTCCCTAGGATAGCATCCCCTAGGGTTGCTTTGGGAGCCAAGTGTTGAAGATAAAGGAACCACAGGACTTGACACCCAAGTTTCTGAATCATCACTTGGGATAGAATCACTTGACCAGAAACATCCATATTAGACAGTGATGTCAGAGGAAACGAACTTTCGTTTTAGTAAAGCCATTGAAATATTAGGGGATATCTCTACCACAGTTAGAAATACACAGTACACAGTCCTGATTGTACTATAAACAACAAAGCAAAAGAGAATGTATGGCTTGGGACAAGCCACTCATGTGATGCATATATAAAATTTATTTTCCAGTTGTGTTGCTCTTAACTTTTTGTGTAGTGGGATAAGTGACTATATATTATACAGTTAATATATATTATATATGTGATGAATATATTATATGTATTGTATATGCAGTGAATATATATAACATATGCAGTGAATATATACACATACACACACAGAAACACACACACACTTTGGAAAAAGTCACATGCAAGCAACGAAAGTCTTATTTCAGAAGGGCACTATCTCAACAATATCTCACATTTATAAGAGATAGAAGTTACAAGTTTAGTGTAGAGTGTTGGTACAATATTTTCTCTAATTTGAAATAATTCAATGAATTTGAACCAACACAGAACTTGTAAACAAGTATAAATCCTGAGATGATGGTTCATTATTTAGTGTGTTAAGAATGGCTCACAAAATTCTTATTAATGAAAGATGTAAACTTGTCTCTCTAATTAATATTAGCAATAAAAAGCTTTCATTTAAAGCCATTTATCTTAGTTTTTTAAAAGCAATAAATAAAATTGCTTCAAATAGACACTTTTATGAGACAAACTTTGTGAATTGCTCTCCCCCCTCATCCTCTATATAATTCATTTCCTTTGTACAATACAAACTGCACACAACATATTTTTAGGGTACATTTCTTCCCAAAGTTAGTACAGTGGATACATCATAACTGGAACAAATAAGCTTACACAAGGTCACTCTTCACCACCCACTTTGTATATAGCTGGAAAAGTCATAAACAGTCCTTGGATGCTGCAATGTGATATTTCAATCTGCAATCGCTGACGACAATTTTCTGCCTGATTGGGAGCATAATGCCTTAAAGGAAATTTCAGAGCCAGCGTTAGATGAACTCCACTGTTGGTGACATCTGCCTTAAAAATAAATGACCAATAAAAATGATGTATTGTATAATAGCAAATTACTCAGCAAACAGTTCCCAGAGATCACCTTTGCTACGGAGTGTGAAACAGCAATACTCCCTTTCCTGAATGTCAGGGGTTGTACAGAGGAGAAATGACCTACCGACAGTTACTCAATGGGGACTGTCCCTCTTCAAGCAGATATATGATGTTTACCTTTACACACTTGGTACCCGTGGAAAAAGTAAAATAAAACCATCAGGTCAGTTCTTTCAGAGCTTAGTAGTATACACACACATACACATATATATATACACATGTAGAAATATACATGACTGCAGTGAAAATATATATGCAGTGAATGTATGCTACATATTATACATCATATATCAAGTGATTATATTATACAGTGAATAAATAGTATATATGTAATGAATATATATATAGTATATGCAGTGAATATATATTACATATGCAGTGAATATATGCACATACACAGAAACACACACTTTAGAAAAAGTCACATGCAAGCAACAAAAGTCTTGTTTCAGAAGGGCACTATCTCAGCAAGCATGTCTTGAATAAATATTATCACTGCAAACCAGTTTGAAATACCCTAATGAAGAAAAAATTTGAAGTCCCTAAATTACCTGAAATAACTGCCCAAACACTGTCAGAATAAAATACAAGCATCACAAAATAAACTTTAAAAAAATTTATAAAAATTAAAGAAATTTTTTCTAGTTCTCCTGATTTGACTAGGGTTGGAAATTATCGATCAACAAATTAACCCTGGGTAAATGTATTTATTGTAGTAAGACCCACATTGAAGAGATTAGGAGTGTCCAGTTCAAACACCTGAAATACAAGAGTACCACTAATCTCAGTCACATCACCAAATAATATATGAAAACTGTTTATCAAAGAGCTTGAGTGTCAAAACAGTTATGTTTAATAACTCTTGTTTCTTGTTCATATACATAAATAAGAGCACTTTATCATTTGTCCACCTAATGTTTCACATTTAATGAATCTAGAGACTAATGTGTTCTTTCCCAGACCTTGGAATGCATTGTTTTGAGTGTGCCGAAGAAAGTCTTCCTGTACCCTAGAAAGACACTGGCCCTTTAACTTTTAACACACTTCCCCAATTAAGCGTTTTAGGCTCTAGACTTTAACAGCTGTCTGCAGCTGTTGAAAAGTGATTTATCATTGTCAGAGTTCATGACCAAAACATTAAAAGAATTTTTTTTAATATATTTGGCAGGGTAACTTTCGTCTATAGTCATACATCCTCTTTAATGCTTTCTTATTCCTAGTAGCAATAAAAAAAATGAAAGAAAAATATTTTAAGGAATAATTTTGAATTTTATTTTCCTCATACAGAATACTCTAATGATTTGTAAAAATCTTTTGTGTAAGAGAATATTGCTCTGAAAAATATTTGTTTGGTTTTATGGAGAAAAGTGTAGAGTTTTGTTTAAAAGCCTTTTGATGAAAATCTGATTTTATTCATGCCTGGGAAATTCTTTTAAATTGTAAAATAGTCAAAGAAATCCAAAACCATTTCCCTTTTTTTGAAATAATAAAAGAAGTTTTTTCACTGTCTCTCTTTTTTTCTTTTACTGATGTTTAAAAGACTTCCACATCAAACATTCACTGTTTTCATAGTGCTATGCTTTGCTTTTAAAAGAAGCTTTTTTACCTTAAAAATTGCAAGTGGAAGAAGCATGGAAGCATCTCTGAAACTCAGGTTCATCTTTTACTGGGCCTCACATATCCACTCATCTTGGAGAAACTCAATTGAATGGAGGGCTTTTTTCCTTTTTCACCTTCTATTTCTCTTTTCTATAACAATTTGCCTAAATTTATTTGGGGTTTGATATGAACTCAGGGTGCGAGGCACCTATTTATTTAATGAGCGGTTCTTGAATGCCCACTGGTGCCCACCTGTGGTGGCCCCCAAAGGCCAAAAGACACCTTAAGTTAGGAGTCATACCCCACAGGGCTTCAGTGCACAGGTCTTTTACACTCTAAGCAAACCATTGGAACTACATTTTTTCTATATCAAATGGCCAATGTACACATTAATCACAAAATATTTTACTGTTCATTCACTTTTCCAAATTTCTGTGCAATGATAGTTTTCAGTTGTTTTCTGGAAGAGATTTTGACACTGAATTTGAAAGCTATTCACATCCTCCCCAGAGCCTTTTCATGTGTCTTTCAGCAGATGCCCCTAACCTCCCATTCTTGTCATGGGCTATAGGAAGATTCAGGGATCTTCAATCCCTGAAAGGCAGGCTGGATTTCATCACAATTTTCTAACTCATCACCTGGGTTCTCTGCTGCCTCCCATACCCCTCAAAATTGGGAACCAACTGCACAGGTGTACACAGGTTGGAGCTACTGGCAACAAATGAAGTGGAAAAAGAAGTAAAACTCGAATGAAAAGCCTCCTTAAAGTCACCACTGAACCATGGGCAAGGTGGAGACATTGAAGGAAAATGAAGAGTGTGTTTATAACCACTTACTGCTTTACAGAAAAATATGAGCTAATTCAGTTGAAGATGACAAGCCCTTCTTAACAACTCGCCTTAAGTGACTCATATTTTCAGTTCAGCAGTGGCTTCTCTGAGTAGTAACAGAGCTATGACAGAAAGCAGCAGCCTTGTGTGTTTAGTTCTGCTCTCAAAGTATTCCTCTGTCTGCTTGCCCCTGAAGAAAAGGCGGTTGGCCTTTGCAATGTTTTGGCCATAGATCTGTCCTCATAAAGATAATAATTTGCTTTTGCAACTTCCTGTTTTAAACACATTCCCTGGGGTGTTAGTGGCCCTGAATTATAGAAAAGACAATACCATAAGAATGTTGAAACTGTAGACTCCAGATTTACCATGACCTGGAAACTCCTTGGGAAACAGAAGGAACACTAAAAGAGGATAAAAGACATGGTGGTTTTAACTCCTTTTTCTATTTTCCACTGTATCACAGGCATTGGCTTTATTGTAAAAGGGAAGCAAACAGTCTGGAGGGAAAAAAATAGGAGTCAGAATCAGGACTCAAGATTAATAATGACAATGCATTATATCTAATGACTTTATCTGCCAATATAAAATCACTTAGTCATTTCCTCTTTCTCATAAACAGATTGGGAAACCTTGGAAACCCTTTTCATTGTTTATTGCCATTGTCTTAAATACCAGTGGCCAGATATGAATAGATGTGAGATTCAATGAGACAGGCTAGGAAGAAAAGAAACCTTGTCATAAATTTGCCTGGTGAGGTCTCATTATTTTAAAAGTTTAAGAAGCCTTCCCATTTAAAGACTCATCGTAGTAGAAAGCTTTACATCAGCAGGAGCACCTGGACAAATTGTGTCTAAGAGGAAAGGCATTGGTGCAGCAGGCTTTAAAATGGTAAAGAAAAAAAAAATTTAAGCCCCTATAAAAAAGACCACAGGAAATGTAGTAAATTTCATCTGTAACTTTCTCTAAGGACCAGCTAAAATATATCAAACTATTCCCCTTCCTTTTTTTTTTAAAGGAAAGGGTTAGAACATGAATATCTTCAAAAAGATAACTTCTTAAGAAAAAGCACCTAAAATGTAATGTCTGTGTTTCTGAAATCATAAGTAAATTGCTAAGAAGTACAGATAGGAACTTGGGTTTACATTAAGTCCAATTGTTGAATATCATCTTGGAGGAAGAAAGTATTTTTAGTTCAGTTCCTAAGTAAGAGGTTTTTTCATACATTTATTTTTCTAAAGGCTTACTTTAACCAACTCTATAAAGCCAAAATTACCTATGTAATTGAAGGAAAATATGTGAGGAAAAAGAAGCTCTGAAATTTGTGGGTAGAAAGATATTTTAAAGAAGGTGACTAAAAGCCATAGGAAGATAATAAGCATCTGAAGAGTAATTTAGTCCCATAAACCAAACATCTAAAGTCCTTCAATTACATCCCAAAAGTTTGCCTTTGATTGGGAAGACTTTTATAAATATGTGAGTATTTGGTGCATTGTAAAGCACTCTATAAATATGAGGTATTGCTTTTATTATGGAGCCTGTCGAGGGAACAGCATCACCTAAGTAAGAGAATCAAAACTCCAATCAGAATCTAGCCATGAACGCCTAGTTAGAGAGTGGAAAGTGGTGAATGAAGAAAAGGATGAAATGCTGGACCTAAGATAGACAGGTGATGCTAATGGAAAAGAAGCCGCCTACCAATGCAGGAGACATGAGACGTAAGTTTGATCCCTGGATCAGGAAGAGCCTCTGAAGGAGGGCATGGCAACCCGCTCCAGTATTCTTGCCTAGAGAATCCCCAGGGACAGAGGAAGCTGGTAGGCTGCAGCCATGGGGTTGCAAAGAGTCAGACATCAATGAAGCAAGTTAGAACACAAGCTCAACAGAGGAAGAGAAACTGACAGTAAAAGGAAAGCTGTGAAACCTCTATATTTAGAAAGCTCAAGAAAGGTTTCCAATTAATGATACTGCTGCAACTACTGCTAATAATGGTAATGTTGTTCCAGTTGATAAAGACAAAGTTCACATAGCATAAGTTTTCCAGGGTCCATGGGAAATGATCTGTTCAACAAAACGTGGAACACTCTGACTCAGGGCTACCCACCAGGCCAGGGATAAGAGATAAATGACTTTCATCTTGTACCCTAACTCTAGACTGATTAATTTGATTCCTCAAAGCACTAGGTTAAGAAAGATTCTGAGGATGCATCTCAGCTCATCAGGAGAAAGAGCCAAGATCAATTGATGATACCTGCCTTGGGCAAAGAAAGAGGAAGTGGCATGGGAGTTCAGACTTGAATAAGAGGAATGGAGTAAGGGTGAACTGAGAGTAGGATTGGACTCCACCAAATGGTGAGTAGCCTATTTGCTGTTTTATTTTCCAGAATATAGGAGGGAAGTATGAGGAGTCACTGGAGCTGTGCAGGATGGTGAAGAACCTGCATTTCTAGCTAGAATCATAAAATCATAACAAAGTTGACCTGATTGCTGAGGGTGTCGGGGTCAGAGATTCAATATATTAATACTATCAAACATGGTGATAGGATCACCCATTAACACAGAGTTTTCCCTAGACAAGGAGGAGGGGTCTGTGGTGGGTAGCCTCCATCTGCCACTGTAAGTGTGCCGTTCCACCCTTCCCCACTCTGCTGGCCTGCTGACATCACCTTGGGAGCCTGACTCTTGTACTTCCTCAGTGGGTTCTCAGCCTTGTGGCTTCCACTTGGCTTCACGTCCAGTTCATCCAGCGGGAGGTGATGAGAGGAGGCTAGGAGGTCAAAGCAGAGAAGGAGACAGATGTCAGTTCCCTCTCTGTTAGGCCACAGGTTGGCAGGGACTGAATTTCTATACTACAGTCCACATCTCCTGTCTGAGAGTTTTCATCTACAGCTTTAGCTACAATTCTCTCTGGATTCCATTAAACTGCCCACTCTGCTGCCTTCAGCCTTGACGTAGTAAGGGCTTCCTGCTGTTGCTAACTACTAGGTGCTTGCAGTGCCTTTTAGTCACCCACATTTTGTAAATATTCCCTTTATTTATTAAACCCTCTTTGTTGGAATGCAACAACATTCCCTCCTCTTCTGAGACTGATATAGAAGCCCAAAGATACTTTGCTCCGGGGCTATAGTAGCATTATAGTAGCTATCGGGCATTAGGGAGCTTTCAAGCTTCCCTCCTGAATTTCCCTAAGACCCTCCCCCTCTATGATATTGACAATTGACATTATCTCAGCTAAGGATGAAGAATTCTACAGGAGAAAGTTCAGTATCCTCTTCCTTTCAACAAGGGCTTCCCTCATAGCTCAGTTGATGAAGAATCCACCTGCAACGCAGGAGACCCCCTTTGATTCCTGGATCGGGAAGATCCACTGCAGAAGCTATAGGCTACCCACTCCAGTAGTCTTGGGGCTTCCCTTGTGGCTCAGCTGGTAAAGAATCCACCCGCAATGCAGGAGACCTGGGTTCGATCCCTGGATTAGGAAGATCCCCTGGAGAAGGGAAAAGCTACCCACTCCGGTATTCTGGCCTGGTGAATTCCATGGATACAGTCCATGGGGTCACAAAGAGTAGGACACGACTGAGTGACTTTCACTTTCCTTTCAACGAAGTGACACTCTACCTTCCTTGCCCTCAAATATGTGAGCACATGTACATGTGTGCATTCACACACACACACACCAGGTCATCCTACATAAAAATCTGAATCAGCAACAACTCTCTAGGTTAGCAATGTCTGCCCACAAACAATATTATCTGCCTTCCCTGCCAGTGTTCTTGGGCCAGTGAAATCAAAAGGAAATTAGATTTAGGGGTTGATTAGATTTGATTTGAGGGGCAAGAATAATTATCAGTACGGGCATTATTTTCTTGCCCATAAAACTTGCCTCCTGTTTTGTTATATTACAGCCTTTGGTGATTATTGTTAAGGTCCATCAACTATCATTTTGAAAAGTGGGAATGCTCTGTCATTCATCTTCATTTATGTGGTGAAAAAATTACTATAAAAATGCAAATTCCTCCTCATAAACCCTTTGGTTACCCCAAGGTACAATTTAAACAGAAAAGGCAGATTAAATGCTCATTTCCCCCCTTTATCAATTAATAGAAGAATGAGTTCATTCTCTGGCATCCTCTGAAGATAACCAATGACATTCTTCTCCCCACCAGCCCACATAACATTGTGAACTCATGGATTTAAACATAGTCGATATTTTTCAATTCACTGAAGTTGTTACCACTAATGGTCAAATTATCTCTTATCTCTTCAATAAATGAGAATTGCTTCTGAATCCTTTGAGTACCACCCCGATAGTCACTGTTACTTCCTTTCTTCCTCATACAGAAAGACCTTTCATGCTGATATTACACATCTACTATTCCAGATATTTTCTCTGTACATTTCTCTGAGCCAGATACCTTTTTGTGGAAGATCTATCTAGAGACTACAAACTGGGCATTCTTGTTCTTTTTCAGAAATATTTTGAAATTTTACTGCTACTTTTTGCTAAACATTTACAACATAAATTTTGGTCAAGAAAAGATGCTAAAACTAAAAAGGGTATTTAAATGTAGTCTGTCTATATATCAAGACTGAAGGGATTAGATCTGATAGACAGAGTGCCTGAAGAACTATGGACAGAGGTTCATGACATTGTACAGGAAGCAGTAATCAAGACCATCCCCAAGAAAAATATATGCAAGAAGGCAAAACGGCTGTCTGAGGAGGCTGTCTGAAAAATAAAGAGACACTGAAGAAAAAGGAGAAAAGGAAAGATATACCCATTTGAATGCAGAGTTCCAAAGAATAAAGGATAAAGAGGAAGAAAGCCTCCCTCAGTGATCAGTGCAAAGAAATCAAGGAAAACAATAGAATGGGAAAGATTAGAGATTTCTTCAAGAAACTTAGAGATACCAAGAGAACATTTCATGCAAAGATGGGCACAGTAAAGGACAGAAATGCCATGGACCTAACAGAAGCAGAAGATACTAAGAAGAGGTGGCAAGAATACAAAAGAACTATACAAAAAAGATCGTCATAACCCAGATAATCACTCACCTAGAGCTAGACATCCTAGAATCTGAAGTCAAGTGGGCCTTAGGAAGCATCACTATGAGCAAAGCTAGCGGAGGTGATGGAATTCCAGTTGAGCTATTTCAAATCCTACAAGATGATGTTGTAAAAGTGCTGCGCTCAATATGCCAGCAAATTTGGAAAATGCAGCATTGGCCACAGAATGAGAAAATGTCAGTTTTCATTCCAATCCCAAAGAAAGGCAATGCTAAAGAATGTTCAAACTACCGCACAATTGCACTTATCTCACACACTAGCAAAGTAATGCCCCAAATTCTCCAAGCCAGGCTTCAACAGTATGTGAACCGAGAACTTCCAGATGTTCAACCTGGATTTAGAAAAGGCAGAGGAACCGGAGATCAAATTGCCAACATTCGTGGGATCATCGAAAAAGCAAGAGAATACCAGAAAACTTCTACTTTATTGACTATGCCAAATCCTTTGACTATGTGTATCACAACAAACTGTGGAAGATTCTTCAAGAGATGGAAATACAGGTCACTTCACCTGCCTCCTGAGAAATCTGTATGTAGGTCAAGAACAACAGTTGGAACTGGACATGGAACAACGAAGTTGTTCCAAATTGGGAAAGGAGTATATCAAGGCTGTATATTGTCGCCCTGCTTATTTAACTTATACAGAGTACATCACGCGAAATGCTGGGCTGGATGAAGCGCAAGCTGGAATCAAGATTGCTGGGAGAAATATCAATAACCTCAGATATGCAGATGACAACACCCTTATGGCAGAAAGCCATGAAGAGCTAAAGAGCCTCTTGATGAAAGTAAAAGAGGAGAGTGAAAATGTTGGTTTAAAACTCAACATTCAGAAAACTCAGGTCATAGCATCTGGTCCCATCAGTTCATGGCAAATAGATGGGGAAAAAATGGAAACAGTGACAGACTTTTTTTTTTGGCTCTAAAATCACTGCAGGTGGTGACTGCAGCCATGAAATTAAAAGATGCTCATAGAATGAGTTTGGAAGTTTACCTTCCTCTGCAACTTAACAGACATTTCTCCAAAGAAGACATAAAAATGGCTAACAAACACATGAAAAGATGCTCAACATCACTCATTATCAGAGAAATGCAAATCAAAACCACAATGAGGTATCACTTTACACCAGTCAGAATGGCTGCAATCCAAAAATCTACAAGTAATAAATGCTGGAGAGGATGTGGAGAAAAGGGAACTCTCTTACACTGTTGGTGGGAATGCAAACTAGTACAGCCACTATGGAAAACGGTGTGGAGGTTCCTTAAAAAACTGCAAATAGACCTGCCATATGACCCAGCAATCCCACTGCTGGGCATATACACCGAGGAAACCAGAATTGAAAGAGCCACATGTACCCCAATGTTCATCGCTGCATTGTTTACAATAGCCAGGACATGGAAGCAACCTAGATGCCCATCAACTGACGAATGGATAAGAAAGCTGTGGTACATATACACAATCGAATATTACTCAGCATTAAAAAAAAATTGATTTGAATCAGTTCTACTCAGGTGGACGGAACTAGAGCCCATTATCCAGAGTGAAGTAAGCCAGAAGGAAAAACAACAATACAGTATACTAACGCATATATATGGAATTTAGAAAGATGGTAAGGAGAACCCAGCATGCGAGACAGCAAAAGGAACGCAGATGTATAGAACAGACTCGTGGACTCTGTAGATGAGGGCAAGGGTGGGATGATATGGGAGAATGGCATTGAAACATGTTAATTATCATATGTGTAATCAATCGCCAGCCCAGGATTGATGCTCGGGGCTGGTGCATCGAGATTTCCCGGGGGGAGGGAGGAGGGAGGGAGGAGGGAGGGGGGTTCTGGAGGGGGAGCATATGTAAACCCATGGCGATATCATGTCATTGTATGGCAAAACTAATAAAAATAAAATAAAAATAAAAAAATAATAAAAGATGCTTGCTCCTTGGAAGAAAAGCTGTGACCAACCTAGAGAGCCTATTAAAAAGACACATTGCTTTGCCAACAAAACTCTGTCTAGTCAAGGCTATAGTTTTTCCAGTAGTCACATATGGATGTTAGAGTTGGACTATAAAGAAAGCTGAGAGCTGAAGAATCTATGCTTTTGAACTGTGGTGTTGAAGAAGACTCTTGAGAGTCCCTTGGAGTGCAAGAAGATCCATCCAGTCCATCCTGAAGAAAATCAGTCGTAAATATTCACTGGAATGACTGATGCTGAAGCTGAAGCTCCAGTACTTTGGCCACCTGATGCAAAGAGCTAACTCATTGGATAAGACCCTGATGCTGGGAAAAATTGAACACAAGAGGAGAAGGGGATGACAGGATGAGATGGTTGGATGGCATCACCGACTCTATGGACAGGAGTTTGAGTAAGCTCCGGGATTTAATGATGGACAGGGAAGCTTGGTGTGCTGCAGTCCATGGGGTCACAAAGAGTCGAACACAACTGAGCAACTGAACTGAAGTATATATCAGTTCATGAGGCAATACTGGCCTGTTAGTATGTTTTATTTCCTACACAGTCTATAATTTCTAAACACAGATAAAGAATAGTGTAGAAGTAAGAACCCCTTTCTCATCCCTAAACATGTGAAGACTTTAGCCCAGTGCCTAGTATATAATAAGTGCTAGATAAGGGCTATTGATTTTATTTTTATTAGTTGGATTCATAATCCCTTTTTCCCATCCTAAAAGTGGACAAAAATAAAATAAAATATAGGCGGAAATGTGTTTCCTGAAGGCCAAGTAAAGGCTCATTAGTAGCCTCCATTCTATTTCCTTCCAAGGTGTCCTTTGTGTCACAGAAGAGATCTGGTAATTATATCTCCCACAATCCACTCCCCCCCAAGATTTTTGTTGGGTAAGAAAGCAGATACAGAGGTAACACTCAGGAGGTTCAATAAAATTCCTATATCCCTGTGTTTGAACTGGACTATAACCAAGGATTACACACACATACGCATACACACTCCCCAGTGTGTCCACAGAAGAACCTCGTGAACAGTGAGCAACAAAGGAACAATGAACATCCCTGGTACACAAAACTGTGGCCTCCAAGTGTCATTTCCTGCTGGAAAGAACTGATGCTCCTTAAAGAGATAGTCAATTACAGGTCTAAAGCGAGAAATGAACAAGGTGAGGCTACCACATCTTGTCATAACTACAAAGCAGGGAAGTGATCTAGTGTTTTGTCCAAGCAGCCGACTTGAAAAGTCTCCCCTGGCCAAGGATTAGACAACTGAGCATCAGTAAAAATAAGAAGAGTCCATTCATAGTGATACTGAACACAAACAAAAGCCCATTGATTGACTCGTAAAAAAATTATGTATTTGCTTTTGGCTTGCTGGGCCTTTGGTGCTCTGCTGGCTTTTTCGAATTGCCACAAGCCAGGGCACTCTCTAGTGATGGTGTGCCGGCTTCTCATTGCGGTGGCTTTTCTTGTTGCAGAACAAAGACTCTAGAGCATGGGCTTAGTAATTGTGGAACGTGGGCTTTGTTGCCCCACAGCATATGGGATCTTCCCCGACCAGGGATTGAACCCTTGTCCCCTGTATTGTAAGATGAATTCTTAATCACTGGACCATGGGGAAGTCTCATTGATTGATTTATAAATAAAACAAGGAAATAAAGAATAAGTGCCCAGTAACTCGAGGACTTATCTTTTTTTTTTTTCGCATTCTGAACCAGTTGACTTTTCTGCAGCATTGCCTCACTATTGGAGCTCTTTCTGAACTTTTGTTTTAGAACCCAGGGTTCTGCCTGCCTGGTCTCATTGCATATGAAACCATTACACTCCTTATCAATTAAAATGTGTAATGAGGATTTTATCTTTTATGATATTGAATTTACAGGGAGTTACTGGAGAGAGAGCTTCCAGAATACAGACAATATACAGACAAATATTCATTGAAGACCTGTTAGTGATAACATACCTACCTTGTTCCTAAAGATATAGCAAACATCAAGCCAAGTCCCTGCCGTCAAAAAGCTTATATTTTGAGGGAACAGAGTTTTATGTAAAAGAACAAAGAAGAGGGTAGAAGTTAAATGATTGAAGGGAATGAATGAGCCAACTGGCAAGTGACTCTGAGTAACAAGTGTACAATAAAGGGACTGTAGAACATAAAATGGAAGAGAGAAGAATTGTGAGTGTATTTTCCCAAAGCTATTACTTTCTCCTTGTTAAAGAAAACCTTTAATGAGGTATTAACGTTATGCATTTTAAATGTTTTGTCTTCCCTTCTTTCATTGAACGAAATCTGGGGTATTCGTCTCATCACCCTCCTGCTTAAGCAAACATGAAGGTGAAAGTTCTGGTACAATAGGAAGCGGCATCTTGCAACACATGACTTTAATGTAATGACTCTTTTCCTCTGAGAATTGGTTTTGAAACTCACCCAAACTTACTCAGAGGAAACTCATTTTGACTGTAATGGCTACATGTGTAATGAGATTAGGTTGACAGAATCCTGCTCTCTCATTTTTTTTTTCTTCCAGGCTAAAATATATCAGAGGAAAGGAGGAATAGTAAATGGTGAGCCAGTGGTGGTTTACAAGTGTACAAAGCTAGCAGTTTTATTTTCTCTACACAAAGACTGCTTTTATTAGCAACAGGATGCTCTTGCTTGAGAGTATCAATTCTAGTGTCTAAATCTCCAGGTAGAGGCATTTCCTTGCCCAAGAGTCTAATAAGCATGCCAGAAAACCGCATGGAGCAGAATGCTATATGCCTCCTGCTAACCTGGGACCATCATCTTGTTAATTTCCTGGTGCTTGTGTGTATTTTGTTAACTGATCAATTCAGTGGTTTCTGTGTATTTTATGCTTTACCATATATGTCAGGATAATAGTATATGGGTGGCATTTCTAGCCAGGAGGGGAAAGACTTGCTACAAACAGGTCTCTGAGATTCAAAAAATAGCCCCTGAAAGAATTCTTAAATAACAAACTCTGGAGTACTCTGTCATTCTAGACTGAAATATGAACGTTTCTCCTTTCTTAAAGTCCTGCATGGTCCTGTTTAATGTGTGTTACACACACGCACACACACTCTAATTATTTGAACACATGTGTCTCTGAACTCTGGAACATTCATTTTGACCTTAATCATATACTGCCTTGTATTTTTACCTAATAGTTTCATGTCTGTAAATTCTATTGTCCCAGAATAAAGCTCTTAAATCATAGGGACTGGGATTAGGTCTTAACTTATTTATAAAAAATTTATTGAAATATATTTGATTTGCACTGTTGTTTGTTTCAGGTGTACAGCAAAGTGATTCAGTTATATATATATATATATTCTTTTATAGATCCTCTTACATTATAGGTTATTATACGATATTCAGTAGAGTTCCCTGTGCTGTACAGTAGGTCCTTGTTGGTTACCTATTTTATATAAACTAGTGAGAATATTTTACCCCAAACTCCTAATTTATCCCTCCTCAGCTTTCCTATTTGGAAACCATGTTTGTTTTCCATGTCTGTGAGTCTATTTCTGTTTTGTAAAGAACTTCATTTGTATCATTTTTGAAGATTCCACATATTAGCAAAATCAGATATTTGTCTTTCTTGGTCTGATTTATTTCATGGTATGATAATTTCTAGATCTGTCCATGTGGCTGCAAATGGAATAATTTCACTCTTTATTATGGCTAAGTAGTATTCCACTATATATATATATATATATATATATATATATATATATATATATATATATACATACAACATCTTCTTCATGCATTCATCTGTTGGTGGACACTTAGGTTGTTTCCATGTTCTGGCTGTTGTCAATAGTGCTGCAATGAATATTTGGGTGCCTTTATCTTTTCATATTATAGTTTTGTCCAGATATATACCCAGGAGTGGGATTGTTGGATCATATGTAAAGTCTGTTTTCAGTTTTTTAAGGAGATTCTATGTTGTTGTCCATAGTGGCTGCACCAGTTTACTTTCCCACCAATAGTGTAGAATGTGTGTGTGTGTGCTCAGTCATGTCCAAGTCTTTGTGATCCCATGGACTACAGCCTGCCAGGCTTTTTTGTCCATGGAATTTTTCAGGCAAGATTACTGGAGTGGGTTGCCATTTCCTACTCCAAGTAGTGCATAAGGATTCCTTTTTCTCTACACCTTCGCCAGCATTTATTATTTATAGACTTTCTGATGATGGACATTCTGGCTGGTGTGAGGTGATATCTCATTGTGGTTTTCATTTACATTTCTCTAATAATTAGGTCTTACTATTTTTTTTTAATTTTCTTTACTTTATTGTGTTGGTTTTGCCATACAATGACATGAAACCGCCATGGGTTTACATATGCTCCCCCTCCAGAATCCCCCTCCCTCCCCCCTCCCGATTCCCTCCCCCTGGGACATCTTGTCCTCTCTCTCTCTGCTTCTACCAATGCCCAGTGCATTCTTCTGAACACAATTATTGCTAAGGAAATATAATAATCATATGCAGCAGCATCATTATTAGCAATAATGTCAATAATTGTCCGTTATTGTGCTGAACTGGGTAGTTTGCATTCATATTCTCATATGCTTACACCCTTTGCATATATTTTAGCCACATATTAAATTTATAATAAAATACTTCAAGCATTCAAAAATAATGAAAGTCTGTGTACCCACCATCATCAATGTAATAGAAATCTCTACTATGGGCATTTTCATACGTATTGATACTGAGGTTCAAGAAAAGGAAAGTTGCGAAAATCTAACAGTGAATAAGCCACTTCTAGTTGAAGTGTGGGACTCCAAAATAAAATGTAGACTCTTTAGAAAGGACCAGATTTAGCTGCATAAATAACAGAGATATGGTTCTTGACAGGGTTAAAGCAATCTAATGGATGATCAGAAAGTCGCTTATTAGTTTTAAAAATATGGTCAATAGTTAGAAGAATTATTCCACAGTCATCCAAGTGTGCTTCATTGATCATCCATTTTTTCCTCTTCCTTCTTATCTCATAGTTTGGTGATTTTTTACAACATATTTCTCTTGTTTTCCATGAAACATTTATGAGATCCTGCCACTTTAAAATATCGTCCTAACTCCAGAAGGCAAATGTAGAACTGTTACCAGTGTTAGTTTCATTTTACCAATGCTTCATATACATAAATGTCAGAAGAATTGGAGTTCTTGTTTGGAAAAATGTTGGACTTTGGGGGGAAATTATCTTAAGAATTGCAATATCTCCAGGTTATAAAATGTAACTGGAAAATACTATGAAAAGGATCTTTCTAGTGAGAGTTTTCCTAGCCTTACTACTGACTGTGACTGGAAACACCGCATAATCACTAGAATGAAAATTATTTCAATATTTTTAGGCTTAACTGGAAAATGTAGTACAAAGAAAAAAACCCCAATAGTTCAAAAACTTAGGACCGCACAAGAATTTTGGATAATCATAAGGGAAGTATGTCTTATTGGAGAAAATATTTTCATGACGACTCTTTTAAACCTGTATCTCTGTCACTAACTTAGAAGACCAAGATACCAATTGCTATTACTATAAAAGTGTCTTCCTAAATGTCTAACCAATATTTTAACTGAGTGGAAATTAGTTACAGAGCAAAAACCTGTCAATCCTTCGGTCACAATGACTTATTTTCTTAATAGACTCTGTGCATTTACCATACTCTGGTAACTGATTCTTCAGACATTCATTCATTAATCTCATATCTGTTAAACACACACTATGTGTCCTTAGTTGTACTAGAACCTAAGTGGAATACACAAAAGTATTAGTTTTAGTCCACAAATTGAGGGGCTTACCATGGAAGATAAGATATGTACCTATAAGCTTTAATATAATAAATAAAGAGTTAAGTACCACAAGTGAGGTAAAGATAAAGTTTTACAGAAGATCTGAGGAGAAAGAGAATTTTTTTTCACAGAAGAAACAAGGCTTTTCAGAAAAGGAATTTAAACTTGACTTTGAAATATTGATAGTAGTTGGATTTGTGTATCTAGAAGGGCATTGCAACCACCACCGCCCAGGAAGAGGCACTTCCAGGGTAGGAGCCTTTTAAAAAAATGGTAATAAACACTAACTCTTCAAAAATATTAAGGCAAATAGAAAAGGATGTGGTTAGCTAGAAATATAACAGAGCAAGACGACATAATACTTTGGAAAATTGTGGCTGTTACAATGAGGGAGGTAGTTAGGGAATGTTGATTAAGCATTAAAGATATTTTAGGGATATTGAGTCACACCTGAAGCTAATATAATATTGTAAGTCAACTACACTTCAGTAAAGAAACATATCTCAGTTATTTAAAAACTGGATGATAGTACTATCCATAGACATATAAAATACTGAACAAAATCCAGATCTGGAAGAAAATATTGGAATGAGAATTATTCCAAACAATGAATTTCAATGCTTGGCACAATTCCTGGTCTGAGTAGAAGTGGTGCCCACCCCCCCAAAAAAATCTCTTTTCCCTTCTTCCTAGCAACAGAGTTTAGCAGAGGACAGGGACATTCAGCTGAAGACTCAGCCTTCTTTCCACATTCAGTACAGTGACATGACCAAGTCAGGGAAATGACATGTGAGCTGGAGCAATATTGACTGCTCTCTGGCTTGGCCTTCAAACACTGGGTATGCCCTCTTCCCTTTTGTTTGTCTCTTTTTCATATGCTGACAGGAAAGTTATCCAGCTATGGATTCGTAGTTGAGACTGGATGAAATTCCTGAATCAAAGAAAGAGAGGACAGAAGGAAGAAAGGGAAGAAGGAAGGAAAGGAAGAAAATGGCCCCAGAGGCAGATGTGGAGGAGCCAAGACAGATCCTTATGGACTACATTCAGGTAGAGAAAATCAGGTGGAAGAAGAAACAGAGGAGTCATGGCCAGAGAAGTAAGAGAAGCAGGAGAGATGAGTGAGAGTCATGTAAGCCAAGTGAGTGAGTTTTGAAGGGAAATGTTTCAAGACACTGGGAGAATTGGATCAGTGGTTTGAGCAGGCGCTAGGCAATGTGGTGGACAATCATCTTTCCAGAAGTTTGGCCATGACCTGAAGGAAGAACAGTGGAAGCATGGGAGAGTTGGAGGGAATGGCGGGATCAAGAGAAAGCTGGGTTTGGATAGGAAAACAATAGCATGTTGGCAGATCGAATGGAAGGGACTTTCGAAGAGGAGGAGATATATTAGCAAATGTGAGTGGGGAGGGGGTGGGGGCCAGTTAATTGATTCAGCAGTGTTTCAGGATGGGAACAGGGATTAGGAAGAAAGGTTAGAATGGAATAGGAGGAAAGAGGTGAAGTGGGGGAGAAGTTGGATGAAGATGCAGGGAAATTTTGAGCACAGGAAAGCCAGGAAGTAAGGAGAGAAGCTGAGGGAGTTTGTTCTCTAACATTTCTCTTTTTTATCCACCCACAAGAACAAGGCTCACTACAGTATTCCCTACAGTGCTCTATAATGCTCTTGGCAAACTGACCTGAAGCTTATGTCTACAGCACAAAGCAGCTTGATTTCTGTATCAAGACAGAAGAAAAATAATGCTGATTTGTGTGTACTGCTACCCTATCCAAATTTAAAAAATATATTTTTTTCAAATCTGTTTCTTTTTCTCCAACATTAGGATAAAATGTTTACTTTTGTATTTTTCCCTTGACTGTGTAATCTTAGCTCTGAGTAGTAATCAGATCTTGTCATTTTAGCTTCAGTTTCTTTTGATAACTTTAGTACAGTGTTGTTTAATTGATGATCTACAATTGTTTTTCTTTAATTTGACAAGTTATTAGGCATTTACCTCCATCATCACCACCACCACCATCATCATCATCACCGGACAAGTCCTATCTTTCTTAGAAGCAGTTTTAGAGCATTAGTCACATCCAGAGAAAGGCATGCAACTGTTTCTTAGCTAAGAACCTTTAAAGGACTGTTGAGAGGTGCTAAAGTAGAAACTGAAGGAGAAAATGTACTTTATTGCACTGTGTTTTTAAACCTTTGAATATCATGTAACTTAGCCATGATATTTTTACATTATAGAGCCTGATAGAGATATCATCATTTGATTGTTAACAGCTTTAGAATGAATGAATTGAACATAAAAGATTACTTTCCAGATATTCAGTGGTTAAAAGTGCAGAGTGTTATCTTATTTATGTATGTGTTAGTCATTCAGTTGTGTTCGACTCTTTGTGACCCCATGGATGGTAGCCCACTAGGCTACTCTGTGCATGGAATTCTCCCAGCAAGAATACTGGAGTGGGTTGCCATTTCCTTCTTCAGGGAGAGCCTTATCTTATAGGGCCCCTTAAATGTTTCTAATATCAAACTTACATAAACTTACTGACAGGCCAATGGTTTTTGAAAGTCTAAGTTGACTATAGCAGCATAGCTTGATTGGAACACTTAAAATGGTAACGTAGAAGTAGATGTATTACTTTTTTATGAAGCAGGATTTGAAGTCAGAGTACTTAGAGTTCATATTGTGTGACTTTCTGGCAGCTTATTTAGTTTCTCTGTGTTTTACTTTCCTCCTGTGTCCAAAGGGGTGTTGAGTCACCACCTTGAGAGCTTCCTTGGTATAATCTGAAACTGGCCGCCAAACAGAGTGTAGGCAGAGACCCAGGAGAGAGGCCAGACCATTCCAGATTGGTAGATGGCAGGCTTAATAAGCAAGGGATCTTAAGAGGCTAGTCTTGAGCAGCTGCAAAATGAGTACCTATATCTGTTCACCAAATCTTAAAAGTTTATATGGAGGTCTTAACAGGGTTCAGTCATGTATTCAATACAGATGGTCTCAACAACACCTTCCTCTCCAAAAGCTGTGTCCTTGGAAAGGCTCCCACTGTGGGGACAGCAGGTAGAGTATGCATTCCAAGGACAGGAGGTTGTGAGGAAGGAGCCTCTGATTGCCTGGGACCAGCTCCAGGGTCAACCAGTGGTCACATCCTCTTGATGACCTCCTCCAACGAAGAGGTTTATCTGTGATGAAATAAGCTATAGCTTATTTTAAAGTATTTTCTGGAAGTTGTAAAATTTCCATGTAGTCATTTGTTCATTCAGTCATTCAACAAGTATTTCTGAGGAAGTACTGAGGACCAGAGGGCTTCCCAGGTGTGTGGTTTAGTCGCTCAGTCATATCCTTCTCTTTGTGACCCCAAGGACTGCAACATGCCAGATAGCTCAGTGGTAAAGAATCTGCCTGCCAACGCAGGAGAAGCAGGAGACGAGTTTGATCTCTGGGTCTGGAGGATCCCCTGGAGGAAGAAATGTCAACTTAGTCCAGTAATCTTGCCTGGAAAATCCCATGGACAGAGGAACCTAGAGGGCTACAGTACATAGGGTCACAAAAGAGGCAGACATGACTAAATGACTGAGCACACACGCTCCAAGGACCAGATCTGAGGCTCAGCTTCCAGGCAATGGGCACATTCATAGGAACAAGTCATGGAAGGTATTGTTTAGCATATTAAAAATAAGGGTCTTACTCAGAAGACAGTAAGGAGCAAATGATAAGATTTACCTTTGAGGCAAACTGTCCTGGCATTGAGAGAGCTGGTGTGAGTGACTGAGACCAGGGCATAGACTTCTGTGTACCATATTCCATTATGATAGCATCTTGTCATTATAGAAAACTGGGGAAATATATTTTTAAAAACTCCTAGTATATTGTTATATTTCCTTAGGACAATCATGTGCCTTGGCTTTTCAGGGTAGACCTGATTCAGCTATCTGGTCATATTATATCCCAAAGTACACTTGTCCTTGTCAGACTTGTCCCACTACATGAATGAACTTCAAGTTTCCAAGGATAAGGTGAGACTGTGTTGTTATTTTTTTTTTCAGATGAACAGAAATTACCTTTATTTGCTTTGCATTTTCATTTACTAGTGCAACATGAATTGTGTCCTCATAAGAAGAAGGAAATTTGAACACAGAGACAGAGAGACAAGGCCACGTGACACTGCGGCAGAGACTGGAGCAACGTGGCTGCCAGCCGAGGAATGCCAAGGACTGCCAGCACTCCAGAGGAGCTGGGAAGAAGTCAGGAAGAAGCAAGGAAGACTATTCCTCAAGACTTTAGAGAGAGCAGGGGCCTGCCAACACCTTGATTTTGAACTTCTGGTCTCCAGAACTGTGAGAGAATAATTTTCTGTTGTTTTAAGCCATAAGTTTATCATAATTTGTTGCAACAGCCCTAGAAAACTAGTAAAGGAGGTAAATTGTCTGACTTACTCTTTGTTTGGATATGAACGGAGAGGCAAAACTTTGGTCACTGGCCAGTGGGTGAATGGTGGTAGAATCCACTAAGCAAGAACATAGAGCAAGTTATCAGTAAACCACAGCTCTCAGTTAAAGTCTGCTCTCTCCCCCCACCTGCCTCCATATTGTTGTTAATGAAGTTGTATTGGAACACAGCCATGCCCATTTGTTATATGTCATCTGTATCTGTTTACCTGCTACAGTGGCAGAGTTGACTAGTTGTCAAAGAGACTTCATGGCTCACAAAGTCTTAAATATTGAGTATCTGGGCCTTTGCAGAAAAAAATTGCCTACCCTTAGCATGCAGGAAGAAGGGAAGGTTTAGGGCTCTGATGAATTCAAGGCTCTACAGGACAACTGAGTAAATTATATTATGGTATCAACAGAAAATAAAGTCACAGAAGTAATCTAGAAAGTCCTACATTGATTTGACCTATCAGTGGGAAACAACTATAAAATCAGAATTGTGATAGTGATACTATCACAGCTCCAAAAACAGTATTACTTCATTTAAGATAAAGAGGGAGGGAATAAATCATGATGCACCTCCTGCAAAAGCAAACTAAGCATTTTAGGTCATTCTGGTACAATTTAATTTCTACCACATTTTTCTTCCATAAAAGGCAACCATTGTAGAGCCTCATTATTGCCTGCAGGAAAAAGGCATTCCATGATGTTAGATTGCAGTCTAAGGAGTGTTTTCTAAACAGTGAAGTGGTCAATCACTTTTAAGTCTAAAAACGCATTAAGACTTCTTATCCCTCATACTCTAGCATGTAACAGCCCTTCTGAGCCTTTCCTACTAAATGTCCCTAAGAGCAGAAAGAGCATCATAAAGATCCAAAGTTGAAGGCCTAGAGAGAAGGGATGCACAGCAAGGTCAGAATTACTTTGAACTCCCATGTTTCATCTTTAAAATACATTTATATCTGGGGTTCTATTATGTAATAACTTCATTTCACTCTAAAACAGTATTTTTTTTTTGAAAGCTGATGTCCAGGGTAGAGTCCATATGTAAAACTTATGACTCCAGGACATTTTAGCATTACAAAGTAATCTTGAGAGAGGCCTAGTACAAGTGTGTTAGAGATATGTTTTGCTACAGAATGCTAGAAAAATGTGTATTACTCATTATTCAAGAAAAAGAGCAGACAGACCTAAATACAAGCTTTCAAATACAAGTTGACAAACAACTTTTGTCAGAATCAGGGAGACGTACAGTTGCTTCCAAGGCCTTGTCTTAAAATTCATAGTTATCTGGACTATGCCTACCTCTCCTGTATTTCTGGCAAAAGATTTCTCACTGAAAAACCACCCACAAATCTAAAGAATGATAACAAGTTCATATCTGCCACTGAATATCCAAATCATGATGTGCCACTATCAATGGACATTTTAATCATACAATAAATTCTGATTCATCTCTAATGGCAAACCGAATAACCCAAACTATTCAAGATTTTGAGATTCTGCATCTTATATTTTCTATGGAGAGTTACTTAGTAAAGGAACTATCAGAAAAGTTAAAGCTATCCCTAAATGATATGCATGAGTTGCTTTGGTCATAAAACATTCCATTTGTGGGTAAATGGCATTGACTGAAGGCGACCACTGCATTATCTTGGTGTCTGGAATATCTTAGCTTAAAAGCAAACAATGGAAAGCATCATGGCTTTTTCAAAGGCATATTTTTTTTCCATGAGAATGAATGAAGAAATCTTGGCCAATACTCCATAGGAATTTTGCAGATGAATTTGTGATCTGATAAATCAGTTAAGGTGGTTCACAGTGCTTTTCCTTTCATCTCAGACTTAAGATACTAAAATGAAATCAAGGCCAGTTATTCACAACCTACAGATTTTTAGGTGCCATTATTTCTAACAACCATCAACTGAATTTTAGGAATTTGTGGGTAGAACTTTGCCCAGGTTGTCACCACCATACCTTATTTTTCTGAAGCAAATAATTATCCAGATGGTAGTGTTATTGACTTGAGGATACCAGGACAGCAACTGTTGGAAGCGATTGATACTACAATTCTTTCCACTTAAGTGAAAAAAAAAATTTTTTTTTTTTGCTGAGATACACATCAGTAGGTACCTTAGTTAACTCAATCTAGACTTATGGTTATATGGGTGTTTAAGACGAGAACATATTTTAAAGGTTGCTTTCTTCCCTGATTTTGCCTGTTTCTATTACAAACAAGTTTTACTAAGGACTGTTAAGCTAGAACAAGGGTTGCTGCTACTACAATTGAAATCAAATTCTTTGCTGTTATTTTCCCATAGGAAATAAGATTTTCTAGACAAAGTAACTTATGAAAGAAGAGAGGTTCACCCTAATTAAGGGAAGCATAAAATAGCACAATTATCTTGCCAACAAGAGACTGTGGAAAATAAAAAGAGCCCTAGCTGTAGAAGCTGGCTTCAGTTTTTCAGGCTGAACTCATGAGAGACAGCAATCTAATCTTAGCATTCTACATCCAGGAAAATGAAGGTTCTAGGACTCTACGCTGCTGGGAAACTTCAGAGCAGCAGAGCAGCCCCTGTACATGCTGCATAAGTGTTGGTTGAGTGAATAAATGACTTAAATGAACAGACGATCCTATTTATGAAGTATACAAGAATATGTCCTCAGTCACGTCAGTCATGACCAACTCTGCAAAACCATGGACTGTAGCCTGCCAGGTTTCTCTGTCCGTGGGATTTTCCAGGCAAGAAAACTGGAGTGGGTTGCCATGTCCTTCTCCAGGGTATCTTCCCAACCCAGGAATCAGACATGCGTCTCCTGTGATTTCTGCATTGGCAGGCAAATTCTTTACCACTGGGCCACTGGGGAAGCCTGGTACAGAAGAATATGACTACAGCTTTAATGTTCATGGTGATGTAGATTAGAGGATATAAGATTCAGGGGTTCCTAGATGAAAGCTGTTATCCCACTTATCTATGTGAGAAATAGGTAAAAAAGTATTCACTAAAGAGCAGGCTTGTTTAATCTCAAGAAATAAGATTTTACAGAGGGATAAATTGAGACCCACAAAAGTTCATTCATCCACCAGTTAGTTACTGAATGCTTATTATGTAACCTCAGCAAAAGCTCTGCCCTCACAGAGCTTACAGTTTAACTGATGGAAACTGTTAGTAAAATATAGGTGTGTGTGTGTATATATATATATATATATATATATATATATATATTTACACACACAAACATATATATATTTAAGTAAAGTACATGGTCTGAAGAATAAGCAGAAGGGAGTAGAGAGTTGAGGAAAGAGGAACAGTGATCAAGGAAAGCTTTGACATGTTAATATTTGAGCAGACTCCAGGAGGAAGGTAATCACCTTCTCCAAAGCAGTGATGAAGTGCTGACCTAGGATATTTGTATATTTGCTCAGTTTGTTTAATTTGTCCATTTGCTCAACTCCAAAGTTGTAAACCTGGGGACTATTTGCTGGTAGTTGAACTTCTACCATAAAGTTGGACCACAGAGTTGGACCATAAAGAAAGCCGAGCACCGAAGAATTGATGCTTTTGAGCTGTTGTGTTGGAGAAGACTCTTGAGAGTCCCTTGGACTGTAAGGAGATCAAACCAGTCAATCCTAAAGAAAATCAGTCCTGAATATTCATTGGAAGGACTGGTGCTGAAGCTGAAGCTCCAATACTTTGGGCACATGATACCAAGAACTGACTGATTGGAAAAGACCCTGATGCTGGGAAGGATTTAAGGCAGGAGGAGAAGGGGACAACAGAGGATAAGATGGTTGGATGGTATCACCAACTCAATGGACATGAGTTTGAGCAAGCTCCAGGAGTTGGTGATGGACAGGGAGGCCTGTTGTGCTGCAGCCCATGGCATTGCAAAGAGTTGGACATGACTGAGCGACTGAACTGAACTGAACTTCTGTTTCCTGAACATCTTTGATTTCTTGCAATAGTCTTTTTGGGCCCTTGAGATCTCATCATCTCCAAAGGGGCCAGTTCCCAGCCCTCCTGAGTCCCAGGAATGAGTCCATTTCCAGGGCACACATAAGCATTCGGGCACCATTTGGGCACCATCATATTGCTCTATGATTTCAGGCTGACTGGTGGAATTCAATGTCAATCGGATACATATCATTCTCCTTCAGAGTTCTATTACAATGCAACATGGATTATTAGAATAGCAGTGATGGCCTTTTGATACAGTCAGTTTTTATTTAAATGGGATGAAATTAGACTTAGTCCAGCTCTTCCTTTGAAAGTCAGTTTCTTTTAGTTGGATACATCAGAATGAAGCCTTTGAAAAATAAAGTGTGCACTAAATGTCTCATTTCAGAATTGGAGACTTGCTAATGTCTAGGCTAAAAATCTCTGAGTAAGGTTATTTCCTTCAGGATTTTAACTACAGAAACCTGGGGCTTCAATGAGTTACTAACAAGCATGTTAGTACTTTGGATGAATCCAAAGCTTCTATTTACATCACTCTTGACAGCCAGCAGTTACAAGGTAAAGAACTAAACCTCATAAATTACTGGAATGGATCTCAGAAATTGCAGATTTAAAATATCAGATTTTATGGTAATAATTTTGGTAATTTTTTCCAGGAAATTATGTATTTAGTTAATACCCAAGTTACCAGTTGCTTGTGTTTGAAAATTATATGTGTAAGTTGATACAAAGTCAGAGTGCATTTCCAAAAACAATGATGCTATAATGGTGTTTAAAAGTGGAAATGACCTTACTTGAAATTTATTAAATCTGTATGAAAATTAGTTCAGTTTGTTTAATCCATATGGAGACAAATCATTTTAATTTGCAATTTGAGTTTCTAAAATATGTTACTTCAGGTATATCAAATGATAAGCTACTAAAAAGCTGCCAGAAAGCTACTAAAAATTACTGCAGATGGTGACTGCATCCTTGAAATTAAAAGATGCTTGATTCTTGGAAGAAAAGCTTTGACAAACCTAGACAGTGTATTAAAAAAGCAGAGACATCACTTGGTCGACAAAAGTCACAACTATAGTTTATCCTGTAATGTTCCGATGTGAGAGTTGGACCATAAAGAAGGCTGGGCACTGAAGAATTGATGCTTTTGAACTGTGGTGCTGGAGAAGACTCTTGAGAGTCCCTTGGACAGCAAGGAGATCAAACCAGTCAATCTTTAAGAAAGTCAACCTTGAATATTCATTGGAAGGACTGATGCTAAAGCTGAAGCTCCAATACTTTGGCCAGCTGATGCTAAGAGCATACTCATTGGAAAATGCCCTGGTGCTGGGAAAGATTGAGGGCAAAAGAGAAGTGGGTGACTGTGAATGTGATAGATGAATGGTATCATTAAATCAATGGACATGAATTTGAACAAACTCCAGGAGACAGTGAAGGACAGGGAAGCCTGGTGTGTTGCAGTTCATGGGGTCACAAAGAGTCAGACATGGCTTAGCAACTGAACAACAAAAGCTTAAAAGGTTTGGGGTTAAATTGCCAGATAAATCCTAGCTGCTAGTTACCAGCAACATGAATTTGGGCAAGTACTTACCTTGATTGCCACAGTTTATACAACTATATAAAAAGGGTAATAATAAGAATAGGTTTTTAAGAATATAAGAATAGATTTTAAAATAGAGATTTTAAGTTTCAAATTGCATGGCACAGTGCCTAGTATTAATGTATGTAAACAGTCCATAAATGATAAAAATTGGTCAAAGAGTTAAGATTTCATCATAAACTAAAGCATTTCAGGACTTCCCTGGTGGTCCAGTGGCCAAGACTCCATGCATCCAATGCAGGGGATCCAGGCTTAATCCCTAATCAGGGAACTGTATCCCACATGCCAAAACCAAGAGTTCGCATGCCACAACTACTGTCCCATGTGAGGCAACTAAGACCTGCCACAGTCAAATTAAATAAATAAAATTAAATATTAAAAAAATAAGATAAAGCATTTCATCTTCCTGCTATTGTGATAGTGTCATGAGAAATTAGCATCAGGAGTGGTCTGTTAATCTCTTTGGTGGGCTTGTGTCGGGGCCTCATCATCAGTTTGGTTTTGGCAGAGCAGATCCTTGTGAGAAGGCAGTGTGTGCCTAAGAGGGTCTGGGAACATGGCTCCCCATCCTCTTTCCTCCTGAGGGCATCAGTAAAACCAGGAGGAAATGTTGGTGGGACATGGGATGTGGCTGGAAGGACTTGCCGCCCCTTCAGATCACACAGGACTGATCAAATGGCCATGGGCTTTCTCTAAAAGTTTCTTTGGGGGTGAACTTCCTTGTATTTGTCCCCAGTTTAGCTGTCATCCACCTTGTCTTCAACTCGTGGGCATCTTGGTGGTTTCTAGTTCCTGTAGGTGAGCACTCTGTCCCCACCTGCCTCAGGCCAGCCTCTGCACCCTTGCATCACTGCCACTGTTGGCTTTATTCAGCCAAGTTGTAGATCCAGGACAGAGGGAGTGTATAGAGCACTGGGTGAGGAGGGTCACGTACATAGTGGAGACTGGGGGATTCATGCCGATGCTCATTTCCCATCTCAGAATCTGGGCTGCCCTTCCCATTTCATTCGTAGGGACCTTCTTAGTCCTTTGAAGAATATATTTCCTCCTTTCTCAACTGTCTGTCCTCTGATCCTGCCTCCCTCAGTAACCATGATGATAGCACCTGAGTAGGGGGAAAACACAATGTCTTGAGGAGTCCATTTTACCTTCATACTTCTGTGTAGGATCTACCCCTGTACTCAGCTTGACCTGAGTGAACTTTTAAGAAGTCAGTGCAGGAGAGACCAGACAAATAGTAAAACAAATAGATTATATTACATATTACCTATAAAATATGGGGGCTTCCCAGGTGTCTCAGTGGTAAAGAATCCACCTTCCAATGCAGGAGACACAGGTTTGATCCCTGGCTTGGGAAGATCCCCTGGAGGAGGAAATGGTAACCCACTCCAGTGTTCTTGCCTGAAAAATCCCACGGACAGAGGATCCTGGCAGGCTATTGTCCATGGGGTCACAAAGAGTCAGACACAACTGAGCAACTGAGCACACACATATGAAATAAATGAAAATAAAATGTATATGTTGCTGTTCAGTTGCTAAGTCCTATCTGACTCTTAACAACCCCAGGGACTTCAGCACACCAGGCTTCCCTATCCTTCATTATCTCCCAGAGTTTGCTCTAACTCATGTGCATTGAGTCAGTGATGCCATCCAACCACCTCATTCACTGCCCTGAATCTTTCCCAGCATCAGGATATTTTCCAATGAGTCAGCTCTTCGCATCAAGTGGCTAAATTATTGGAGCTTCAGCTTCAGCAACATGAACAGTATATGTAATATTATATAAATGATGCATACCAGTAAGAATAAAAATATGTATACTATATAGAGAAGTGTTCTTATTTTTTTTTTTTTTTTAGTGTTCAATTTATTTTTTTTTAAGCCATAGCCTCAGAGGGTTTTTTTTTTTGACGATTTTTTTTTTAAATTTTCTTTACTTTATTGTGTTGGTTTTGCCATACAGTGACATGAATCTGCCATGGGTATACATATGTTCCCCCTCCAGAACCCCCCTCCCTCCTCCCTCCCGACTCCCTCTCTCTGGGTCATCCCGGTGCACCAGCCCTGAGCATCAAACGTGGGATGGCGATGGAATTCACATACGATAATTAACATGTTTCAATGCCATTCTCCCATCTCATCCCACCCTTGCCCTCTTCCATAGAGTCCACAAGACTGTTCTATACATCTGCTTTTCTTTTGCTGTCTTGCATACAGGGTTCTTGTTACCATCTTTCTAAATTCCACATATGTGCGTTAGTATACTGTATTTTTGTTTTTCCTTCTGGCTTACTTCACTCTGGATAATAGGCTCCAGAAGTGTTCTTTTTAAACTCATTATATTTTTCTAGAGGAAAACAGAAGGCCCATTAAGTTGAGTATATATTGCTTTACCTCCAAAAAGCAACACAAATCTCCAGTAAAAGGTATTATTTTTGTTATAAATGTTATGGAGAAAGAAAACTCTGTTTGGAAATAAGCACAGCATCAGATGTCTATTGATATTTGTGATGTGTGAGGCTAAGGGCAGTGTTTGTTCTTATTCACCCCGTGAGTTGTTAGGATAGGAAAGTCTAGTAAGTATGAGATGAGAAGAATCACCCGGTTGAATCAGCCTTCTGTCTTTGTGGTGATAAAGCAGAGTTCTTCCAGCTCTGTCTTAAGATAGAATTGGAGCAAGGGACTGGATAGCAAGGCACAGGGATGGGAAGGTGGTTAGGAAGAGGCAGCTGGTTGCTTTTTTTAAAAATATATTTATTTATTTTTGGTTGTGCTGGGTCTTTGTTGTTGTGAGTGAGCTTTGTCTGATTGTGGTGAGCAGGTGCTCTTTGTTGCGGTGCACGGACTTCTCATTGTGGTGGCTTCGCCTTGTTGCAGAGTCCAGGCTCTAGGCACAGAGCCTTCAGTAGTGCGGCAAGAGCGCTCAGTGGTTTCGATGTGCAGGATCTAGGGCACGTGGGCTTCGCTTGTTGTGGCATATGGGCTTAGTAGTTTTTTTGAACAGGCTTTAGTTGCCTGAGGCATGTGGAATCTTTCTGGACCAGGAATAGAACTTGTGTCCCCTGCATTGGCAGGTGGATTCCTATCCACTGTACCACCAGGGATGTCCCAGCCAGTTCCCGCTGCTCTTCTTTACCAGGTGGCTATACACCCAGTCTGTGTTTTAAAAATCTGATTTTCCTTATTTACAGAGCAGATCATCTACATATCTGGAAGGAAGACATCACCAATAGCCAGGTGGAACAAAATCTCTATATGGAGATTTATTTTAATTCCTAAATTTAATTCAGGACTTCAGCCCTCACTGCCCCAAATATCCCTGCCCCTGCTTTCCTGTGACCAGTGTCTGTGCCCCTACAGACCCCTTTGGAAATCTGCCCCTAAGTTAATCCCTGGGTGGCACCCAAGAGCCAGAAAAAAAAAAAAAAGATGGATCGAATTGCAGACACTCTCTAATACACATATTTTAACAATTTCCTCCGTCCTCAGCAAAATTATGCTAATATTTTAGCTGAGTTTCCTCAAGTCTGGAACTCAAATTAAGTCTGTCTGTTTCATTTTTATGATAGTACTTGAAATCACTTGCAGACAAGGGGTTGTTGGGCCACGAGATTTATAGTGGTGATGCCACAAAGGTCAAACACATCCTGAGGAAGAGGAAAGCAATCTGTAGAACCAGTGTTTTCACTGCAATAAAGTTTATAGCGGCATTAAGGGAATAGTTACAAATCAGTTGGATGGTGTTGATTTCATTGAGAATAAGTATATTTACACTTGTAAGCTTTCTCTCAATAATACTCTGAATGTTTCACACAATGGGGTTAGTGAAGGTTGGATCTTGGCATATTTCACAAGTGACAAAATTTGTTTTTCTTTTTTCCACCCATCCTTCTCCTTATTACTTTCACAAAATAGGTTTATAATGGCTCTGGAGGGGCTGAGTAAAGGTTTAGCAATTTTCTGAGATTTCCAGCAAAGTCAAAGATGCTGCAAAAGCTTTGAAAGCAAAATGATTACTTGTGTGTATGTGTATGATAAAAAATGAGATAAATCCAGAGAAACAAAATGCCCCTAATACTAAAAAGTGCTTCTTTTTAGGTAATTAGTAATTAGTTCTTACTGCAGCTAATTTTGTATCATTAGAGTTTCTCATTGGACGTTCAAGTCCAATTTAAAGGGCAAAGCACAACTACCTCAACCTACATGAGACCTACAAAAATTATTTTTATGATCAGCACAATCGTTAAAAAGCTTCCTTCTGTTACTCTGTATTACAGCACCCAATTTCCTTCATAGAACCAAGCACTATTACTTTTTGTAGTAAATTGTAAAATAATTATGTGATTATGCTATTGTTTGTATTAATTGGGCTATTATTATGTAGGTATCTTACCTATTGCTTATTTCGTTACTTGTTGTCTATCTTGTTTGCTAGACTGTAAATCCCACAAGGCTAAGAACCTTGTCTTATTCCAAATCAGAGTCCCAGGGCTTATGACTGTATTGGGCACTTAGCTCTCAAAAGTATTTATTGAATTAATAAATGAGTATTGCTATATTCTCAGGATTCTTCCACATAGTAAAAGCACTTTCTCACTACCAAACCAACTCTGCACAACATAAGTATTTTCTAACCCTGTGTTCTAGAACCTTCTGTTTCTACTGTGTTTTTATCCCTAAGAGCTGATGTGTCTCTAACAGACATGGGGGAGAAGGAAGAGGTGGATCTTATTATCCATGTTTTATAAATGAGAAAACTGGGGCTTCAGCCCAGAAGTCTAGTAAGTATAATTTGTTGACAAGAAATCATAAACATGCCCTGAAGCAGTTCTCTCTGAACCAGAGCAGAGTTGCCTGTCTGCAAACTACAAAAATCTGTGGAGATCTTGTGGGTACATTTTATTTTCCCATGATTGCCTCATAAATACATTTGTGTTTAAGTATCTTTCGGTCTCAATTGTAATAGAATTTAGCTCAACCATTTTAAGGTCATATAAAGTTTGGCCACTTGAAAAAATAAGTAGACCATAGAATAATACATTAAATGGTGAATTTGATATGTCTATTAAGTTAGACTGACCATTTGTATATTTGTATTCCTTCTTAAAAACAAATTTTCCTTTTTTTCAGTTATAAAATGAAAACATGCCACTGTATTGAAATATAGAAAAGCATAGAAGAAAGTTAAAATTACTTCAGTTTTGTCAGAAATTGAATTATATCACTTTTTATTCTAGAAACAAAATGTTTTAGAGAAATTCCATGATGTGAAACAAGTCTAAGCCTGTGACCTGAGAGTCAAGTTCACCTCAAACTCATGATAGTGCCAAACAAAATGATGAAAAGATCAAACAAATGAAAATCTGGTAGGAGTGGCTGACCCCTAATGTTTACAAATATTCATGTGTATGCATATGTGTGTGTGTGCAAATTGTGTAGGGGTGTGTACAGATGGGAAGTTTTTGGCTTCCTTTAAGAAAAAGGAAATAGCCATTTAGATTTTTTTTTTTACTGTATCTGATACTTGAAAATGATTTCAACAGCCACTTCTAACACTAACTTACTGTGTGTCTTTGGCTAAATTACCTCACTTCCTGGATCTCGGGTTCTGTACCTAAAAAATAGAAGGATGGGAAAGGCGAGTATTGGCTGACCTGCTTTTAGAATCACCTGAGGGTACTTGAATGATGAACAGTATTGAAATAATACTGAATGAAAGAAAAATACTTCATTTCCTAGAATGGAAGCCCCCGAGAGCCGGCTTGTATGTGTATTCACACTGCTGCTGCTGCTATTTACTTGCTAAGTCTAGTCTGACGCTATTTTGCGGCCCCATGGACTGTCCGTGGGTTTCCCAGGCAACAACACTGGAGTGGATTGCCATTTCCTTCTCCCGGGGATCTTCCTGACCCACAGATCAAACCTGAGTCTCCTGCTTGGGAGGTGGATTCCTAACCACTGAGCCACCTGGGAAGTCCATTCACACTGCACAAGACAGCAAAAAACAGTCCCACTAGTTATGAAAATCTGGTCTCAAAACAGTTATCACTCTGAAATCTAAACTGTAGACTCTTATCAATGAGACTATTGGGTTTTGTTGCTCTGATGTGATAGAAAATGATGACTGATGAAAAGGCAGGCAAGGGAGTTTGTGAGAACTCTTTATTCTTTGTGCTATTTCATCAAGCATTGGCCAATCTTGATGGTGTTCAGTGTAAAGAGCATCACCTGTAAAGCACCAAGGACATGAAGAGTAATCAAATGTATCTTACATCTTGTGGGGGAGATGGATATTGATCACAGCTAAGTTTATTCTAATACAGCACACCCTCTGCTCCCAGGTATAAATAATGTAAAGGGAAACATGGGTAAAGGAATAGTTCTGCGGCACTTTTGGAGATCAGATGAGGAGAGAGGCCAACAAACGCTTGTCCACAATTGTCTTTGAGCCCGTGTGTAAGAATGGGTGGAGGACTTCTCTGATGGTGCAGTGGCTAATATTGTGCACGCCCATTGCAGGGGGCTGGGCTCAATCCCTGGTCAGGGAACTAGATCCCACATGCTGCAACTAATAGTTCACATGCCAAAACCTAAGACCTGGAGCAGCAAACTACGTAAATAAATAGGAGAAAGAAAAGATGAGTGTGCAGGCCTCGATCAAATGGGTAAATGGAAGAGCACATTTCAGACAGAGGAAACAGCAGGAACCAAAACTCAGAGGCAGGATAATGTGCTGCTTTCTGAGAAGAGCCCAAGTAGTCAGGATTGCTAGGGTGTAGCAGGTTGCACACGGCCAGTCAGCGGATGGGAAGTGGTTCACCAACATGGTGGCAGATGAATAAAATTACTCTGCCTGAGGTCAGAAAGAGATCAGGAGGTTGCAGAATTAGAATAGCTGTCTCTTTGCCTTTTCTTAAAGAAAAGCAGATGATCTAGCCACCCTGGACCCTCCTTCTTAGAGGAAACAGTAGATGGAGCTAGCCAGCCAGTCCCTGCCCCACCTTGGACACATGGACCTTCTCCAGTTCCCCCCAGCCACCACTCAGGCGTCATGTATGTGTTCATTCCCCTGGACTGTTTCATCCAGCTGTGTTAACCTAATGAGCCTGCTGACAGGTGAATCTGTTACCTGGGGTAAAGGGTGAGGGTGAGGCAGATGGGGTGAGGAATTACTTTGGAAGATTAATTAAGAGTCAGATTTGAACTTTGTTCAGTGGTTAGTGTAACCTCATTAAAGCTATCCAAATGTGAGAATTACGTGAACAAAATTACTTCCCGACAACTTAAGCGCAATCTTTCTACAAACTGATCATAGATTCTTTCCTCTGTCTCTTCAAGGCTAAGCAAATACTTGCTCAGCATACACTATATGTGAACAATAGACTGGAGGATGCACATGGTTTGGGGTTGTGTCTTGGCTACCCACTCCAGTATTCTTGGGCTTCCCTTGTGGCTCAGCTGGTAAAGAATCCACCTGTGATGCAGGAGACCTGGGTTCCATCCCTGGGTTGGGAAGATCCCCTGGAGAAGGGAAAGGCTACCCACTCCAGTACTCTGGCCTGGAGAATTCCATGGACTGTATAGGCCATGGGGTCACAAAGAATCGGACACAACTGAGTGACTTTCACTTTGGCTATTTTCAGGAATAACAGGAAGGAAGGATACCACACATGAAAAAAAGACCTACTGTAATTTCTCCAAATAATCCAGTTCTTGTTATAATTTTAGTATTGGGAAAAAAAAGTTGTTCCCAAAAAATATCTTTGGGGAACAAATATTTTAATATTTTCAAAGACAATGTAAAAATGTAGAAATATAGACTAAAATAATTTAAAATTTAACAGTATGCCCCAGATAATATTTCAGGCTACAAAAAACACAATAATTTACTTTGTGCTCAGAGCATTAGCATTATTTTCTCAGTTTACTGGATACTCTCGACCTAATCTGACCTCATGATATCAGTTACAATGCTGATATGTAGAGAAAAATAAGGATAAGTCCAAAAGAGGGGGAAAAAATGCAAACTTTAGAAAAACAGGAATGAAGAGGCCAACATTCACTGTTGGTATGCTATTTGAATATAACTTGTGAGTTCTAGCTCTGCTCTGGGAAATTCACTTGAACTTGCCTTCCTCATCTTCAAAATGAGGATGTATTCTTAAAAATACAGCCTCAAAATCTGTACCTCAAGCTTCAGTTTTTATTCTGAACCCTCAGGACTGCTGAGTGAAAGAACTCATTGATACATGTACTTCAAGCGAAGGAAAAATAAGATTTACTTTTTTATTAGGGCTAAGCAGACACTGAGGTAAGTGACTCTAGCTTTTTCTGAGAAACTTGCACAACTAGGGGAGGGGGGGAGCAAAAATTGAATGAAACTTGGGAAAACTGAAAAACAAAGCAAGTGAGTTCTCAAGGTCATGTAATTAAAATTAATTAAAGTTTCTCCATCTTCTCAGCAAACACATAGTACCCCAAGAAGGTGTAACTGTCATGTACACTCCATGGGCAGTTTGAAAATATAAGGCATTTAGCAGCTGTGGAATGTTTATTGCCATACTCTGTAAACTATACACTCTGGAAAATAAACCTATTAGAATTAGGAAACGGCCAGACACCCCAGTCAGAAGTCCTAAAAGGCAAATACTTGAGTTTTAAAAATAAATGAACGTGGATAATGCCAAATAACTTTTGGATAAGTATCTACTGCCTTTTATACGTTGACTTCTAGAAAAAAAAGTGTAAGAAACAGAGCTTTAGTTTTGTCCAAGAATGAAATACAGTGTGTTGAAAATTGCTTCAGCCAATTTCAGGAACTCCCATAAATTTTTCCATTGTGTCCCTCTTATTGGATTGTCAACAGTAATAACACTTCATATTCAAGATATATTCTCCCCTCATAGAATTTATCAATTTAGTAGTTTCCCTCTCCCAATTACAGATGAAGTGTGAATGAAAAATGGAAGGCAGTTTGCAGAAAAAAATCAATAAGGATGATGTCTTCATTATTTTAGTAATGCTGTTTTATGAGTATTAATGTGATTGTAAGTCTATCCAAAAAAAAGTTGTGAAGAGACATCAACTTGTATTTTTGTGATAAATATTTTCTTAGAGCATAAGAGAGAATGGAAGCCATTTTATCAAAAAAGTTCAAATCTTTTAATACAAATTATGACTTATTTTTCAGATATAGGTTTTATTTTAGGCTTGTGTTCCCCAAAATATGGCTATTATACAATTATATATTATATACATGTATTATAATACATACTTATATTTTAAGTATTGTTATATATATTATATAAGTATTATGTGCTAAGTTGCTTTAACCAGTAGTCATATCTGACTATTTGCTACCCATGGACTGTAGCCCATGAGGCTCCTCTGTCCACAGGACTCTCCATGCAAGAATACTGGAGTGGGTTGCTATGCCCTCCTTCAGGGAATCTTCCCAACCCAGGGATCGAACCCAGGTCTCTTACATCTCCTGTGTTGGCAAGCAGGTTCTTTACCACTAGTGCCACCTGGGAAGCCCTGTAAGTATTATAATGCATACATATAAGTTATAAGTTCCCAAAGTTCCCAAATGTCCATTATTACATCTTTCATGTACTTTATTCTAATATATAGTTTTGAATAAACTAATCAACTAAAAATAATGACTATTGGTTTTATGACTTTTATAGTACAGTCTGTGCTTTCATATTTTGTTCTGTGTTTAGACTACTAAAATCACAATAGAATTTTTTTCGTTCTTTCCCACTCATTGGTCACTCCTAACTTGTCTTGGCTTCCTCCCAATTCTAAAAGAGCATTCTTACATTCCAGTGATTTAACATATGGGATGAAAAGCCTAGATTGTCAGAATTCACAAATTCTAAATTTGTAACTTATGTAAATTGTGAAAGTGTTAGTCGCTCAGTCATGTCCGACTCTGTGACCCCACGGACTGTAGCCCACCAGGCTCCTGTCCATGGGATTTTCCAGGCAAGAATACTGGAGTGGGCTGCCATTTCCTTCTCCAGGGGATCTTCTGACTCGGGGATCGAACCCAGGTCTCCTGCATTACAGGCAGACTCTTTGCCTTCTGAGCCACCAGAAAGGCTGGTCTATCTATATTAGAGAAAAGGAATGAATTTTCTAGATTTCTGCATGAATCTCATGAGCTGTTTTATTACCTATCCTTTAGCCCGTTGTTCTGCAAAACTCTCAAACTTCTCCTAAGCTCAGAACCATCATGAAGGCACTCCTAATTTCTTATATTTTTGGACTTTCTGTATAATTTTTTACTAAGACTGTTAATTCTTTAACTTGGATTTGCCCTTTATCTTCCATTTTTGCTGCTGTTACCCTGGTCCCCTGTCACCTCATCGACAAATGTCTCTTGTCCAGTACTTCTGGAGCGATCTAATAGAATGTTCTGTTGACCACATTTACATTGTCTTTCTGGTTTGAGCTCCCTTCTTATTGCCACCTCTCCTATCAGTCCATTCCAGCCCATCTTTCATATCACAGACTTTTGTTTTCCTAAAACCTTGTTCGGATTCCACTTCTTTCTAGAGCTATCCCCCAAATGCCAAATCATTTTTTTATTCATTTATTCAGTACATTTTTTGAAAAATTATTTATTTTTGGCTTTGCTGGGTCTTCATTGCTGCACGGGTTTTTCTCTAGTTGCAGAGAGCAGCAGCTACTGTCTAGTTGTGGTGCACAGGCTTTTCATCGCGGTGGCTTCTCTTGCTATGGCGTGGACTCTAGGGCATGCAGCCTTCAGTAGTTGCAGTACATAGGCTCAATAATTGCAGCTCCCAACCTCTAGAGTACAGGCTCAGAAGCTGTGGCATACAGGCTTAGTTGCTCTGCGGTATGTGAGATCATCCTGGGCCAGGAATCAAACTGGTCTCCTGCATTGGCATGCAAATTCTTTACCACTGAGCCACCAGGGAAGCCCTATTCAGGACATTTTTAGTGGAGTGTCAACTATGTTAACACCACTGTCTCAGCAGATATTTCCATAAATGAATGCAACATAATATCACTTGTTTGCTCTTCATTTTTTATTAATTTATACCTTCCTCTTACTCAAAGAAGAATTCCAGACAGCTTCTGGAGATATGAGAGAAAAACAAAATAAAAACAAGTATTTAAGGAAAATGGAATTTATCCAGAAAATGTATCCTCTCTCTTCACATTTGGTAGAGTGCAGATTTGATAGGAAGCCAAGAAAAAAGATACATTTATTTACAAGATTCAGAAGATGTGTAAGATTAAACTTGGACAATAATCAAAATGCATTTCTCAGTAGAATAGAGGTATACCATTTTCCTCTTGAGATCAGAAAAAAATTTCTTCTGTAGGTCCTTGTCAAGAAAATAAACAATGCCCTCAATAACACCTTTGCAGCTCATTTCATAGGCTTCTTTTCAGGAATGTACCTCACCATTTAAAAATTGTTTAACACCAAGCAGAGACTCAAAACAGCACTTCTAAGAGCACGGTTAACCACACAAGTTTTCAAAACATGTGCACAGCATAACACTGATAATAATAGTGATGACAATTATAGCTGTTGGGCTTTTATTATACATCATATACAATGTGCATCACTTTTCATATATTGTTTGTTTAACCCTTACAATGAGCCCTTGAGGCAGACGTAATTCCATTGCACAAGTGAAAGAGTGCCTAAGAAGCTCAGCTATGAACACTCAGTAAGTACTGTTCACTGATAAAACACTGCCACCCCATGAGAACCCCCTTATTTCTCATCAGTCAGCCCTTTCTACCTTAAAGTTTTAACCTATCATTGTGGATTAGTCTGCCAGTTTTAAGTTAAAAACAAATGAAATCTTATAGAATGCATTATTTGGTGTCTGGTGTCTTTCACTAAGTACTGTTTGTGGAATTCATTCATGTTGTATATAGTTGTAATGTGTTCATTTTCATGCTGTGTAATTTTCCATTATATGAATATGCCACATTTATTTAACCATTATACTATCTTAGCCATTTTTGTCCTTTCCTGTTTTCAACTACTATGCATATCTTGCTATCAGTATTCTTATACCTAATTCTTAGTGCACATGTACCCACATTGTTATGGTTTATACATCAGTTCAGAGTAGAATGTCTTTAGCTCTAATGAATGGCGCTGCACTGTTTCCCTGTGTGGTTGCCCTCTCTTCCTTTCTGCTCATGCTTGCATGTTTCATCTACATCAGCTCAATTCAATCCAAGCCATTTTCTAATGAAAAGATCATAACCAAAGTCCCACAAAAGCTTTCCACTTTTTCATAAAATTGTAGCAAATCACAACTAAATTATCTTTGAAAAAAAATTTAGTACCCTGAAGAAGTAAGGGTGACATTTTCTTCTATTTTAATTATAGGATGTGGTGAATGAGCTACTGCATGCCAATTGCTGTAGACAGGAAGCCCTCTCAAAAGCTCCTTGACACCACCTATCAGACCAAAGCACTAAGATTTCTTTGAACTTGAATTTTAAGTGCCTTGAAACACTGTAATCTTAATTAGCTATGACACATAAATTACTTCATTTTACACCCACAACCATTAGCATTCAGAATTCCAAGTCAGAATTTCTGAGTTCTCAGATTAATGTGTGTGTGTGAAGAGCTGTTATTGCCCCGGGAAGGAAATGTCTTCTGTTCTCAGTAAAAAGGTATAGAATGGAAAGTGATGGTTTGCACTTGGTAGATTTCATGGAATTTATCAAGAAAATTGCTTAACTGTTAGGTAATGCTATCCCCCCAGCATTTTAAAGAACGATTATTCAATTTCAACAAAGATATAAGTTTCTCAACCAAGGTCCATGTAGCTCATCTGGGAAGATTGCAAGTTTTCCACGAGAACATTTTAATTCTGTATTTTTATTTATTTAGATGATTATCTTAAAAAAATTAACTAAACTGTCTGTTTTACCTAGTCTTTGCATCTCAGCTTCAGTGCTTGTGTTTATTCAATAGTGTTGGCTACCATTGTATTCATTCTGAACTTCAGGCTAAGAAGAAAAGAGGAGAACTTTGTATGTCAATGTGGTGTTCAGACATGTAGTTTTAAAATAATTCAGATATATTTTAAATAATGGAAGAATTCAAGTATCACATAGCACATGTTAACTAAGGCAGGCCAAACTCAAAAGATGTCAAAAGCATTTGTGCTAGTACCTCATACCATTTTCAACAAAACAACGTTAAATTAATAGTATTAATTTGAATTTTATTGGTTTCATCTTATAAATATATTCTTATGTATAGATTTGTAATATTTATAGAAATACAGAATTTAGATTATTTTCATACAAGTTTGAAATGTATTAAAATTATATAATAAAAACCTGGGGTCTGTTGGAATTATTTTCCTTTAAAATGGACCTTTTGGGCTTTTTTAAGCTGAAAACACAGTTCTAAGAGATTGGTAATGAGAATAGATAATATTTGTTAAGATCTCTACTTGCATTGTTTTTTAATCCTTTTGAGTACCCTTTTACATAATGGAGTACTATTAGGTACGATAGATTGATGATACTGGTGGTTGTTTAGTCGCCCTCATGTCTGACTCTTGTGACCCCATGGACTGTAGCCCACCAGCCTCGTCTGTCCATGGGATCTCCCAGGCAAGAATACTGGAGTGGGTTGCCATTTCCTTCTCCAGGGGATCTTCCCAACCCAGGGATCGAACCTGGGTCTCCCACATTGCAGACATATTCTTTACCATCCAAACCACCAGGGAAGCCCTCAGACTACTACCAAGCTACAGAAATCAAAACCGTATGTTGCTAGCACAAAAGCAGACACATAAATCAATGGAATAGGACAGAGAGCCCAGAAATAATCCCACGTATTTATGTCAATTAATCTATGACAAAAGGGGCAAAAATATACCATGGAAAAAAGAGAGTCTTTTCAAAAGGTGGTGTTGGGAAAACTGGACAGTAATATGCAAAAGAATGAAATTAGAACATTCTTTAACATCATATATAAAAATAAACCCAAAATGAATTAAAAACCTAAATGTTTGACCAGATACTATAAAATTCCTTGAGAAAAACATAGAACACTCTTTGACATGAATCAAAGCAGTAATTTTTTTTTTAATCCATCTCCTAAAGTAAAGGAAATAACAGCAAAAATAAATAAGTGGGACCTAACTAAACTTAAAAGCTTTTGCACAGCAAAGGAAACCATAGCAAAATGAAAGACAACCTACTTAATGGGAGAAAATATATGTGAGCAATATGATCAATAAGGGATTAATATCCAACATCTATAAGCAGCTCATATAACTCAACATGAAAAAATAAAACCGATTAAAAAATGGGCAGAAGAACTGAATAAACATTTTTTCAAAGAGGAAATGCAGATGGCCTACAGGCACATGAAAAGATGCTCAGCATCACTAATCATCAGAGCAATGCAAATCAAAACCACAATGAGATATCACCTTACGCCTGTCAGAATGGCTATTAACAAAAAGAACACAAATAACAAATGATGCAAGGATGTGGAGAAAAGGGAACCCTCACACAGTATTGGTGAGAATATAAATTGGAGCAGCCTTTTTGGAAAACAGCATGGAGGTTCCTCAAGAAACTAAAAATAAAACTACCCTATTAATTGCATTTTTAAATGTAAATATCTTAGAGATTTGTGTTTATATTTTCATTATAAATGACATTTCTCCATAAGAGCTTTAAACAGACTTTCAGTATCAACAACCTTGTATTAATTGATGTTTTATGTATCTGGTATACAGTATTTAACACAGTATTTAAAAGCTAGTAACTTATAGTAGATTTTTTCCATTTCCTAGATATCATGTGTATATTAAATTGACTTTTCTTAACTCAGCTGTACTTACAACAGAGCAGGAGATGGTGAAATATTTATTGCTCATTAATAGTTTTATTCTGTAGATAGAGTCAATTATCTATATAATTAGCCACCCCTAAAATTAAGAAACCATGAAAATAAAAAGATTGTGTAATATACATTAACTCACCCTTGGCACACAAGTAGTTACCAACTCTACTCAAAAAAATTATTTCCTCAATTTTTTCCTGTATACTAAATATAATGAGGTAGTATAGTGTATATGATTTTTTTTGGTGATAAATATAAAGTACATCTATGCTGTGTATAATTTTTGAAACTAAAACACAGACTTTAAAGTTATTATTTAAATAGCCAGAAGATTAAAAATATTATCCACTTTGGATCTACTTAAGCTTGTCATATTTAGTATACACAGCAGATCAAAACAGCTTAGAAACGTAAACTCTTCTGTACTCAATTTTTCTCATCCAAACAGCTACTTTGGATTAGGTCTGTACTATGCAATTTCTATTTAAGAGACACCCACACTTAGCAGATATTATGAGTATCTTGTATCCTTCAAAAGAGAATAAAACACAGTCAACAGACATTTTAAATAAATACTGGTCTGTCTGTTGATCTTCATAACAGCATGAAGGATATTTATTATAAACTAGGGATCTTTCACATCTATATTGTTTTAAGTCTTTTTGATATTACTTTCTTTTAACAGCAAAGTAACATCAAAACATATGCGTTACATCTGCAAGAGCATCATTTATTTGGATGTAAAACTACTTTGTTCATTTAGAATCCTTTCACAAGCAAGAGGTCAAGAAAAATAGTCTGATAAGATTAATGAAGTTGATATTAAACTATGCATGAAAATCAGAATTATAAACATGCTGTGCTTAACAGAAGATCTTAACTGATAAAGATTTCACCAAACACTGTAACCTCTTTCTTTTCCTAACCCCAGCCACTATGTATGCCCAGAATGGTGATTGCTTAACTATTAAAAAGCAGTTTTGCTGAAATCAGACCTGAGAGTGTGCTATTGACTCATGTCTATCTTGTGCAGGTTGAAATATTTGTCTGTAGATCTATCTTTAGCCTCATAATTCTACCTAGTCTTGTTATACAGACATTTTCCTGTGTCCTTAGTATGCTCATATTTTACTGTCCTTGACAACTCATTCTGGAGTGAAAAATACCCCTCTTGTTGAAGGATGGCTATCTGAGAAATGATCCAATTATTTACTAAAGATCTTTTTAGTGGCTATTACATATCAACACCATGCAAAGCATCAGGGAATCAAAATATAAACAAGACAACTCTTACTCCTCAGGAATTCCAGTGGAACAAAGGAATTAACCAACCTCTGTGTTAGCACAGGAATAGAAATGGGTACAAGGTCAAGGTGGTGGGTTGGGTTGGGGGCGTGGGAATGAGGAAGGGGTTATGCTTGTGGGGAGGAGAAGTTTTCTTAAGTTAAGAAATATGGGAGCTCTGGTTTGAAAGATGAGTAAGAGTTGAACTTACAGTCAAGCACAGGGAGGATGGGGGGCTTCCAGAAAGTTGGCACTATAGGTGGAAAGGCACAGAGGCATAAAGTAGCTTGTAATATGCAGAGTGTTAGTGGACTGGTGTGGCTGGAATACAGGGTGTGAGGGAGTGAATGGTACAAGTTATGTGGTAGAGGTAGACATGTAGATATATAGATACATGAAGAGGTATGTTGTATTCCAACAATTCTAAGATGCATGTGCTTTCACATTTTAATATCCCTGAGATTAGGATGTATCTCTCACATGAGAGTATCTTGCAGTCACTGTGATTTGGGATGTTGTTGTTATTGCTGGTACATATAGAATCTCAATCGTGGTTGTTCCAGGTCTCATTTGAGTTAATATGCAACATCTTGGGTTAATGTCATTCAGATTTCCTATAAAAATTACCTATAATTCAGTTTTGAAGCAAAAAGGATTATTCTTCATGCAAAAAGGCACATAAACAGAGTAGCTTACATTTGAGATTAGACAAGTAAATCTGAAAAGATTCAGTAAGTATAAATTAAGAATGCTAGGTGATAAAAAGCCTAATACCACAATTTATTTTTTTTAATGTCACAATTTAATTGACATATTTTTCTTTCAAAATAGTACATAAACTATGGATGTATCTTCTGATCAACAGTATGTTATGCTGGATGATGTATCAATTATTAATAATCAAGTGTAGGAATACTCTGTGCTTACTTTTGTTATAATCACTTTTGTTTTTTTCATGAATAAACTCCCATAACATATGAAAGAATAGTTTGCTCCTATCTCTCCAAAGAATGGGCAGTTAGGTGTTGTGTTGTTAATTCTGGACTCTTCCCTATGAGAAGTTATTATTAAACTTGGCATTCAAATGAGGTAGGCAATCCTGAGGACACACAGAAATACATACAGAAACATACACACACACACCAGTTCTTCATTACTTCAGTGTAAATGGGATCCATGGACTTTGCAGAAACAAGCAAATGGAAAGGTATAAGGTCTTACTTCCAGGTCATTTGCAGCTTTACAAACAGGTGAGACTTCCTATAGGAGTGGATGTGCAAATCCACGTGGAGGGTAGGTCCAAGCTCCAAGACCTCATCAAGTGCCCTGGAGGCCAAGCTTGATATGGAATCAGAGGAGTACCAGGCCTTGAATGGACCACACAGACCTAGACAAGGAGTGTCTTCAGCATGAATAGGAGGCCTGATGTCCAGAGGTTCCTCTTCCATGCAGCTTCAACTCTTTAAGTCTTAGAATCTATGACAAATCAAAGGGGGAGATATGAACTACAAAGTACGGAAAATTACAAACACCACTGGATTTCTGAACAACTTTGGGGGCTGAAACTTTTGTGAGTGGATTATAAAAATAAAGAAATATAGCACCTGATTTGAGCATCAAGCATAACTGTATTTCTGTAACAACAGGCCAAAGAATTCTGAAAGCAGAGGGAAAGATTTATTGGGATTGAAATTAGCAGAGTGGATTAATTATATCTTTAATATCTCCAGTGTTGTCTGGCAACAATCAAGACAAAGAAAGTGGGGAAGATAGAGTTGGAGGTTCATCATTCAAGTAGGAGGTATATGTTGCAAACAGATGTGGGAGAGTTAAGCATCTGGGATAGAGCTGTGTGAGGGGGAATGTTTTAAGTTTGGAAATCTTCAAAGAATTCCAGAATCACAATTCAGTGGCAGCTGATTACTCTGATGATACATAAATCTATACCTCTTGCAAGTTATTACTTTGTCTAATGAAGCTGGATATTAGTTATCAGCTGTGATAGACACTGACATTGCTTGTCCCATCCTGTGACAAAATCAGGAATTCCACGTAACATGGAGTGTGTATGGTCAAGAAATAAGCTTTTAACCAACCCTAGTCATCAGGTAAGATGAACATTAAGAAAAAGTAACTGTCCTTTCTTTCTGGCCCTTTGAGCCAGAAGGGTGCAGCCACATATCATATAGTTGGATATTAGAAACAATCACATCTTTTTGTAAACTTTATACTCTTGATTTTGTAGCCGTATGTCCTGGCTTTCGTTTTCTTCTACGGGGCTTAGTTTGTCCTAACCCTTTGGCTCCAGGTAAATTGTAAGGATTATACCCAAAGTATAATCTCCCTAATCTTAGGTTCAGCCTTGTTGTAACACAATCCCTGTTCTAACCACATGCCTGGTAACTGGCTAAGCCATCCCAACACATCTAACACCCTTGCGCCTTCCCACTTCAGGATAGGAGGAAAGGAGATAGACTCTGAATCAGCTGCATGTTCATCAAAGGGGAGTTTGGCAGGCAAAACCTGGCTTCTAAGGGAAGGCCTGCTGATTTTAGATGGGCAGTAGTCAGTAGTTTTTACACATATTTGGATTTTCCCCCAAGAATTAGACAGAATCCCCAAACACTGATGAGGGGGAGTCTGTTTGAGAAATCCAGATGATTTGTCCGCATCAGGAGAATAAATTCATGAAGGGGATGAATTCACAGAAAGGGATTGGAAACAGGAAGATGGAGAGGGCTCTTGTCCTAGGGAGAAGGTAGGAAACTCAGCCAGGGGCTAGAGGGATCAAGGGAGAATGTCCAGGAGAGCAAATCAGGCAAAAAGACTAATTACTGAACCTTAAATATAAAACGAAAACACAACATACACAACATTCCACCAGTAAAAGGTTAAGGTTATACTAATTATCAAGGATGACTTGACCTTGAACAAAAATAAGGAGCTAGAACCACTGAATTATCTTATACGTCATCATCACTGTCATCATAGATATCATTTATTAAACATTACCTTGTGCTTGGGCTTCCCTGGTAGCTCAGCTTATAAAGAACCTGCCTGCGATGTAGGAGACCCCAGTTCGATTCCTGGGTTGGGAAGATCCCCTGGAGAAGGGATAGGATACCCACTCCAGTATTCATGGGTTTCCCTGGTGGCTCAGATGGTAAAGAATCCTCCCGCAATGCTGGAGACCTGAGTTCAATATCTGGATTGGGAAGATCCCCTGGAGGAGGGTATGGCAACCCACTCCAGTATTCTGGCCTGAAGATTCCCCATGGACAGAGGAGCCTGGCGAGCTACAGTTCATGGGGTCACAAAGAATCAGACATGACTGAGCAACCTAAGCACATATGCACACACAGAGACATCATGCCAAGTGTTACATATGTGCTACTTCATTTAAATTCTGAGGTAACTACTATTAGCATATTGACTTTAAAGCTGAGAAAATTGAGGCACAGAGAAGGTAAAGAACTTCCAAATGGAGTAACAGGATAGGATAGGAAATGTGAATGTGAACCTATTTCTCACACTCTACACTAGGATACTGAAATCAGATTGATTGTATTCTTTTCAGCCAAAGATGGAGAAGCTCTATACAATCAGCAAAAACAAGACCAGGAGCTGACTGTGGCTCAAATCATGAACTCCTTATTGCCAAATTCAGACAGAAATTGAAGAAAATGAAGAAAACCACTAGATCATTCAGGTATTACCTAAATCAAATCCCTTGTGATTATACAGTGGAAGTGAGAAATAGATTTAAGGGACTAGATCAGACAGACAGAGTGCCTGATGAACTATGGATGGAGGTTTGTGACATCATACAGTAGACAGGAATCAAGACCATTGCCAAGAAAAAGAAATGCAAAAAAGCAAAATGGCTGTCTGAGGAGGCCTTTCAAATAGCTGTGAAAAGAAGGGAAGCAAAAAGCAAAGGAGAAAAAGAAAGATATTCCCATTTGAATGCAGAGTTCCACAGAATAGGAATGAGATAAGAAAGCCTTCCTTAGTGATCAATGCAAAGAAATAGAGGAAAACAACAGAATGGGAAAGACTAGAGATCCCTTCAAGAAAATGAGAGATACCAAGGGAACATTTCATGCAAAGGTGGGCTCAATAAAAGACAGAAATGGTAGGGAACTAACAGAAGAAGATGCTATTAAGAAGAGGTGGTAAGAATATACAGAAGAACTGTAGAAAAAAATATCTTAATGACTCAGATAATCACAATGGTGTAATCACTCACCTAAAGCCAGACATCCTGGAATGTGAAGTCAAGTGGGCCTTAGGAACCATCACTACAAACAAAGCTAGTGGAGGTGATGGAATTCCAGTTGATCTATTTCAAATCCTACAAGATGATGCTGTGAAAGTGCTGCACTCAATGTGCCAGCAAATTTGGAAAACTCAGCAGTGGCCATAGGACTGGAAAAGGTCAGTTTTCATTCCTATCCCAAAGAAAGGCAATGCCAAAGAATGCTCAAACTACCGCACAATTGTACTCATCTACACGCTAGTAAAGTAATGATTAGAATTCTCCAAGTCAGGCTTCAGCAATATATGAACCATGAACTTCCAGATGTTCAAGCTGGTTTTAAAAAAGGCAGAGGAACCAGAGATCAAATTGCCAACATCCACTGGATCATCGAAACGGCAAGAGAGTTCCAGAAATATATCTATTTCTGCTTTATTGACTATGCCAAAGCCTTTGACTGTGTGGATCACAATAAACTGTGGAAAATTCTGAAAGAGATGGGCATACCAGACCACCTGACCTGCCTCTAGAGAAACATGTATGCAGGTCAGGAAGCAACAGTTAGAACTGGATGTGGAATAACACACTGGTTCCAAATAGGAAAAGGAGTATGTCAAGGCTGCATATTGTCACTGGGCTTATTTAACTTATATGCAGAGTACATCATGAGAAAATCTGGGCTGGAGGAAGCACAAGCTGGTATCAAGATTGGCAGGAGAAATACCAATAACTTCAGATATGCAGACGACACCACCCTCATGGCAGAGAGTGAAGAACTAAAGAGCCTCTTGATGAAAGTGAAAGAGGAGAGTGAAAAAGTTGGCTTAAAGCTCAACGTTCAGAAAACTAAGATCCGGTCCCATCACTTCATGGCAAATAAATGGGACAACAGTGGAAACAGTGGCTGACTTTATTTTTCTGGGCTCCAAATCACAGCAGATGGTGATTGCAGCCATGAAATTAAAAGACGCTTACTCCTTGGAAGGAAAGTTATGACCAACCTAGACAGCATATTAAAAAGCAGAGACATTACTTTGCCAACAAAGGTCCATCTAGTCAAGGCTATGGTTTTTCCAGTGGTCATGTATGGATGTGAAAGTTGAACTATAAAGAAAGCTGAGAGATGAAGAATTGATGCTTTTAACTATGATGTTGGGGAAGACTCTTGAGAGTCCCTTGGACTGCAAGGAGATCAGTCCTTGGTGTTCATTGGTAGGACTGATTTTGAAGCTGAAACTCCAATAGTTTGGCCACCTGATGCGAAGAGCTGACTCATTTGAAAAGACCCTGATGCTGGGAAAGATTGAAGGCGGGAGGAGAAGGGGACGACAGAGAATGAGATGGCTGGATGGCATCACTGACTCAATGGACATGGATTTGGGTGGACTCTGGGAGTTGGTGATAGACAGAGAGGCCTGGTGTGCTGCAGTTCATGGGGTCACAAAGAGTTGGACACAACTGAGCGACTGAACTGAACTGAACACTAAGATAAATTCCAAACTCTTCAGATTTGTAAATATAAAAATTAAACTATATAACTATTAGAAGAAGGTGAATTTATTTACATTTAATTCCTTGCAGTGCTCCCAAATCCAGAAATAATAAAGGAAAATATAGATAAATTTAATTACATCAAAATAAAGCTTGACTAGCAAAATAGAGAGTAAGCAAAGTAAAAAGGCAGAATCAAACTTGGGAAAATACATACAACTTGTAACCCAGAACAGGAGATATCCTAATTTATAAAGAGCTTTCAAAACAGGAGAAAAGGGAGAAAAGGGAGATAGAAAACTTTGTAGAAAAATAGGTTGGAAATGCAAACATAAAACATGCAGAAAGTGATACTCAAATTGTCTCCTAGTTATATGAAAATAGGCACAAATACTCAAAGTAAGAGAAATGAAAATTAAAAATATACTGAGACTGGCAAAAATCCAGAAGTTTAGAGATATATTCAAATGTAAGAGCATGCATACATTGTGGTGTGAATTCAAATAACATAACCATTTGGAAAGAAACTTGTAGTCTCCGGAAAAGTACATATTTATTTTACCTCTTTGATTCAGCAAACTCACTTTTAGTAATCTATCCCACGGGCCCAGTGGAAGAATACAAAAAAAGATAAATGCAAAGGGCCATTTACAGTAGGATATTTCTTTCAGCACAAACTTGAAACAAGATCAAATAAACATTAATGGGGAGGCTGGTAAGATACATCAAAGTGTATGCTCATAACAGAGTGCTATGCAGCTGTAACAAGTGAGGAAGTGGGAGATAGATCTGATCCCAACTATGGACTGGATGTATGTCAAAAGCAAAGATTAATATAGAGAAAATTGTGTAGTATGCACCTACTCATCTATAAAGTGGGCAACTGTGCGGCCAAATAATCATCACCCCAGTTACGTCAAGGTCCTCATCCCCAGAAGTTCAAACCTGTTACCTTATATGGGAAAAGGGATTTTTCAGACATGATCAAATTAAGGATCTTCAGATGGGAAATTGTCTTGGATTATTCAGGTAGGCCTGGCGTAATCCCAAGGATCAAGATGGAGGCAGAAGAGGGGAGTCAGAGGGAGATGGGACTACCAGAGGATGCTGAGAGAGATGCAAGATGGATGACTTTGAAGGTGAGGAAGGGACACCTGGGTAAGGAACCTGGATGGCCTCTAAGTCATCCTTGCTTCAAAGAGCAAGGAGATAGGTTTTCCCACAGAACCTAAAGAAAGGCACACGGCTCTGTGGGCAAATTGATTTTTTCCCAGTGAAAGCTGTCAGTTTTCTGACCTGTGTAAACTATAGAAACTATAGTTTCTATAGATTTGTGTTGTTTTAAGCCACTAAGTTTGAGATAATTTGTTATGGCAGCAATAGAAAACTAATACAGGAAAGAAAACATAAAATGAAAAGAGTGGTTGCATATAGGGGGAGGGAGGAAATATGGTGGAGCTGTCTGGGATAGAAACTAGACTTATTTTATAGGTTTGACTTGGACCATGTAAATATTTTAATCCTAAAAACTTTAGTAAAAAAGTCCATAAAATAAAAATAAAATGGGATAAAGTCATTGGTAGCACACCACCCAGAAGTTCAAAGTGGCTAGAAAAAACACAGTTATTTGGTTACAATCTTTGAATATGCTATATCTTAGAAGAAAAACTTTTGAAACTGCAAGAAAAAAAATCTTACGCTATTTTCATTAATCATATGGTTGGTCGTAAAATTTTGGTTATTATTTTGAAATTATCGTGGGTATATTATGGGAGAAAGCAAATGAGATGTATTCGATCTTCTAATTCTATAATTCTGTGTCATCAGGACTCAGATTCTGGGCATGGAGTAAAGGAGATTCAGACTTAAAATCAGAAAGATTAAATAAAAATTTTGCCAGTCCTCAATTTGGATTGGAAGTATCATCTAAACTTGCGATGGCTTTTGTTTAAAACAGAAATTTTCCTAGCATTGTTTGCTGAGAAGCTCCCGCAATAGCGACCAACGTGGTAGCAACGAACACTCTTAGTCCCCAATTACAACCTCCAAGTACAGTTTCTCACTAACAGGGACATTCAATGGAGAGTTCAGTGATTTTCGGATTTTGGAAAGAAATGTACATGAATCTGGATCGATTATTTTACTACATTGCAATTAAGCTATAAAAGAAGACTAAAATCATGTCAGAGAACACGGGAATTGACTCAAAGAGTTACCTACCAGTCAAAAATGGGTTAGGATAAGTAAGGATAATAATTGCAGTCAGATGAAGCATTTCAAGTACATTGAGATATATGAATTCTTAAACTATTGTTGAACTGTGCTCCAGTATCACCTCTGTTTCAAACACTGGCCTTTCAAATTCTGGCCTTTCCTGTGCAAACTATATTTATTATTGAAAGTTGCTCAGTTGTGTCTGACTCTTTGCGCATCCATGGACTATACAATCCATGGAATTCTGCAGGCCAGAATACTGGAGTGGGTATCTGTTCCCTTCTGCAGGGGATCTTCCCAACCCAGGAATTGAACCCACATCTCCCGCATTGCAGGTGGATTCTTTACCAGCTGAGGCACAAGGGAAGCCCAGGAATATTGGAGTGGGTAGCTATCCCTTTTCCAGCAGATCTTCGGGACCCAGGAATCAACCAGGGTCTCCTGCATTGCAGGCGGATTCTTTACCAACTCAGCTATCAGTAAGTCCCTGATGTAGTTTTATATGCAAAGTATATGCATATGCATATGCAAACTACACCTTGGGATAACCCAACAGCAGATAAGAGAAAGTTTCTCTTTACAGAGACATTCTAGGTAATAAATGAAGGAGGAATGACAGATTTCAAGTATCACCATTTTGCAATTCCTAATGCATTAGTGGGCTCCCTGGTGGCTCAGTGGTAAAAAACACACCTGCAAGTGCAGGAGACGTGGGTTCGGTACCTGTGGGAAGATACACTGGAGGAGGAAACAGCAGCCCATTCCATTATTCTTGCCTGGGAAATCCCATGGACAGAGGAGCCTGGCTGGCTACAGTTCATGGGATCACAAAAGAGTCTCACACAACTTGGCGACTAAACAGCACAACAGTGCAATGAACTAGTGGATCTAACCACACCAAAGAGAGAAGCAGAAATTGTGTGTCTGTTGATGGAAGAATACAACACCACTTACGAAGTACTCTCACCAAAAAAATAAAACTACGCACATAAAGAACTTTAAACTGAACAAGCCTCTGGATCGGAATACCAGTTTATAGGAAATTGGATAATGAACCTGTGAAGTGATAGCACAGTTCTGTACTAATCAAAATTTAGGTTATAGAAAACTACAGGACACATAATCCAGTTTCTTCAATAGATAAATTTAAGGGAAGAAATGTGATGGAGGAAAAAGATAATTTACTAGCAATCTTAGACATTTTGACAGATTGCAATGTATGGATCTTATTTGGATCTTCTTTTAAACAATGTTTTTAAACAATTATGAGGCAACTAGAAATATGAGCATTTTCTGGATATGATCATATTAAAGAATTTAAAATTTTTTTTAGGAAGACATTACAGTTAGTATTTTTAAAGAGATCTTGTCTCTTAGAGATGAATATACTGAAATACTTACTAATGAACTCATACTGTGTCTTGGATTTGCTTCCAAGTAATACCGGGAGAAGAAAGGATGGGGAAAGAGAAGAAACAAGGTTTGGCCATGAACTGGTAATTATTGAACTATAGTTATGAGTACATAAGTATTTCAGAGTATGTTCTATTATTTAGTACACATTTAAAATTTTTTCTATTATCAGAATGCTTTCTTTTTAAAATAAATATGTGTACATATATATGTATGTATATTATAACTTGCACAAGTTTCATAGCTGGTAAGGAATGAAATTGAAATTCAATTCAATTCTTGATCTAATGCTGAATCACCTACTGTTTTCATTAAGTACAATGTACTAATATTTCCTCAGTGTCTGTTAATTCATTTGACCTCACCAACTCACCCACTACAGACTCCAAAAGGAAAAGAACACCTTTCCTGATATAGACAGTGTTGAATTGTGGAGGAACCAGGGTTGGCTTTGTGGTTCTGCCTCTGGCGACCCACAACTGCTGAAAATCAGATGATGTCTCCATAGAGAAAATACATTCTAACCCCCATGGATCCCAACAGGTGATCTACCATGGCCCAGATCTTCTAATAACAGTAGCTAGACAAGGGTGAGATTCAAGACATAACAAGGTAATGTCTGCAGCTGGTTGTTGTGGTCAGTCGAGTGCTCTTTGTCATCCATGGAATTTCCCAGGCAAGAATACTGGAGTGAGTTGCCATTTCCTACTCCAGGGAATCTTCCCAACACAGGGATCAGACCTGCATCTCTTGCATCTCCTTGTCAGGGAGATTCTTTCCCACTGTGCCACCTGGAAAGCCTGTCATCTGCAGCTGGTATCAGGGCTCAAAGCTCCACTGATCTAATTCCACTATTTCATAAGTCAGTGATGGAGAGGGAAGCTGGGGAAGGTTTAGAGTCCACAGCAATAAACAGAAAACTGTAGGTTTTTGAATCAGAGATGTGTTCAAAGAAGACAAGAATATAAGAAAGGGAGCTGGAGACAGGGAACCATCAGAGCAAAGTAGGAAGAGTTGGATGAACCTGATCCACAGGTGGGAGTTATTTACCCTGATTCCCTTTGTCTACCTGTTAGGGGTAGTTGAGTTAAGCACCAAGGCCTGTAGATAGTCAGAGGACAATAACATCAATATATTCTGATTGAAACAGTCACAAAGGGCCTAGACTTGGTTCAGAGACTTCTTGAAGTCCTGGCTCATTAGTGCAGGTATAGAGGGTACGAACTATTAGTTATACACCTAGAATTGTGAACAAGTAAAATCTGCCTACAATGCAGGAGGAGAAGGAAATGGCAACCCACTCCAGTATTCTTGCCTGGAGAATCCCAGGGACAGAGGAGCCTGTTGAGCTGCCGTCTATGGGGGTCACACAGAGTCGGACATGGCTGAAGCGACTTGGTGGTGGCAGCAATGCGGGAGACCCAGGTTTGATCCCTGAGTAGGGAAGATTCCCTAGAGAAGGAAATGGCAACCCTCTCCAGTATTCTTGCCTCCATGGACCAAGGAGCCTGACAGGCTACAGTCCACGGGGTCACAAAGAGCCAGACACAACTGAGTGACTAACACTTTCACTTTCAAAATAAGCATCTATCAGCCAGATCAGTGGGGGAAAATATCTAAGGATTTAGCCTGTCCTATAAGAGCAAAAATATTTGAATCAAAAGTTTGAGAATTAGCAGCCACTGATTCAGATGCTGGCTCTCATGACATAGTTTGGCATGGTGTAGAACAAACACCTGGGTAATTGAAAATTTGACTTTTCTCCCCCTTGTACAGCATAGAGATCAAACCAGCCAATCCTAAAGGAAATCAACCCTGAATATTCATTGGAAGGACTAATGCTGAAGCTGAAGCTCCAATACTTTGGCCACCTGATGCAAAGAGCGGACTTACTGGAAAAGACCCTGATGCTGGGAAAGATTGAAAGCAGGAGGATAAAGGGACAATAGAGGATGAGATGGTTGGATGGCATCATCAACTCCATAGACATGAGTCTGAGCAAATTCTGGGAGATAGTGGAAGGACAAGAAAGCCTGGCGTGCTGTAGTCTATGGGATCACCAAGAGTCAGACATGACTGAGCGACTGAACAACTATAACTTGGTTGTTTTGGTCTTTTGGAATATAAAATCTCACTAAATCATGTAGTCAAGAATTGGAAGGAAAAGTAACACATGACAATGAATCAGAAAACAGACCAGATTGCCTATAGTAAGAGAAGGAGGTCCTTGCTATTCAGAGTGTGGTTTGTGAACCAGCATGAGCATCACCTGGGAAAGTATTGTCTAAGCAGCCTCTCAGACCTATCACCAGTCATACTGAATTAGAATTCACTCTAACTGCTTCTCCCTCAGGTGATTCATGTGAAATTAATGTTCAAAAGCTCCTCTAGAGAATTTGGCATTATTACTGCCACCATCATAGCTAATATTTATTTAGCATTTGGCTTCCCTGGTGGCTCAAATGGTAAAGAATCTGTCTGCAATGAAGCAGACCTGAATTTGACCCCTCGGTTAGGAAGATCCCCTGGAGAAGGAAATGGCAACCCACTCCAGTATTCTTGCCTGGAGAATTTCATGGATAGGCTACAGTCCATGGGCTTGCAAAGAGTCGGACATGACTGAGTGATAAACACACACATTTAGCATTTACCATTTACCATATGCTAATATTGTTTCTTTACATGAGTTATTTCAATAGGACTATGTGAAGAAATTGCTATCATTATTTCCATTTTGGAGATGAGATAATTGACATCCAAAAACATTTTTAAACTGGAAAAGGTACATACATGGCTTGTTACTGGTGGATCTGGGATTCAAGCTCAGGTTCTCAGAACCCAAAAGTATGAACCTTAATTACAATTTTGTTATCCTCAGAAATGGTCATGCTCATGAGTAGAAACCCCACTGATGCCATTATGTTTGATTATAAAGAATGAATATATTCCAGAGACAAATAAAAGAAAGAAGGCAGGAGAAAGACTCATCATCACCACTAAAGAATTTTCAAAGTAAGACCAGATTTAAAAAAACAGTGAAGTTGAACAGGAAAGGCAGATCACCATAAAAACTGTTAAATGTCTGTCTTTACTGATTATTCCAACATTAAAAGAGTCCTTGCTCCACAGAAATATTTATCAGAGAGAAAAACAAAATTACCATTTTAGGTTTCATCTGTTTTTGACAAATACTTAACTGCTCTTAGCCTGGCAAAGATTTTCCTTGTTGTCCCAAATGAAAACTGACTAAATTTGACATCAGTTTAGAATTAATCCCTACTGTAGTTAGGATTTGCTACAAAGCAGCTGTTTCTTATTCTCGTTTCTTGAGGATCATGTGCTGATTATGACAGACTTATTAGATGTCTTCAGGAGGCTATCTGTGAAGCTGTTTCTGGCTGTTTGTGAGTAGTTCCTGAGTTTTATCACAAAATTTCTGCCTGATTCTCTTGATCTAGGGGTGGTTTATATTAGGTAACCGAGAGATAATAATCAGAAAGAAATGGCATGTCTCAAAATCTGAAACAGGGCTATTTTAATCAGTACATTTTAATTTAAATTACTTTTAGCTTATTTTTCAAAGGGAGAGCCCAGATTTCTGGCGTTTGCGTTTATGATTCTTTCCCTTTAAAATAGGACTTTGAAGTGTGGGCAAAACACAGACGATTGCTACATCTGCATGATGCAATCATAGGTTTTTAAAAGAGGATATTCAAGTCAAAATGACTTCCTGCCACTGTCCAAGGCAACTCAAAGTATCCCAAATGGCGCTGTCCTCCACCACGGGCTCATCTGCAGGGAGGTGCTTTTAAAGATTTCTTCTGGTTCCCCAACCTTTTATCTTGCTTTATTCAACTCCCTACCACTACCTTTTTCACTTTAAATCCTTTCTTGTTTTTTTCCTCTACGAAGGACTTAATTTAGACTGTCCCCACTTAACTCACTAAGATGGTAAAGAATCTGCCTGCAGTGCAGGAGACTTGAGTTCAATCCCGGGGTCAGGAAGATCCCCTGGAATGGGAAATGGCAACCCACTCCAGTATTCTTGCCTGGAGAATCCCATAGACAGAGGAGCCTGATGGACTACAGTCCATGGGGTCGCAAAGAGCTGGACACAACTGAGCGACTAACAACCTTAGCACAGACACCACTTAACCTAGGGAGGTCCCCACATACTACCAGCACTTATTCTCCATTGTTTCTGCCATTACATCTTGATAGCATTCTCCTTTTTGTTGTTGTTCAGTCTGTAAGTCATGTCTGACTCTTTGCAACCCCATGAGCTACAGCACGCCAACTTTCCCTGTCCTTCACTATCTCCCTGAGTTTGCTCAAACTCGTGTCCATTGAGTCAGTGATGCCATCCAGCCATCCAATCCTCTGACACCCCCTTCTCCTCTTACCCTCAATCTTTCCCAGGAGCAGGGTCTTTTCAAATGAGTCAGCTCTTCACATCAGGTGGCCATGCATTTTCCTTACAAGAGGCGAAAAAACATGTTTGGTTAGTGGAGGCCACTATAGCATTTCAGTAGCTTCACTCCAGTTGACCTGACCACAACCCAGTTGGCCTGGCTGAGACCTTGTCCCCAACTCAGTACATGTGCTCATAATTATCTCCTTTTTCTGTTAGGGTAGTTCCAACAGAGGTCACCTAGTCCAATGGGGAATGGGAATTATTTGCTCCAAAGTCTACCCTACAGACCTAAAGATCACCATAATCCATTGGCAGTATGCTTCAACCACAATGAAGCTAGAACAGACCTGGGAACCCAGTTGGTTACAGGTATATGGTAGATCTCTCTTACTTAGGTGCAAATTACCTTTTTAAAATTTTAATGAAGTAAAATTATACACCTCAGATCTTAAGTTTACACTATCAAAACACCCTTTAACAAGTTTAAAACACCTTCTCGACAAAAATACCAACTTCATCTTTAGTATCAAGGATTGTCCAAAATGGTACCACAAACCTGTTAATATTTAACATCTTTAGTAACCTGCTACATAAAATTGTGTATAAGGCATGTATTAAAAGTTTTAAAAATACTTAATTGCTTCTTGTGCAATATAACTTCTAACATTTCTGCTCTGTAGTGGAGATTTATTTGTAAGGGATGATGAGAGGCAAAGGATGTTAAAAACACAAAAAGTGTTTTATGATGAATTAATCTTTTAACTTTTAATGGCAACTATGTGTGTTTTAAAAAATCTGAATGTTACAGAATGCACAGGTCTTATGTTTTTATTTTGATGAATTTTAATAAATTATACACCCATATAATCATCATATAAATCCAAGTATAGAACATTTCAATCATATAAGATCCCCCTTTGCCACTTTCTAGTCAATATCCCCAGCCCACAGACAACTATTATTCCCATTTTTATATGGAGTCATACAGAAGGTACTCATTTGGGTTTCTTTTGTTCAGTATAATGCTTTTGAGATTCATCCATGCTTATGTGTATTGGTAGTTTGTTCTTCTTCACTGTGGATTCCACTATGTGGATTCCATTGTGTGGATATACCATAATGTATATTGACTCAGCTATTGATGGATACATGGGTTGCTTCCAATTTTTCAATATTATAAATTAAATTACAGACATCATGGATAAGGCCTTTTGTGGACATCTGTTTTCATTGCTCTTGGGCCTATGAGTGGAATTGTTGAGTCACACAATAGTTATATGGTTATCTTTATTAGAAACTGTCAAACTGTTTTCCAAAGTGGTTATATCATTTTTTTAAACTTCCACTAGCAAGGTTTGAGAGTTCTGATTGTTCCTTTTTCTTGTCAATAGTTGGTACTGTCTGTCTTTTAAAATCTCAGCCATTCTAGTGGATGGGTAACATTCTCTCATATGGTTTTAATTTTAATTCCCCTTACAAATAATGATTTATGTGCTTATTAGCTTTTGTAGTCTTATTTGGTGAACTGTCATTATTTTAAATTCAAGGTTCCTATCTCCCATTCATAAAACTGATAGATATGCATTTCCTCTCAGAAATGCACTGAGATCCTCTGCTTGAACTCCTTGAAGCTACTTTTTGCTTTTTTAATTGAATTGGAATTGACATATTATATTAGTTTTAAATGCACCAAATAGTGAGTCAATATTTTTATGCGTTACAAAATGATCACCACAATGTCTAGCTGCCATCGTTACCATATAAAAATATTACAATATTATTGACTATATTCCTTATGCTGTACATTCCATCCCTGTGGTTTATTTACTTTGTAACTAGAAGTTTGTACCTCCTAATCCCCCTTCACCTATTTTACCTCATTCCCACTCCTGTTCTCTCTGGCAGCCACCAGTTTGTTCTCTGTGTCTATGAGTCAGTTTCTCTTTTGTTTTTTAGATTCCCCAAATAAGTGAAATCATACAGTATTTGTCTTTTTCTGTCTGACATTTTTCACTTAGCATAATACCTTGTATGTTCATTCATGCTGTCACAAATGGAAAGATTTCGTTCTTTTTCATGCCTGGGTAACATTCCATTATTTTTATCTTGTATAATATATATGAGATATATAATGTCTAATATATATGAGATATATAATGTCTCATATATAATATATATCATATATATTATTATATTTTTATCATATATATATATATCATTTCTCCTTTATAATGGGAGAAACTTTGAATATACTTTTCCACACTCTTACTCAGAGCCCAGTACTTTTCTACCCCTAGGCTTCCTCCCCTTTGACCCCAGATGTCATAAAACTGACAGAGCCATTTGCTCAGGGCTCTCTCAAGAGTGAACTGATGTCCACATCAGTATGGATCCAGCTGACCCTCAATTAGTATGCCCTTCTATAGGTAAGAGGGAGTTGGTGCTTTCTCTGGTTTTAGCCTCTTGCTTAGACCATCACAGGAAGTAGCAGAAGGCTTTACTTTTTCATTTTTGGCTTGTAACTTTAATTGGCTACTCAGCTTCCCTCGTTCACTCCAGCTCAGTTGTGTTTTTAACAGAATGGCTTTCCAGAATTGTTTCCCTTGGAGGGAAAGGAGGTCAGGCTGTACCCTCACATCAGTTGTTTATTGGCTATGGGCCACCCTCTGGGAAGGCGGGTCCCTGTGGTGGGGGGACAGAGGGGGGCTGAGGAGGGGGGCAATGCCCAGTGAAGGGCAAAGCTGTGAGGCATCAGCAGCCCATATTCACAGCAGCTTGGGATGGTTCTTTGGCCCCAAAAAGGTTCTTCCTTTTTGGAACACCATGGTATCAACTGGGCTTTCCCAGGTGGTGCAGAGGTAAAGAATCTGCCTGCCAGTGCAGGAGACACAGGAGGCGTGGGTTTGATCCCTGGGTTGATAAGATCTCCTGGAGGAGGAAATGGCAACCCACTCCAGTATTCTTGCCTGAAAAATTCCACAGACAGAGGAACCTGGTGGGCTAGAGTCCATGTGGGGGTGGGGGGTAAGCGGATCACAAAGAATCCAACATGACTAAACACAACATACACACGTGGTATCAACTATAGTCACCTCTTGTACTGCCTAGATCTACTTTCCTCTTATAATAAGTTTATTATACCTGGGAACAGGGTCTCTAAAATTCTGATTGGGCCTATTTCCTGGGAAACTTGGGGTTAAGAGGATGAACTATAGACCCCTCAGCCATTCTAATTGAAGCTGTAACTGAAACTCATCCTTCCTTCCCTTCCCACTACCTCTGGACTCCTCTCCCTTTTGGCAAGCACCTCTACTAGACTAAGCAGTTAGCTGAGGGGTGAGGGGATGGTAATCCGGACTTCGATCTTTAAGGGGTCTGAGCCCCCGGTTCCCAAGTGCCTAACAGGCTGTGATGACTGTACTCATCCATTTAACATTAAAACTAGGCCCAGGAGTGCCAAGAGATATAGTTGGTATTTTGCTGAACACCAGACATCTTCTCTGTTCCCCGTGTCTGAAGGCAATTCTCAGCGAGGGGCACATCTGTGAGCTTTCAGCTTTCAACTGTCAAGAGTTAGGAGATGCATTAACTGGCCCTGAGGCAAGGATCTAATACTGCAGTATCTACTGGAAAAGGAAGTCAGAATTTCCAGGACTTTTCATGAATTCCAAAAATCTTAAGTTACTATTTTCATAACACTTTGTAGATGTTTAAAAGGTATATAATGAGAAATATTTCCACCTATGACCAAGATGGAGAGACAAGAACCAGAATTACCCTCCTGCCTAAAACAACCAATACACAAATCTGACAACATATATAAAACAATTGTTTTCAAGACACTGGACTCTAGGAAACAAATGATCTGCAGAGGGCTCTCCTCAAATATGGAGTACTGATCAGCACATTTGTGTGAGGAAGGAAACTGGGGCTGTGGAAAGAACCACCAGGAAGGATTGGAAGCAACAGTGCCCAGCACTCACAGAAGGTTGGGATAGTGCTGCCAACAGTCAGACTGGAAAACCTCATAACACACGGGCCATAAAGCACTCAAAAGGGTTTCCCTCAATAGTGGGGAATATTCATTGGAAGAACTGAGGCTGAAGCTCCAATACTTTGGCCACCTGATGGGAAGAACTGACTCTTCCCACAGAAAAGACCCTGATGCTGGGGAAGATTGAAGGCAGGAGGAGAAGGGGACAACAGAGGGTGAGATGGTTGGATGGCATCACCCACTCAATGGACATAAGTTTGAGCAAACTCCAGGAGATGGTGAAAGACGGGAAGCCTGGCATGCTGCAGTCCATGGGGTCACAAAGAATTGGATACAATCTTAGCAACTAGATAACAACAATAATGGGGAAAATCAGCTATAGAACAAACATTCTTCTTGTCCTGACTAATGAATCTTAAATGCAAAAACTGAAAGGATCACACTTTCTAAATAATTTAATTGTATCTCTGAAAAAATCCCAAAGATGTTTACAGGCAGACAAAATACCCAACACTCAGCAAGGTAGGACTCACAATGTATGTTATCTAATCAAAAATTACCAGCTATGCAAACTGCCAGGCAGGAAAATAAGACCCATAATGGGAAAAATCAATCACTCTAAACCAAACCAGAATAAATATACATGTTAGAATTAAACAAGGACATTAAGAGTGTTATAATTAACTCTATTCAGTATATTTAAAATTGAATAAGGACATGGGAGAAACCTATAAAGACCCAAATCTAACTTCTAGAGCTGAAAACAATAATGTGTGAGGTGAGAAATGCATTTATTAGGGGTAAGGAATGATTATACACTGCAGAAGAAAAGGTTAGTAAACTTGTTCAGTTTAGTTCAGTTGCTCAGTCCTGTGTAATTCTTTGCGACCCCATGAATTGCAGCATGCCAGGCTTCCCTGTCCATCACCAACTCCCAGAGTCCATCCAAACCCATGTCCATCGAGTTGGTGATGCCATCCAGCCATTTCATCCTCTGTCGTCCCCTTCTCCTCCTGCCCCCATTCCTTCCTAGCATTAGGGTCTTTTCCAGTGAGTCAACTCTTCACATGAGGTGGCCAAAGTATTGGAGCTTCAGCCTCAACATCAGTCCTTCCAATGAACACCCAGGACTGATCTCCTTTAGGATGGACTGGTTGGACCTCCTTGCAGTCCAAGGGACTCTCAAGAGTCTTCTCCAACACCACAGTTGAAAAGCATCAATTCTTTGGCGCTCAGCTTTGTTCACCATCCAACTCTCAAGACATCGCAATTGAAACTGTCCAAAATGAAATACAGTGAGAAGAATTTCTAACAAGAATGGAGCATCTGTAATGTGTGGGACAACTTCAGACAGCCAGGTAATTGGATTAGGGATCCTCACTTGTGAAAGAAAGACACCAGAAGCAAGATTGAGCAGTTAGAGATCTAATGGTGGTGCAGAGCTGAGAAAAACTTGACCAACATGGCAGGAAGCACTGGGTTGAATGTGTCCCTCAGAATGTTCTGAATGGGGACTTCCCTGGTTGTCAGTGGTTAATACTTCACCTTCCAATGAAGGGGGTTCAGGTTCATTCTTATTTGGGAATCTAAGATCCCACATGCCTCTTGGCCAAAAAGCCAAAATGTAAAACAGAAGCAATATTGCAACAAATCTAATAAAGACTTTAAAAAAAGAAAAAGAATGTTCTGAGTGATCTTTATAACATCACATTTCTCACTCAAAAGATCTGCCCACTTACCCCCCCACCCCCCACCCCCCAGAAGTACATGATCCTGGGTAAGGGATCTCTCTGCAGCAGGGAGAGTCCTTTGTCAAGTATGGAGCTGGAGGCCTTCGGCTGCTGCTGGTCAACAAGCCATTCCTTGAAGAAGAATCTTGAAGCAAACCTGCAGATCAACCACAAAGAGCATGAGCTTCAGAGTTAGAGATGCAGGTTTAAGACCTGATTCTGCCATTTCAGGTAAGGTCTTAACTTCTCTGTTCTTTGTTTCCCCAAGTGTATGATGGAGTTGGTAACAAGTGTTCCTACTTCATGGGGTTATGTGAAGATTAAGTGGAACCTGGGCAAGTGTTAAGGATTCTACAAATATTTTCTATGCTTGTTCTCATTGCCTCATTTAATAGGCCCTACAAAATAGGTTTTCTTAACTTCATTTTGCAAATCAGAAAACAGATCCTTTATTTTTTAACTTGGTCACATCCCTCCGCTTGCAAGATGTTAGTTTCCTGACCAGCAATTGAACCCACACGCTGGGCAGTGAAAGCATGGAGTCCTAACCACTGTGCTGCCAGGGAATTAATTAAAAGGTCAAGTAACTTCCCTAAGGTCACCCAGACAGGCCTAAGTAGGATCAGAATCCTAGCCTGGGTCTCTTTGAGCCCAAAAGTTATCTGTATGCTTGCTTACCTATTTTATGGTTGTCATTATTATTTGTTTGTTGCCCCTGAATTATTTATGCAGACTGTAAGTATTTTGAGCTCTTTTTATGACTAAGACTCAGCATAATCTACAGCATGGACTAGGCACTCAATAAATATTTGGTGACTTCTTTTACTTATAGAGGGCTTCCCTGGTGGCTCAGATGGTAAAGAATCTGCCTGCAATGAGGGAGACCTGGGTTCGATCCCTGGATTGGGAAGATCCCCTGGAGAAGGGAATGGCTACCCACTCCAGTATTATTGCCTGGAGAATTCCATGGACAGAGGAGCCTGGAGGGCAACAGTCCATGGGGTCACAAAGAGTGACTTTCACTTCACTTTACTTATAGAGACTACTGAGTTGTTCTACTCTTGATATGATTTTTTTTTTAATTGTTCAGGGGCTGCGCCTTCTACACTGATATCATAACCCAGACAAACAAAACTGCTCTGTAAAGTTAAATAAGGTGCAAACATTTTCAGAACTTTGTTCTCTGCCTCCCTGATGAACTTCAAGCACATAATATAACTAAATTGATCTGCTTTTTTGCCACAAATATGTGTTTCAATTCCTTTTTGTCTTTATTCAACAGGTGTTATTAGAATAAAACTATTTATTTTATATATACCTTGTATATATAAATATATATACACACACATATATATATATAATTTGTTTATTTGTAATAACTAAGATGAATAAGAGATTTAAGGGGTTCATCAAGTAGGTACTAATTTTCATCTAACCCTTCCTCAAATATCATGGCTAAAAAATAGGTGAAAACACTGGGTGTACTAAGAACAAACTGATTTTAGAAACAGTGCAGGAAATATGAAATAATTTATCAGGGTTGTAGCACAGTGTGAAGGTAAGTATTTGAATAAGCTAAAATACTAGCACAACTTTGGTGGTAAAAAGCAAAATTTGGTCTATGTCACTCATTAACAGTTTTATTAATGAATTCATCAGGGGTTAATGGGAGTCTCATGTAAATAATCGAGACAAGGAGTTTCTCTTCTGGCTAGTTCACTGATCAATCTGAACAGTTTGGTAGCAATCAAATCTCCTGGGAAAACAAAGTCCCAAAAAGTGATCTGGCTGAGTAAAATATCATAGCAAACATCTGTGATTTTTGCTTATGTCTTATGATAACAGCACCATGATTTTGTCCTTAAAAATACCCATTCCCTATTCTTAGTTTATGTAGTCTGAATAGAACTGATCAGCGGGTGGGCATGTGACTTAAACAAGGTTCAAGTAAAAATTGTGAACCAGTTGGAACCAGCTGGACTCAATAACAGGGCTTTTTGGGGGTAGGGGCTGTTAAAAATACAGAATCTCTCTCATGGGGTTAATGAGTAGATAGACTATAACATAGCTATTGCTGGCAATCATCATGCCATCATAAAGCAGCTGACTTCCAAGGTAAATGGGGCAACATGGGAGGGGAGCATGAACCAAACGGAAGAGAGAGAGAAAGGTAGGTAGGCAGGCAAGGAGGAAAGAAGAGAGGGAGGCAGACTTGATGACATTGTGTAGTCCTTGGACTCAGGTGTACTTCAAGTTTACCCTGGTATTTTTCAATTATATGAACCAATGTATTTTCCTTTTACCTTAAGTCAGTTCAAGTTGGGTTCTCCTCCACATATAATTGAAAGAGTCCTAATATAATAGCTACTACCTTATATAAACATAAGATTCCATTATGTTCTTAAGTCTTGGATAATAGCAAGTATATTGTCTGAGTACTTATTTTCCACACACCCCAAAAGGCCAGTTAAAAAGTGATATATTCCATGGATCTACTAGGGTGACTTATATTTCAATGTCATTAATAATTTAGTGTTTTGGAGTTATAGTACAATGTACGCTCTCTGTTGTTTTTGTGGTTTGGTTTTTGTTGCTATAATTAGCTCAGCTTGATGAACTTTCTAGGATAATATTTAAATAAAAATGACAAGATAATAGTGAATTTAAAAATTTAAACATTAGGAAATCACAGAGAAAGGTGAGATAGCTGTATAGGAAATGAAATACATAATTCTGGTACTGTCATTAAAAGATACCACTTAAGCGTATGCTTTCTAGTAACCAAGGCCAGAAGAAGATTAAAAGGGATTACATAATCTGTATCGTGTGTTAAAAGGAAGCTTGTCAGTTACCCAGAAGAGACAAAGAGTTCTTAACAAAATGTTTTGTTAAGTTTTCTCAGAAAACCTAGAGTCATGTTTAAAAAGAAAAAAAAACCCAAACTCGTTTTGGGATCTGGACTTTTGTTAGAAAAGTCTCATTTTGTTTGTCTTGTTTCTATTTTGTTTTTCTCATTCATTACTCAATTTGGTAGTGACTTTAACAAAATGCCATGATAACGTTTTCATGGCTTGCCTACTGCCTCATGATTAGAGAAGAAGAGATAGAAACCAGCTGGTTTCACCTTCCGCCAGGCTGAGACTGAAGCGATGTATCTTATCAGACAATTGAAACCACTTGCTCCAGCTCTGACCCCGTGCTCCAAAGGTCAAGGAGGTAATGTGCAAATTCGGGATGCTTCTGAAAGTCTTTTAAAAGACTTCTGGGTGGTAAAGCCTTGGCTGAAATGACTTCTTCATGTTCTCTGGAAACTCAAAGCCAGTATTTTTGCACAGAGTCTGGGCAGAAGTGGTTGGATTTGACCTTGTTACTTCAAAGCGTCCAATGCACTCTTAAAGATAAAGGAAAACATCACTGCCTCAAAACAAATGGACCGCCGCCGGCTCCAAGCAATCATTTGAAGGTACTTAAACAGTCAAAAGCCATTAATATTATCACAAAGTTGTACCCCTCTTCTTGGGAATCCTACAACTACAATTCATTTTCCTTAACTGGAATCTATGTTTGGCTCTATTTCCCTTTTTTTCTTCAGTCACGAGTCTCTTGTCTTTAAATTAAGTGCTTCATCAAGCTGTTTATGAGACAGTTCGTCCTGTTCTCATGCTTCCAGCAATCTGTAGCCTCTTTTCAAAAATCCAGAAATAGCAAAATTAAAACCCTGTATCAGTAAGAAGTGTTTAGTAAAGTTTATTGTGCATTGAACAGTTCTCCAATTGGGAGCTTTCGAATTTAAAACCAATATGAAGCTCGGGGGTATGACACCATAGAGTAGCATATAAAGTGAAAATGAGAAAGCTGTTTAATCTTTAGAATGATTGGTTATTAGGATGGGGTTTTTCAGAAAGCAGGGTATTGATTAAAAGGATGATCTCCTACCAATGTTAGAAAGACAACAAGTTTCTTTAATGATTATCAGAGGCATCAAGTTTTGCTTATGTTCATGAAATAACCTAAGTTTTGCTTTTGTTCATGAGTAACCTAGATTTAGTTATGCTTACATGGCTTAAATAGTTTTTGCCTGCACAAAGGATTTGCAAGTCTGGTCTCCATTTTGTATTTAGGTTTAAACCCACTCCAGGACTCTTGCCTAGAAAATTCCATGGATGGAGGAGCCTGGTGGGCTACAGTCCATGGGGTCACAAAGAGTCAGACACAACTGAGTGACTTCACTTTCACTTTAATATCTGTGAAATCCCAACTTAATCAGTTTTCCCCTCAGTTTTTTAAGGGTTTGCTTACTTAATGCCTCATTGATATTTATATGTATTTATATACATTTGATTGATATATATTACATGCATATCTCAAGGTCTGATCATTTAGTCTATTTACTAATCATTTTATCAGAAAAGTCTCCTGAGATTAATCATCTCAATCTCAGTGAAGTCCATGAGTCAATGATGCAGGAAGCAAAGACAAAATAAATTATATACAATTATATTTTCTTAAAATAAATCTAAGTTTTTCCTTAGAAATGCCAGTGTTTTCTGTTGTGTGTGATATTCTCTCAGTTCAGTTTAGTTGCTCAGTAGTGTCTGACTTTTTGTGACCCCATGGACTGCAGCATGCCAGGCTTCCCTGTCCATCACCAACTTCCAGAGCTTACTCAAATTCATGTCCATCGAGTCGGTGATGCCATGCAACCATTTCATCCTCTGTCATCCCCTTCTCCTCCTGCCTTCAATCCTTCCCAGCATCAGGGTCTTTTCCAGTGAGTCAGTTTTTCGCATCAGGTAGCCAAAATATTGGGGTTTCAGCTTCAGCATCAGCCCTTCCAGTGAATATTCAGGACTGATTTCCTTTAGGATGGACTGGATGGATCTCCTTGCTGTCCAAGGGACTCTCAAGAGTCTTCTCCAATACCACAGTTTAAAAGCATCAATTCTTCAGCACTCAGCTTTCTTTATAGTCCAGCTCTCACATCATACATGAAGGAAAGTTACATGGCTCAAAATAGCCTGGAGTTAAAACTCCCCTCCAGGAACTCCCCACCATTCTATGCAAAACAAAGAACTCTCTCACCTACGAAAAAAAAATGGACATTAAGGTTGATTACGCCCAGCTCCCAGCTGGTCCAGTCTCTGGCGGATCTCCAAAATTCCTTGCCCCAGCTGTTTAAGAGATAACTACTCCCAACAACCTTGGAGAAGAACAGACCCCCTCAAGACAGTAACTTTCCACATACATGCCTATATATACTTACTCACTTTTTAGGTTAGTGCAGCAGCTCACTAATCTGACTTCTGCCCCTTCTCACCTCATTAAAGGTGATCTGTTCCTGTAAAGTGCCAGTCTGGTTCTTTTTCTAAACCTCACCTTCTCTAACTCCCTTACCCTACAATACATACATTCTCTCTACAGTACCCTTTTCATCTTACCAGTAGGTTTCATACTATGGTAATTATATCTCAGTGCAAGCATTATTTCCAAAACCACACAGTTTCAGTCACAGAGTTGGTTGGTGGCTCAGATCCACCATATGAAGCTCTTTATCAGTTATTTGTGTTTCCTGTTTGTCAATAATTTCTAGAAATGAAAATGAGAAACTGTGAGAGAAGAACAAGGTAACTTCTACAAGTGATAGAAACAGTTTTATGAGAAATATGAATACCAGGAATTCCTTCTGTCTTTTGACACTTGGGTATACATTTGTTTATGAAAAGTTTGCTAATTTCTACTGATGAATGCTTATCTAAGATTTTGGTATTTAATGTTTATCCTTTCCTTGTGTCTGTAAAGATGATGACAATTGCAAGATGTAGATTATATAATAGTATTCTGATAGCATACTTTATGTTGAAGACCATAGATTTGTAATGACCATTAATATAACAGTGATGGTGTCCAGAATAGAACAACTAAGCACAAAGTCATCTCAGAATATTTATAAATGAGTTGAGGAGCCACAGTTTGGGGTGGGAAGGGAGGACTAAAAATATAGTACCTCAAAAGGAGCAAACTCACAAATATTTACAAGGATATGCACTAATATCTCAGAGCTTTCTTCTTTTTTTAAAAAAAATTTTCTTTATTGTGTTGGTTTTGCCATACATTGACATGAATCCGCCATGGATATACATATGTTCCCCGTCCAGAACCCCCCTCCCTCCTCCCTCCTGATTCCCTCCCCCTGGGTCATCCCAGTGCACCAGCCCTGAACATCAAACCTGGGCTGGCGATTGATTTCACATATGATAATTAATATGTTTCAATGCCATTCTCCCATATCATCCCACCCTTGCCCTCTTCCACAGAGTCCAAAAGACTGTTCTATACATCTGCGTTTCTTTTGCTGTCTCACATGCAGGGTTCTCGTTACTATCTAAATTCCATATATATGCATTAGTATACTGTATTTTTGTTTTTCCTTCTGGCTTACTTCACTCTGGATAATAGGCTCAAGTTCTGTCCATCTGAGTAGAACTGATTCAAATGAATTTTTTTTTAATGCTGAGTAATATTCCATTATGTATATGTACCACAGCTTTCTTATCCATTCGTCAGTTGATGGGCATCTAGGTTGCTTCCATGTCCTGGCTATTGTAAACAATGCAGCAATGAACATTGGGGTACACGTGTCTCTTTCAATTCTGGTTTCCTCGGTGTGTATGCCCAGCAGTGGGATTGTTGGGTCATATGGCAGTTCTATTTTCAGTTTTTTAAGGAATCTCCACACTGTTTTCCATAGTGGCTGTACTAGTTTGCATTCCCACCAACAGTGTAAGAGGGTTCCCTTTTCTCCACATCCTCTCCAGCATTTATTGCTTGTAGATTTTTGGATTGCAGCCATTCTTACTGGTGTAAAGTGGTACCTCATTGTGGTTTTGACTTGCATTTCTCTGATAATGAGTGATGTTGAGCATCTTTTCATGTGTTTGTTAGCCATTTTTATGTCTTCTTTGGAGAAATGTCTGTTAAGTTCTTTGGCCCCCTTTTTGATTGGGTCGTTTATTTTTCTAGAATGGAGCTGCAGGCGTTGCTTGTATATTTTTGAGATTAATTGTTTGTCCGTTTCTTCATTGGCTATTATTTTCTCCCATTCTGCAGGCTGTCTTTTCACCTTGCTTATAGTTTCCTTTGTTGTGCAGAAGCTTTTAATTTTAATTAGGTCCCATTTGTTTATTCATGCCTTTATTTCCGATATTCTGGGAGGTGGGTCATAGAGGATCCTGCTTTGATTTATGTCAGAGAGTGTTTTGCCTATGTTTTCCTCTAGGAGTTTTATAGTTTCTGGTCTTATGCTTAGATCTTTGATCCATTTTGAGTTTATGTTTGTGTATGGTGTTAGAAAGTGTTCTAGTTTCATTCTTTTACAAGTGGCTGTCCAGTTTTCCCAGCACCACTTGTTAAAGAGATTGTCTTTTCTCCATTGTATATTCTTGCCTCCTTTGTCAAAGATAAAGTGTCCATAGATGTGTGGATTTATCTCTGGGCGTTCTATTTTGTTCCATTGATCTATATTTCTCTCTTTGTGCCAGTACCATACTGTTTTGATGACTGTGGCTTTGTAGTATAGCCTAAAGTCAGGTAGGTTGATTCCTCCAGTTCCATTCCTCTTTCTCAAGATTGCTTTGGCTATATGAGGTTTTTTGTATTTCCATACAAATTGTGAAATTATTTGTTCTAATTCTCTGAAAAAGACCTCTGGTAGCTTGATAGGAATTGCATTGAATCTATAGATTGCTCTGGGTAGTATACTCAAAAATTTCGAGAAAAGCTAATACCTATTCTACTCAAACTCTTCCAGAAAATTGCAGAGGAAGGTAACCTGCCAAACTCATTCTATGAGGCCACCATCACCCTAATTTCAAAACCTGACAAAGATGCCACAAAAAAAGAAAACTACAGGCCAATATCACTGATGAACGTAGATGCAAAAATCCTTAAAATTCTAGCAAATAGAATCCAACAACACATTAAAAAGATCATTCATCATGATCAAGTAGGCTTTATCCCAGGGATGGAAGGATTCTTCAATATTCGCAAATCAATCAGTGTAATACACCACATGATTATCTCAATAGATGCAGAGAAAGCTTTTGACAAAATTCAACATCCATTTATGATAAAAACCCTCCAAAAAGCAGGAATAGAAGGAACATACCTCAACATAATAAAAGCTATATATGACAAACCCACAGCAATCATTATCCTCAATGGTGAAAAACTGAAAGCATTTCCCCTGAAGTCAGGAACAAGACAAGGGTGCCCACTCTCACCACTACTATTCAACATAGTTTTGGAAGTCTTGGCCACAGCAATCAGAGCAGATAAAGAAATAAAAGGGATCCAGATTGGAAAAGAAGAAGTAAAACTCTCACTGTTTGCAGATGACATGATCCTCTACATAGAAAACCCTAAAGACTCTACCAGAAAATTACTAGAGCTAATCAAATTACTAGAGCTTTGCTAGTGAATATAGCAAAGTTTCCGGATACAAAATGAACACACAGAAATCCCTGGCATTCCTATACACTAACAATGAGAAAACAGAAAGAGAAATTAAGGAAACAATTCCATTCACCATCGAAACAAAAAGAATAAAATACTTAGGAGTATTTCTACCTAAAGAAACAAAAGACATATATAGAGAACTATAAAACACTGATGAAAGAAATCAAAGGGGACACAAATAGATGGAGAAATATACCGTGTTCATGGATTGGAAGTATCCCAGAGCTTTCAAGTTTCAAATTGTTATTTGACTTTTCCTATTGACACCTGGGTAACTGTGAGAGAAAGATTGTTCCCACTCAAGGGAGCACACTTTACGTGGCCATTTTTTCAAATCCTCACCACAACTTGACTGCATGATAGGATTTAAGTTATCATACATCATCTGTTAACATTTCTAAATAGGACAAGTCTTTATTCAATAAGGAACAAGACTTCATATATCAGTGATTTTCCAGTTGTAATCAACAGGCATATGTTCAGAGTCTTGCACCAACCAACAAAATCCAAGCCCTTTCTTTATGTGCGCCAGGTGAAAAACTCATACTTGCACAGAATATTGTTTTTAACCTATACTTAAGGACTATACACTGAGTCACTAAGGGTGCCTAAACCTTGATAGGCCTGAACTAAAATTAGCATCTACTTTCCTTGAGTGGCCACACAAACTAGACAACGTTGCAAAGCTGCTGTGCATGTGAGCCTTCACGGACCATTGAGTTAAGCAGGCATTCCAGAAAGAATGATTTGCTATCATTGTGTCATCAGTACTTTTTGGACTTGATCCCATTTTTCCATTGTTCTTTGCATGCTTTTTACTAGAATAGGATTTTTAGCTTGGCTTCATTATCAATTCCATTTATTTATTTATTGAACTGCTCATGTATACAGCAAAGTGATTCAGTTACACATATATGTGTGTGTATATATATGTATATACATATATATATACGTTCTTTTCCAGATTGTTTTCCATTATAGGTTATTACAAGATATTGACTATAGCTCCCTGTGCTATACAGTAAATCCTTGTTGGTTATCTATTTTATACATAGTATTATGTTATTATGTACCAAAGGGAAAGGTGAGGAAGGGATTAATTGGGAATATGAGATTAACAGGTACACAATATTATCAATTCCATTTATTGAATAATTACATCATCGATATAAGATACAGACTTCAATAAATTGGCAGTATTTGAAAACTAGTTCCAAATCAGGAAAGGAGTATGTCAAGGCTGTATATTGTCACCCTGCTCATTTAACTTATATACAGAGTACATCATGAGAAATGCTGGACTGGATGAAGATAAGCTGGAATCAAGATTGCTGGGAGAAATATCAATAACCTCAGATATGCAAATGACACCACCCTTATGGTAGAAGGTGCAGAAGAACTAAAGAACCTCTTGAAAGTGAAAGAAGAAAGTGAAAAAACTGGCTTAAAACTCAACATTCAGAAAACTAAGATCATGGCCTCTGGTCCCAGCACTTCATGGCAAATAGATGAGGAAACAATGGAAACAGTGACAGACTTAATTTTGGGGGGTTCCAAAATCACTGCAGATGGTGACTGCAGCCATGAAATTAAAAAATGCTTACTCCTTGGAAGAAAAGTTATGACCAACCTAGACAGTATATTAAAAGCAGAGACAGACATTACTTTGCCAAAAAAGTCCATCTAGTCAAAGCTTTGGTTTTTCCAGTATTAGAGATATCATGTATGGATGGGAGAGTTGGAATATAAAGAAAGCTGAGCACTGAAGAATTGATGCTTTTGAACTGTGGTGTTGGAGAAGACTCTTGAGAGTCCCTTGGACTGCAAGGAGATCCAACCAGTCCATCCTAAAGGAAATCAGTCCTGAATATTCATTGGAAGGACTGATGCTGAAGCTGAAACTCCAATCCTTTGGCCGCCTGATGGGAAACTGACTCAATGGAAAAGACCCTGATGCTGGGAATGATTGAAGGCAGGAGAAGAAGGGGATGACAGAGGATGAGGTGGTTGGATGGCATCACCGACTCGATGGACAGGAGTTTGAGTAAGCTCCGGGAGTTGGTGGTGGATGGGGAAGCCTGGTGTGCTGCAGTCTGGGGTTGCAAAGAGTTGATCACAACTGAGCAACTGAACTGAAAACTAGATATTCTGGGTATGAGGATGATATCAGAGATCAGGATGATACCAGAGATGAGGAGTTCACATCAGATGGGGAGAAAGACAAATAAGTCCAGAAGCACTATGGCTAAATGTGTTGCCCTCAACTTTGTAAAAAGCTCCTTATAAACAAAGAAGACAGGCTTCTCAGGTGGTGCTAGTGGTGAAAAAAAAAAAAGCCAGGAAGATGCCCTGGAGAAGGAAATGGCAACCCACTTCAGTATTCTTGCCTGGAGAATCCCATGCACAGAGGAGCCTGGCAGGCTACAGTACACAGGGATGAAAAGAGTTGGACATGACTGAAGCAACTTAGCATGTATGCATTGAGTTCTGAAGGCTTGCATCTATGTCTGATATATAGTTCTTTTGCTGTGCTGTATTGCAGCTAGTAGGAAGTCAGGAAATATGTTTACTAATTGAATTAATAACATTTGCCGTCCTCCTTTGTAGGAATACTATATCGAAGGAGTATCTAAGATTTTCTATTTTGAATATTACAAACCATGTCTAGTCCTGAAATCTTAGAGGTTCACATTGTGTGGCATGTGTTGGTTTGATTTTCTTTACCAGTCTCTTTATGACCAGTCTCTTTTTTTTTAACCAGTCTCTTTGTATAGATGAGGCTGTTTTTTCCCCCATCATTTATGTGTCCTTCAAAGTTATTCATAAGGAGACCTGAATCCATCATCCAGTGTCTGCCAGTTCTGCTCAGAGCAGAATGAAAGCTGCCTTCTGTCATCTCCTTCATGCTTTTCAATCTAGAGTATATCGGTCCATTTTGGACTGACATATATTCTTCATGAAAATCATTTCTTTGAAATGTCATAAACCCATTTACAATTGGGTAAGTATCAAAGTTGGGAAACTTTTGATACAAGCCAAGTAAGATAAGAATTCCTCTCTGATAATTATTAAGTTGGTTGTTTAATTTTTCAAAGATTTAATGCACACTTAACTTCAGTATCTATTTCTGTTTATAAACATCCCTGCAGGGGGATGTTACACCTCTATATTAGAGCCTTTGCATCTCTATGTGACCCCATTTCCTGATCCTTCCTTCCTAAAAGGCAGGATTCCATTTTGGTGCCTAATCTTCTCCTAAGAGTTGGTGTTTCTCAGACCCACCCATCCCAGGTGGCCTCTGAGGCTAATGGTTGTTGCATCTCATGTGATGCATGACCCAGGTGTGGACAATGACATGAAAAGAAAGTTGGCTTGGCAGTAGTTTCTAGAGAAAATTTCTACACTAGTTAAAAAGGCCCTGAGCAGGAGTATTTCCTCTTATTTCTCGGAATGTGGTTTTTGGACTGTGATTCCTTGGATGTGAAATCATAGTGGGCTCCCTCTCAGCCTGGGGAGGACAGACCTTTGAGAGAAAAGGATGGGTCCTCAGGACTAAGGCCCTGAATTGACTGACCCCCAGGGGTCCCCTATTCAGTACTTCTTTATGAGAAGTGAGATAAAAATTTCCTTGTGTTGAACTTCAAGGCTTTTTGAGTTGGAATTTCTGAAACATGCAGCCCAAAGCATCCTGACTGGGCCTCTGAATTTAAGTACAACCCCCAGTCTCTGCCTCTGATTTATTTGTTTCAGTTTCCTAAGGCTGGATGTTAGATTCATACTTAGTCATCTTCTTTCCTCTTGAGTTCTTGCATCCTTATTACAAACGTCCTTTCTCCCTTCCATATGCATTTATTGAGCAGATACTAGATGGTTCAATCCCTGGGTCAGGACGATCCCCTGGAGGAGGAAATGGCAACCCACTGCAGTATTCTTGCCTGGAAAATCCCACGAACAGAGGAGCCTGGTGGGCTACTGTCCATAGGGTCGCAAAGAGACAGCCACAACTGAAGCAACAGCACGTACTAGATGCCAAGGCCTGTTCTAGGCAACGTAGACCCCAAGGCAATCATAATCACTCTCTGGGGGACCAACCACCATGGTGGACAGTGGCTCCCTTGTGCCTGAATGCATTTTGCAGTTTCACACTCTCATCTCTGACTATTATTTCCAGGATTGAAAAATGCAGTTATCACTTCATTCAAGTCCACTTTGCTGCTCCATTTTCCCTTCTGTTTCTGGTACTGATTCTTCCCTCCACCCATTCTTGGGCCCATTTGTTTTTTTCTCTTTCCTCCCTTGTGTTCCTCCTCTGAGCATGATGGAAGAAGCTACTTAATCATCCCCTCAAGGCACTGTGCTTTTGGCAGAAAAACACTGGCTATCAGACACTACAAATGATACCAGATATACAGAGCCTTTTAAGATGCCAGCAGCAAATCTGGGCATAGTGCTGCAACAGAGGCAGGAAAATCTTGTGAGATGAAAGAGTGGGGTTAAACACACAGACGCTGGATCCTGATGGTTCAGATGAAACCTGTAGCCCTAGCCTTTAGTAGCTGTGTGATTTTGACTTAACCTTTTTGGGCCTCAATTCCCTGTAAAATGAAGAAGATAATTAGTGCTGCTCCCAGGGCTGTGATGAAGGTCAGTGTGTTAACACAAGTGTCTAGATCCATTCCTAATGCTTATACAGCAGTTATTATTGAGCCTGCTCCCCTCACCCATGCTGTGAGGCCCTTTACAGCCCAAGAATGCAGAGCCCCTGAGGAGGGACTTGCAGTAAAAGCAGAGAGAGACAGGCCAACAGCTTCTGGGTGGTGCCTCAGTACATGACTTGGCCCAGTCTTCCAACAGAGGACAAGGCCTTGTTCAAGACCACCCTGGCTTTTCCAGCCTCCTGCCTGGTGACCTCCAACCTACCAGACTCCTGCAATGAGCTCTTCCATTCCAAACCACAGTTTGAACGCAAGTACCACCCCTCTTAAGATTGATAACAAAACCATGTGTCAATCACGGCACAGACACATCTCTGGTAGATGCTTCACATAAACCACAATTCACTCCTTGGCTTTTGATTAAGTCCAACATGCTCATCCTTATAGCTTCTCCGTAACAAAACTGAATTCAACTAACTAAAGGCCTGTCTCTTCCAATTTGCTTCTCAACTGCAGTCCCCTCCATGCAACATCGACAGTTACATGTTAAAGGTAAAATTTACACTGCATCTCAACATAACCCTTCTTTTCTTCCTTCTTTCCATCCTTTTTCCCCAAGTAGTTCCAAAATGGATGTAAATTCAGCCTTCCTTGGAAACACCATGTTAGGAAGGATGTAGCGGAGAGGGCATTATCACATGTTGTTACTAAAAGATGGACCAGTGTAATATCTACAAAAGGCAGCTGTTGAGATTACAAATGCACATCTTCTTTGACCTAGTGCTTTGACTTTCTGGAATTTATCCTACAGATAAGCTCTCGGGATCTAAACCAAAGAGGTACAAAGTTATGTGTTGCAGTATTATTTGTAACAGCCAAAGATAAGAAATAATCTCAATGTTCATCAATACTTTATAGTACTTCAATCCATATGAAATCTCCAGTCCAAAAAAGAATGAGGGGGCCTTTTATGTATTAATATGAATCATTTCCCAAGACATGTACACATTTACACACACATTCATATATGTGTGCTTAGTCACTCAGTCATGTCCAAACTCTTTGTGACCCCATGGACTGTAGCCCGCAAGGCTCCTCTGTCCATGGCATTCTCCAGGCAAGAATACTGGAGTGGGTTACCATGCCCTTCTCCAGGTGATCTTCCCAACCCAGGTGTTGAAGCCAGGTCTCCTGCATTGCGGTGGATGCTTTACTGTCTGAGCTACCAGGGAAGCTCACATTCATATATGCTACCCCCTAAAATATTGGAAGAGGAGAATTAGATTGTTTGGAGACTTGGTAAAAGACTTTTCATTATTCAGATTAGGCTTGGCTGCATTTAAGAAAAAAAGAAAAATAGCAAAGGCTTAAGCTAGAAAGAGAAACGTATTTCTCATGTAAAAGAAGTCCAGAGGTAGGCACTCCAGCACTGAAGCTACAGTCCCATAAAGTTAGAGCCAGCCAGACTCCTTCAGGCTCCCCACTCCTCCTCCTCAGGTTGTGACTTGTGTCCTCAGACACCACCATCAGACCGCTTTCCTGGAAGCAGGATGGAAGAGGGGAAGAGAAGTCCCCTGCTTTCCAGGAGGCCTCCCAGAGTTCCTTCCCAGCACTCCCACCACAGGTCATGGATTAGACTTTAGGGAGGTGGCAACACCTCTTTTCAAAGGACTTCTGGGAAATGCAGTTTAGGGCTGAAGTAAGAAAGAAAGCAAGAATGTACTTTGGGAGGCTGCAATAGGTCCTTTAGGGCTTCGCAGGTGGCTCAACAGTAAAGAATCCACCTGCCAATGCAGAAGACATGAGTTTGATCCCTGGCTCGGAGATCCCTTGGAGAAGTAAATGGCAACAAACTCCTGTATTCTTGTCTGGGAAATCCCATGGACAGAGGAGCCTAGTGGGCTACAGTCCATGGGGTCGCAAAGAGTAGGTCGCAACTTAGTGACTAAAAAGCAATAATAGGTCCTTATGTCCTTTTGAATCACGGAATATATTACCTATTTGAAAACTAGGTAAGAAATCACATTTAGAATGTGAAATTTAAAAAGCCCATGGTGATATCATGACAATGTATGGCAAAAACAATAATAAAAATAAATAAATAAATAAATAAATAAATAAAAAGCCCAGATGTTAGAAACCCAACTTTGGATTAGATGGTAAAGAGTCTGCCTGCAATGCAGGAAAACTGGCTTCAGTCCCTGGATTGGGAAGATCCCCTGGAGAAGGAAATGGCTACGCACTCCAGTATTCTTGCCTGGAGAATTCCATGGACAGAGGACCCCGGCTGGCTACAGTCCATGTGTTGCAAGGAGTCTGACACAACTGAGGGACTAACACATTACATATCTTCCCTGGTGGCTCAGCTGGTAAAGAATCTGCCAGCAATGCAGGAGACCTGGGTTTGATTCCTGGGTCAGAAAGATCCCCTGGAAAAGGGAATGGTTACCCACTCAAGTGTTCTTACCTGGAGAATTCCATGGACAGAGGAGCCTGGCAGGCTACATGGGATGGCAAAGAGTCAGGCACAACTAAGCAACTAACACTTTCACTTTCTAAAAAGATATATATAGATCAGAACGGCCTTCTTTGGGGGCTAATCTCTGATACCACACTTTAGCTGATCCCCTTTCCTAAGATCCTGGCCAGGTGGACCCAGGGCTCCTCCAGTCCCTTAATCCCTCTTAAAGCCAGGGCCCCCTAGTGGCCACCTTCATGGTCCAGGATTCAGGAAGTACCCATCTTATGCTTGCAAGTTTTCCATGAAGTGCTATCTTCACACCATCTCCCAAAGGTCATTTGCAGAATTGAGTTTCAATCCACCAAACAAATTCAGAATCGTTGCTGTTACAGTATTACCTATAAATAATGTTTTAATATTATTGGTGAAAGAACTATACCTTCTCCATTACCTGGCTTAAAGTAGCTTCATGTATTCCTATAATAGGAAAATAAGAGTTTTAATTTCAAGTTCTATTTAACGTGCTTGGGTGAGGAGTACATAAGAGAAAATATAGTTAGTTTGACCTTGGCATCCAAAATCCTAAAGAAGAATAATTTATATTATTTTAGTAGGTATTTATTAATATATGCAATGTGCATTCAATGTAGGTTCATTTAACCTCATTTATTGTAATATTTAATTTACTAAACAGACGTTTAGTACTTTATAAATAATTTCATAAATGAAAGCAAACTCTTTTGCCGTTGGAGTTGCAGCCATTAAAACTGAGTGAATTTATTTTAAAAAGTTCCTGGTCAGCATATTTTTCTTTATCTACTGGCAACATCAGTTGTAAACACTAAAATCCACTCTCTCCAACAATGATAATGATGATCAGGGGACTATTTGCTTCTTTAAATGGAATCATCAGCCCACAGAAATTTAGGCTGGTATTCATTGCCCATATTTCCTAACTCTTCACAAAGCAAGGCTATTTAGTAGAGTGTGTGCTTCATACTGTGACCTACCACATCCTGCTGGCAATCTAGGAGCAGTTCCTTGAGTCTTTAGACTTAGATATGAGTTCTGTGGGCAGGAGCCCCCTCCCCCCAACAAATTCTTCTCAGTTTTCCACATAAGATGAGGTTTTCACTGCATTCCCCAGGAAGGGGCAATATTGGAGTGAAACTTGACTGTGATATCCTTGTCAATCTAAGTGGGTTATTGTGCCTCAAAAACAGAAGGCAGACCCCCATCCCTGCCCTCACACTTTTATGCACCTTGGCCAGTACCCATTTCTTCCCATGCACTTTGGAGCTGCCCATTCAGCCTGCAGGCCAGGCCCTAGGAGGCAAGTGCCCAAGAACGAATGACAGGGCTGCTTCTAGGACTCAGCTCATCAGCAGAAGCCCCACTAGCTGGCTGACAGAGATGGAAGCCTGGCTCCCTCTTTCTGTAATGGATCCTTTCCACATATTTGTAAATGAAGCTTACCCTTTGGGGCTAATATCTACTGGGAGAAATCCATTGGGAACCCCCAAACCTGTGCCCTTCCCTTGGAGTTTCCTCATTTTAGGGAATGGCAACACCATTCAGAAACCTAGAGAGTCATCTTTGCTTCTTGCTTTAGCCTCGCTCCTGCTACCGTTCAATCCATCAGCAAGTCCTCTCTGCTCGGCCTTCAAAGTGTATCTTAAACATACCCACTTTCCTCCTTTTCTTGGCTCCAGCATCCCTCCCAGAGAACCACAGTGGCTGCCTAACTAGTCCTCCTACTTCAACTTCCCCTCCAAGCCTGTCTCCATTCAGAAATCTTAAAACATGGAGATCAGATCATTCTCTTCCCTTGCATCCAAGGCTCCAATTGCTTCTAACTGCTTGGAGAATGAAACCCAAGCCCCTTTCCATGTCCTGCAATTTTGGTGTGCTTCAGCTCTAGTACCTGGTCACTTTTCTAACCTCACCTGATCAGGCTCTCTCTCTTGATAAGAAACTCTGGGACCTCCTATTCATTCCCACCATGTGAACTGCTGGCCTGCCCAAGCACTCAATGCCTGAAATGTTCTTCCCTCCCCTCTCCACAGGGCTGGAGACTTCTCACACTCACCTTAGATGCCTTGACGCAAATGTCCTAATAGCATCTCTGGCTTAAGGAAGAAGGCTTACAGGGAAGCATTCTTGGACCAACTTGTCTTTACTGCCTTCATCTTGTGTTATCAACAAGCCTTACTTTTTTTCTTCCTTGTTCTATTAACAATATGTTATTATTACTATTATCATAATCTCTTATGTGTGACGTAAAAAAGAGCTGTGCGCCATCAAACCAGTTCAAAATCGACTGTCTTCACAGACTTCTGTATAAGGCTATACAGGTCGTGTACTGCTCAACTCCAGTGGCTCACCCCCTGGATCTGGATGGTCTCCCATCCTGCGCAGTCAGACACAGAGCCCCCAGGAGGAGTGAATTCATGTCCCTGTGAAGGGGAGGAAAGAGAGAAATAGAAAAGGGGGAAAGAGAAGAGGGGAAAATGTGAAATGGTGAAAGAAATAGAAGGGGGAAAGAAGAGGAGAGCAGGAAAGTAGTAAGTAGAAAGATGAGTGGGGAAAAGCTAGAGAAAAAGGAAGAGAAAGAAAAGGCAATCTGTAAAGGCCAGTGAGGAACACCATCCGGCCCATGCCTGAGTCCTCTCTAGTGATCCCAGGCACTCACCCAGGACCCTCCTACCATTTATGTGTGTGTATATATATATATATATATATGTACTTCATACATGTATAAAAGTCACTAAGCATCAGCTCCATTGATATCTATTATATTCACATATACCTAAATTGTCCACTTTAATTTTTAAAAGAATGCTTCCCTCCTGCAGTTCGTTTACAGAAGGTCAACTCTTGATGTTTAAGGACTGCCAAGCCTGTAGCTGTATGACCAATACATTGAGACAGATTCAGAGAGTAGAAAGGGGACCAGCTAAGAGATTGTCAGTGTAACAGAGGCAGGGGGGTCTGGCAGTGATGGAAGCTTGTGCAGTACTAATAGCTATGGCAATGGGTGTGAAATATAAAACTGAGAGACTTGAGTGAAGAAATAGCAAGACTTTGTAATGAATAAATGTAGCAAGAGAAGGAATAAAATAGAATCCCAAGTTTAGGTACTCAGTGCTGGCTCGATGTGATAAAACTGATATTTAAATAGGAGATTCTGTATGGGAGCCACTGGGTAGAAGATGGAAAATTCATTTTTAAATATGTTTAGAGGAAATTAATCCTTTGGAATTTAAAGCCAGTCCTATTGAATGGAAAGATTTGTTAATAAAACAACATACCGTAAGGTATCTGCATAATAAATTTCATTTTTAACCATAATTATGTAAGGACAACTCAATTACGCAAGAAAAAACTTTGATTTAGACTGTATCCATTTTCAATTCCTCATTGCTAATGAGGTTATACAGAAAAAAATAGCAAAAATACAAAAATTTGAACATAATTAGGAAAGGAAATTTTTAAACTAAACTTCACCAGTTTCCAGAGATGTTTAAAGAAGGAAAAGAAAGAGGTTGCACATATTTCCCTTGGCTCATAGCCCAAAAAATTGTACTTCAAGCTTCATAAGAAATCAAAGTAGGGAAAATCTGGCAAAAGCAAAAATAAGACAGGGATTGGGAAGTTTTCAGTAGATATAGCTTGGTTAGATATAAAAAAAATTAAAGAAAAGAGCATTTTGTAAGAACTATACTAAGAGTGAAAATTTTAAGCCTCATTCATAAGAAAAAGGTAAAGAAATATAAGGATTTAACTGATATGGAAATAAAAAAATATGCCTTTTTCACTTTCTGTTGATAAATCTTAAATCAGCTTCTCGACTAACACATAACGATGCGATATCAGACAATAAGAATATAAATCCCAAAGGCCCTTGTTGAGAATTTAGTGAGATAACCCTCTGAAGGGCTTGGGTTAGTGTCTACCATTGAATAAGCTCTTCTGTAAGCCACTGCTATCCCAACTCTCTGCTGATTCTACAGTGAGACCATCTTTGTTAAAAGGCTAGATAATGACATTCCCTTGATTTTTCCCATTGTTCATTTAGGTCCTGGGCAAATACCTTTCTAGTTTTATAGCAGAGGGCAAGATAAACGTCTGGCTTCCAGACCAGTGCTTACTGGCTCTTGGGCATTTACCAAGAATAGTCATGTTTTTCTGGGTGTGATCATTGGCTCCCCTGATCCTAGTTTCAGAAGCACTGAACCAAATGCTTAAAATATTTCCATCCATAGCATGTACATGTACAGGTACATTACCATGGTTCTCTGCCTGCCTTTGCCTTCTCTACTGTACTGAGGAGACTATACCTCTTGAGAGCCAAGTGACCCCCTCAGTCTCCCTTTCTCCCACCTCACCCACCCACACCCTTAATTTTTTTCCTTACATTTTCTGGGAGTTTCAGTTTTCCAATGAATATGGAAATACTTGGAATTAAGTTGGCCAAGGATAACAATAGTAAGAAACAATGATACAGAATACCTCCCATGTTCTATATGTTTATATACTCTGTGGAAATCTCATTTAATTATCAGACCGACCCTATAAGGTAGATTCTCTTATCATTCTCGATTTATAGATGAGGAAACAGGCAGAGAAAGTCAAGCTCTTTGGGGCAGTTGGTGAGTAGTGGAGCCAGTACGTAGACCTAGAAAGTGTGATTCTAAAGGCCGCTGTCTTAACTGTACACTGCCTACCTACAGGGTGGTACAACAATGACAGCCCTGCGCTACAGGCTGTAGACTCTGTACAAAATCAGGGGGCAGGTGCCCCCCCCCTTCTTTCAAGAGAAGCAAAGCACAGGCAGGCCACTTTGATTACTCCTCTTAGTGGAAATCTTTCTATCTTACTATCAGAGGAAATTCCTCCTAGGCCTCCACCACACTTTTTTCTGGATTGGGTCCTTGGCCTTTCTCTTGAAAATCGAAGCAGGGGGCCCCTTCTTTGGTTCTTAGTAGACTCCATTTTCCACATAGCTACACAGAGTCCTCTCAAACACAAGCTGGGCTCCCAATTCTGACATCAAGGGACTATCCAGTGATAAAGACATAGCACAGAGACCCTCAGCACAGCTTCCACGGCTAGAATGGGGGCTGCCATGTAGAGTTGTGCAGGTTGGTACTGCATGACACAGGGGGCACCATATGCACTGTTGGCATTGTAGATACACATATTTATTACAGCAAAGTTTTCATCAGATGGCAGTGAAGCCTCTTGTTCTAGCAGAATGTGTACTATCCAAATTTTCTGACAGATGAAGATATTACCTTGAGGAAAGACTGCACCTTCCTCATTTTTTACAGAGGGCGTTGTGGGGTCTACTGATGGCCCTAGCTGATGTCAGCAGGATTCAGGCTTCCTCTGAGCTCCCCAAAGCACCCACAGCCCTGACCCACTTCCACCCACCCTATTTAGACTAAACACACTAATTGTGTGGCTTCAAACTAACCTAGTCCTCAAAGAGAAGATATTATCTTCCAAGAAACTCTACTTCCACCTGGTCCTGAAATACAACTATCCCTTTGACGTGAAAATTTGGCTAGTTCTTCCCAGGAAGAAAGGGGTTGGAGTAACTGGTAAAAGAAACATATGCTTTCATTTTTTATTTTTCTTAAGTTAGCATAGAACAAGAAAATATAAAAGGCCCCAGTCAACCCTCTATACCCCAAGGAATCCTTTTATTAGGTTAATATTTGCAATTCCCCTTTTCTCTGTTCTTTAAAAGAGAATGAGTCCAAAAAATTTCTCATTGATTGGCTGAAAGGGTGAACTAGATGAGGATGCAAATGAGGTAGATCTTTCAGCATTAATGAGCTTGCAAATACTTAGAAAAGGAAAATATATGAGAGGGACAATGGGGAATGGTTACAGGGGACAGATTAGAGAAAGATTTCTGACCGTAATGAGGCACAGAAATTGGGGAAAGGGTAGGAAACATGTCTTTACTAAATAGTGTTATGTAAAAACACTTGTTTCTAGAAACTCTGATAGCTGACAGCAAAGAAAAGCTGTAGTTAAATAAGTATAGAAATCTCACACCATAGATTCCACTGTTTCCTCTTATCACACACAATAAAGTTGCACAGATACCCTAGAGAAAACTCTGTAATGCTTATTACCATCCTGCAGAGCTCCATGGGATACTGATTCAGGGAATGTTCTGGATACTGAATACAAATTAAAAGTGACTCCATCAGGGGCTGCTACCTGACACCATCTAAAATTCAAGGACAATTTTTTTAAACGTAGGGGTAATAGATTTTTTCAAAACATGGGGGCCAAAAATTGTTGACTCAAAGTTGTCACAGTAAATCAAATAAAAATGACTTTGAGAAATTTCGAAACAACTATTGCGTTGGAGACTAGGAAATAGTAAAGAAGTATTATTAATAGAGCTAAGTTTGGTTTCAATATAAAGAAGCATATTAAGTTACCTGTGATTCTCTTAATCATATATACAATGATCAGGCTTGTTTCATTTTATATGGTGACAAGGCTTTCTCAATGGTACCTTTTAAAAATTAGTAGTAATGCAAAATAGTTTCAATTGGACCAGCATTCTATCCTAGGTAACAGGTTTTGACAAAGGTTGTTTGTTGATATTTTTAAATTGACTAGCACCCTTGGCTTTATTAATTTTAAATTTTCTGTGATCAGCAAAATCTATTAAGTTTCTGAGAAATTACTCCAGATTTACCTATAAATCCAAAATGTTTATGTGTCACTTAAAGGCATGTATGTAGGAGATAAAGGAAGGAGTAGAGGAAGGATAATGACCTTTGGGTTACAGACAACATTTAAGTTCATTTAAATCAATGGCTCCTGTTTATTTTCCTTCAGGACTGTGGGCTCTTATCAGATTTCATCACATCACACACCTGCATCTCCTCAGTTTATTTACTTTCCACCCCTTGACTGCATTCAATAAACAGTACTCAGAGTGAATAACAACAGAGATGGGACAGTGGAGAAAATCAGTGATAAAAAAAAAATCCATATTCTTTTAACTTGAGTAAATACAAAATTTCATTATCTTAATTTGGGGTAGTTAGTTGAAATCTCATATTTTACATAAAAATTTTACAACATGTGACTTACAACAAAGCTACTTTTAATATATTATTTTGCAACAGAAAATAAGTGTCTGATGATACTTTTTGCACACAATCACTGTTGGTTTCATTTTAAAAAATAAAGGAATGCCACCCTTTACTCATCTCGGCATGAATCTGTCACCATTGTCATTTCTCCACAATTTCTGAAAGAGACATTTTTCATTTATTCCTTGAGATTTAGTGTTTTTAGGGTATCTTTGAATGGTTGTTTAGATTACTTCTTCAAGGAAGAAATGCACACCAAGACAAGTAACTATTTGGTGACATCAGTCAGCACAGAGAAAACATCAGAACCCTTTCAGTTATAGACACTGTACATTTTGGAATGGGCTAGTTTTGGTTTCCTGACAGTGTTAAAATCAGGTTGACCACATGTCCCTATTAACCAGGTATGTGCTCCCCTCAATGGACAGCCTGAGGAGAGTGAGTGAAACCCTGGTCTCAGTACCTTGCATGGGACCTGGTATGCAGCTGTCAAGGAGTGGATATTCACTGAATTGACCTGAAACTTAGTTATATAAAATTATCACCTGTAGCAGATTATAGGCTCAAAGGATCTTAGAACTGAAAAAGTAACCTTACCTAGTCTTCTCATTTTTTACATGGGAAAGTAAAGCAGTAAGCAACAGCAAAATTATTAATTCAATATTAAAAGCCTTAAAGTATAGATACCTGCCTACTCAAGTTTATAGAATCATGAGCTCTCAGAGTGGAGATAGGTCCAAAGTTAGATACAGCCTGAGGTACCTGAATCTCCTTTTTAACATGCTCTTCAAATAGTCCTTTGAGAAGAGTGCTCCAGGTGACTTGGTTTCCTGGACGCATAGAGGAGGTCAGAAGCCCCTAGAAGAAGCCCCCACATGGCCACATGTGACATGGTATGGAGCCAAGATGAGGAGGTGTCAAGGCAGAGAGGTTAAATGGCTGAACCCAAGGCATGTTTCATGAATCTCACTGGGCCTAGAGAAGGTACAGAAAAGGCTCAAGATCATAATAAACAAGATGAAATAGTTGGAGACCTTGACACTAGTGGGAAATGACTGGAATAATGGATTCCAGGTAGTGAGCCAAAACATTGCCTCCACAATGCCAGGTGGGACCAGTAGCACCCAAAGGCACTGGCTTATAGTGCTGTGTCAACCTATATGTAGATATCCGGAGGATTCAGAAGGAATATGAGAACCCACACTCTACTGCTAACATTAGATTATGCAGAATACACATACATATGCACATGCATGCATTTGTATGCAGATACACACATACATGTGGACATACACAAAAACAAAAGATGAGGAACTCGTTGTGCCAGCCGAGATGGAGTACGCCCACTACCACCTATCCCTTCTACTCATTTCAACTAACAACTCCAGACAGAATTTTAAAAAAAGCAATTACATGGGTGCTCTGAAAAGTAAACAATAGCCTGCCAATTATGGAGGGAAGGAAGTAAAACTTTGAAGAATGACTAGGATAGCAATGAGTTTACTGGGTTCTTTTCCCTCTATCTTTTGACTTTGACCTGAAGGGCAACAGATGTCCTGAAACAGAGTAGCAGGGTGAACAGTAAGACCTCCAAAGGATACCTCTCTGTCTCCAAGAGCACAGGGAAAAGGGGATCCTGTGAGCTAGAGTGTGTGTGTATGCTTGGGGATCTCCTCCCTCTCACACTATTTCCCCCTTTCTTTCCCTCGCTCTCGTCTAGTTCCTTTTTGAGAGCAGTGCCAGTCATGAATTTGCACTGCCAAGTAATGGTGGCAGTAAAAGGTACCTTGTTGTTCAGTCATTCTGTTGTGCCCAACTCTTTGCGACCCTATGGACTGCAGCATGCCAGGCCCCTCTGTTCCTCAACATCTCCTGAAGTTTGTCCAAGTTGTCCACTGCATTGGTGATACCATCCAGCCATCTCATCCTCTGATGCCCTCTTCTGCTTCTGCCCTCAATCTTTCCCAACATGAGGGACTAGAAGGCATCTATCATATCTAAAAGAAAATGGATCTCTTTGGTTAGAACAAGGATAAGGGGGTTCCTGCAGTCTGAAGAACATTGGGTCATCTCATCTTTGCCATTTTTGTCTCTTCTTTATCTCATTACTTAGCACTAAGGGTGAAACCAGTGCTAGGAGCTAAATAGATGAGAGAAATCCCAGATTTCTAGCCAGAGAGCTAGGAAAAGGGACTTCTGAAAGCCAGAGAGAGGGAAAGAAATTTCAGAGAGAAGAAAGCTAGAGAAAGGGATCCCCTATCTATGTATCAGCCAACCCAAGTTTCAAGCTCACCTTTCAGCGGCCTTAGTAAGGAATATAGCAAAGACTTTAGGGTCTGAGCTATGATAAAACCTATCACCTAAGTCTTAGACTAACCACCAAATAATACATATGCAGAGCAGATGTAAACAGCATGGCAAAGGCATGGAAAGCCTAACTACAACCACTGCTGAGAGAACACAAGACAAAATATGTAAGCTGAACCCAGCTGGGCTTATTGTCTCATAAAACAAACAAACAAATCAACATTCTCCAGAGGATTTTAGCAGATGCCAAGGTTATATCCAAAATGCCCAGCATATAATCCAAGTTTATATACCAAGAGCAAACCAATAAACAAAATCCCAGGAATATGTGACAGATTCCCAAAGAAAAAGAATGAACAGTTGCCAGTACCAAGACCCAAATACTGAAACTATTAGAATCTTTAAAAAGTGAGATAAAAGTGAACACGATTGAACGAAGTAGACAGATAAAATGCTCAACAAATAGAAGCTATGAAAAAGAATCAAAAGAAAATTTTAGATTTGAAAAGCACAATATGTGGAATAAGAAAATATACTTAATGGGCTCAATAACAAAATAGAGATATCAGGAAAGAGAAATAGTCTAACCTGGAAAATAAAAGGGACAGAAAATATTGAAAAATATGAACGTATCTTGGGGACTTGTGGAACAATAACAAAAGGTCTAACACTTGTGTCATTGGACTCTCAAGAGAAGATAACACGTGGGGCTGAAAAAATATTTGAAGAAACTTTGGCCAAAAAGTTTCCAAATTTTGTGAAAGAAATCAACTTATAGATTAAAGATGCCCACCCCCCCCAAAAGGAATAACCCGAAGAATACCATGCCCAATCACATAATAAAGCTGCTAAAAACCAATGATAAAGACAAATCCTGAAAACAGCCAGAGAATGATACATTACATAGTGGGAACAGTTATTTGAATGACTGTGGATTTCTCATCAGAGGCCTTGAAACTTAGAAGACAGTGGAACCATATCTTTGAAGTGCTGAAAGAAAAAAACTGTCATTCTATGTTCAGCAAAAAAATTGTCTTTCAGGAATGAAGACAAAGTAGGCATTCTCAGAAGACTTAAAATATTTCCAACAGATATGACCTAAAATAAACACTAAAGGAAATTTTTTTCAGGTGAAAGGGAGACGTAGATCATCAGGAATGAAGAAAAAATAACACAAATGATAAATATCTGGGTAAAAAAGGACTATTTTTCCCCAAAAGGTCTTTAAAATATTTATTACTACAGAAATAAAAAATTATATTGCCAGATCAGAGTTCTCACTGTGTGTAAGACAAGTGACAACTACAACCCAAAGAGACTGAGTATTTACCTAGGGATGTGGTGGCTCAGATGGTCAAGAATCTGCCTGCAATGCAGGAGACCTGGGTTTGATCCCTGGGTTGGAAAGATCTCCTGGAGAAGGAAATGGCAACTCACTCTAGTATTCATGCCTGGAGAATCCCATGGACAGAGGAGACTGATAGGTTACAGTCCATGGGGTCACACAAAGCCATATGACTGAGTGACTGACACTGCGTTAATTTCTGTATCAGGGCACCCTTCTGACTTTTCCCCTGCTGCTACCCATTGGGTTGGGTGCTTGAAGAAATCCAGAGCAGTTATAGAAAAAATGAATAAAGTTTCCTTAACACGTCTCAGTAGTCCATAATATTTGGAAGGAGAGAGACAATCTATTTGAATGATTACCATATTGTTTTCTAATTATTTTCATATTCCAACTTGACAGCTCAATTCAAGACTTCCAAAAAGTTTAATACAAGTGGAAAAGTTTTTTGCATGCTACTCTCTTACCTGATCCCGCTTTATCTCTCACTCCAAGAGACCATTTGTAAACTGGGAACTTAATGTTATTACCTGTCTTTTGTAAACTGAAAAATTTTGTTAGATAACCTAAGCTCTGTTCTCCCTCCTGACTTTTTTAACTGACCTGTTCCAGATTCAGAACCACCCCAACCCAGCCCTAGCTGAAATGTATATTATTCCCTAGGAGCATACTCCCTTTGGATCTTTAAAGCATGGGCTCCTAAAAATTACTGAAGAGAAAATTTTTTCCACGTCTTTAGTAAGCTGCTGATGGTAGTAGCTAGGAACTCTTAGTCTTAAAATTTTTTCCTCTAATTTTCTAAAATTATATACTCACTCTTTAGAAGACTTCCTTTCACACAAGGGCATATCAGGGTGAATCTTTAGCTTCTTTCCCTGTACTGTGTTTTTGAAGCACATGGATGGTAATTAGAAACCACATTGAAATATTCTTTTGCTAAATTTTATGTCATGTAATTTTATTGGTTTCCTTATGAGCTTGCTAGTGGTATTTTTACTTTTTTTCCTTTTGGTTGGGAGTAAAAAAGTTTATAGAAAGTGAAGTCGCTCAGTCATGTCTGACTCTTGGCGACCCCGTGAACTGAAGCCCACCAGGCTCCTCTGTCCATGGGATTCTCTAGGCAAGAATACTGGAGTGGGTTGCCATTTCCTTCTCCAGGGGATCTTCCCAACCCAGGGATTGAACCCAGGTCTCTTGTATTGCAGGCAAATGCTTTAACCTCTGAGCCACCAGAGAAGCTGTTGGGAGTAAAGGAGGTGCATTTTGTGAAGTATCAGGGGAGGAATTATTAGTGACCTGATTTTATTCTGCTGTGTCTACTCAGAAGCCTCAGCATGAGGTAAAGCTTTTGGCTTCTACACAATATGTGTGTTTTCGAGTAACTCCCAACTCTGGAAAATTGTACTAAACACAACAGGTTTAACAGAAAAAAAAGAAAGCTAGGTATAGATCACTCAAAATCGATACAACTTTGTAATCAGAGTATCAGTAAAAAATAATAGTCTAATAAAAATACTAGCACAGCTAAAAGACATTGAATTTTTTTTAATGATGAAGGTAGCTTGGTGGGAAAAAAAAATTGAGGACAGGTCGAGGCTACTGAGTTCTTGTGGCCTGGACAAAATGCCCACATGTCGGGAGGACATCACAGCAAGGACTGCAAGGACAGAGCACGTGGCTAAATCCCGAAGGAAGGTTTTGTGGTCAAGGCACCCACGTGGTATTACATGCCTGTGCAACCTGAAGTCAGTGGTACTTGTGTAGTTTGTGCTTTACTATTATTCAATGACATAAAACATGATCATGCTGGGGTAAAGTTCATTGGAAAGTTTCATATGAAAATTCTCAGTATATCCAGAGTATTCATTTCCCAGTTATCATGAGCTAGCTTGGATTACTCAAAGACACATGATAGTGAAACAGACTACCTATTCATATGTGCTGTTTCCTAAGAGGATCATTTTAGCAGAATCTCTAGCTATATACTAGCTTATAAAAATGATGCTGCATAACGGATGTTTTAAATGATCTGGTCAGGGTTTTAAAATGCTAAAACAAGAACAGCTAAAGGCAGGAAAAAGTAATGAATATAATGCTTACTAAATGTGCTTACATTATCATTAAATATAGAAAGCTTGGAAATAATCCACACATGCAACAGGAAGAAAATTGATAAACTCGGGTACAACAATTCACTGGACTAAAAGATGTACATTACCAAAAAATTATAAGTGTATTATCAAGGAAGAGTATTTTGTGAAAACGATATAATACACATAACTCTGTGTACATATATACCAAAATGTTGGCTCTGGTTATCTCCATGTCTTAGTGTGATAGGATTCCAGTTGATTTTTATTTAGTTTTTTTCTCTCTTATCTATATTTTCTTTTTTTCTGTAATAAACTTATATTACTCTTGCAATAAGATGAAAGGAAGTTACTATGAAAACTCACATCTGAAAATATTTTAGTTCTCTTAATGTTTTATAGCAGGAAACAGCAAGCAATATAATTTCAAAACCATAGGGGGCTAGTTTTAAAGAGCCTCTTCCGCTTCAATCTACTAGGCTGGTGGAGCTGGTGTGTGGATGCAGCATGAAATGTGGGGCTGGGGGCTGGAGAGGTTATACCAACACTCAAAGGTCTGTTGGATTTGGTCTATTGCAACAGCCTCTACTTATCAACAAACTTTATTTTCAGGGACCATCCATCTGTTACCGAGTCACTATTTCCTCTGAGGCACACGTGTATGCAACACAATACAGACGCTTTACTTGGAGGGCAGGAGAAAGTGACTATAACAACAGGAAAGCGGGTTACTGCTACATCATGAATCAAGCCACCAAAAAGGTGGGGGGGGGTGTTTTCTTGTACTTGCAAGTGTAACCACATCATGGTTGGGGCCATTCAGAACAGGGACGATTCAGGTGGGTCTCCCTTAAATATTACTGAAACCAAGCCAACAGGGCTAGACCCCAGAGGCTCTGAAACAGGTATGGTTCTTTGTGATGTAACATCTGCATCACAGTGAGCCAATGACTTAACCTCCTCTGGGCCTCAGCTATCCTAGTTGGAAAATGTTTGTGATGATTCCAGAGGTTCTCCATTGGCTCTGAAATTCTACAATTATAGTTTAAGGAAATTCAATGAATATTAGGGGAGCACCTACTACACGCAACGTATTATGCTAGGTTCTCCAGTGGGTACAAAGTGAGTAATAGGCTGTTTCTCTCCTCAGGAGGCTGATAGTCTGATAAGAAATGCAGATATAGAGATAATTAAAGCAAAATAAAGTGCCACTGTTGCTGTTTAGTTTCTCAGTTGGTGTCTGACTCTTTTGCCACCCCATGGACTGTAGACCACCAGGCCCTCTGTCCATGGGATTTTCCAGGCAAGAATACTGGAGTGGGTTGCCATTTCCTTCTCCAGGGGATCTTCCTGACCCAGGGGTCAAACCTGCATCTGTCTCTTGCATTGGAAGGCGGATTCTTTACCACTGAGCCACCTGGGATACTCACAAAAATGCCACTAGAGCAGACTAAACATGATGCCCTAAAAGTTAAAAAGAGCTAGAAGAGCCTCAATAAGAGTTCTAAAGCTATTCTCCTGGACTGTCCTCTTTAGTCATTTTCAATTTTTTGGCCATCTGGCTTTCTAAAACATGAACAGATTCTTTTCAAAAACTCCAATCTGTAACAAAACAATAAAAATAGGAATCTGCTTTGTTACAAACACAAAAAGGAATTTGCTCCATTAAAACAGAATGAATGAACCCTCAGTAATTCAGACCAAGGAAGGTAAAAATTGAGACTTAATGCATAGGATATGGGCATTATGTGATTTTAATGACTTCTAGTTTTACTTTCAAGGGTATAAAGAAACATTGCCTAGAAATCTTTACGAAGTGACTTTTGTAGAATATAAACTCTGAAAGCCCCATATTTGTCTAGTCCAACCTTCTCAGTGTACAGGTGGGAAAATTCATACAAGTTGGTTATTCAAGGCCCCAAAGAGAGGAGTCATTTTAAATGACCCTGCAAATGTTTGTAAACAGTTACTTGATGAGTTTAGAATTTCTTGAAAGGGCCTTGTTCTCCAATGTTCTCTACATTTCTTGCAATCTTGTTCAGTCTACTCATTCGAACTTAAGGATTGTAAGAGAGATTCGGTAGCAAAAGTAAGCTTTCATCTATTTATGGCTCTTTCCATTTGTCTTGGTGTCAAACAGGCAATTTCTAGCCTATATTGTTAATATGAAATGCATTGGAGGAGAAAAAAAGTTATCAAAGTGTCCTAGTGGTATGTTTCCAGGACAAGGGTCTGACCTTCTGCATTGCAGACTAGCTAAGTGCCAAGCAAATGTTATTGAGAGATGTCAAAGCATTTTAATGCCCCAAATATTTCCCCTACTGGACTGCTAAAGCTAAATTACTTTATTGTGAATTCATTCCTCTGGAATATAATTTTGTATCCCCAGCTGTCATGTGTGAGAGGTAATAAAATTTCACCAATCAGGTTAAATCATTTAAAAGTACTATTTGGTAGGTCGGAAAAAAAATGTCAATTTCATATGGTTGTTAATTTCACATATGTGTAGTTAATTTCACAGAATTAACTAATTAAATATTAACCACCCTCTTACAGAACAGATAATAAGACTCTAAAGCAAAGAGGCACAGAGAAGCTACATATTGATAGAAAAAAAGAGTTAGAAACAAAAGGCATAAGATGGGAGGTTGGCAGGGTAGCTGATGTGGGTGGACTATCTAAAAGGGAAAGGATGACGAGTACAAGAACTTGGTCTACGCTACACTGTCTTCAATGCCAGTTGTGTTCACAGATGCAAAAGAAAGCAGAGACATGATCTCACTGCACTTCAAGAAAAGAATATACAAATTGCTAGTGAGCCGTACAAGCCTGTATAAAATCCAGACTTGGATTGTTTTCAGACCACACGTATTACAATAATTCCAAAAAGAAAAGGATCACTCTAGGTGGTCAGGCAAGAGACTAAAGAGGTAATATCTACAGCTGAGCTCTGAAGAATCTGAGAAAGTAGGAGGACATGTACTCTATCTACTCATAGCAGATTTTATCCAAAAAAAGTTGGCAACTTCCGATATAGATAATGGAGCCTCCATCCTCCAGAGACTGCTGTTCTTCTCCTTCTCCCCTGCTAGGGGTAGCCTAGCATTCCATCATTTGTGATTCAGTTCCACATGAATTAGTCTTCGTCTTTGGATGCAAAAGAAAAAAAGGGATGGGGAGAGAGAGGGAGAACTCCCCCTAAAACAATGCTTATGTAATCCTGCCTCAGTTTCTCTTTCATCAAGAAAGAAAACTCATGGGAACCAGAAAGTGACAGAAAGTCCCATCTCTTAGACTGGGAAGTTCAATTTCAGTTTGAATTGATTATTAGAAAATAAACAGAATGAAGGTAGGGCCAAACCCTTAGCATTAATTAGCACATTGAGGTTAAGCATGCAAAGGTTTTTAAGCATAAACAGAATACCCAAATAGCTCAAGAGGGAAGAAAATCATGCATTTGGGCTCAGAACAGTTGGTATGACTGGGCAACCAGGAAAAGGTAGAGATATCTGATAAGAATTCACAGATGCTTCTACAAAAAGACAACTCTACTAGTATTTCTGAGAATATATCACATATTGTAAATATTTAGAGCAAGTATTTTTAAAGCTGTTTGCCCATTTTGAACATTTGCAATCTTTATATTTCCAGTGGCTTTCTGTTTTGTTTTTAACTATATGCACTGAAATATCTTTAGGATATGTTTTTACTAAGGATCGGGTGTGGAAGTTATAAAGATAAGGTTTTGGCAATAAAAATTTTTTAATAAGTGACATCAGAACAAATCCAATAAACTGTAAGAACATTATATATTGCAGTAGTTCCTAAACTTTTCACCATCAGGCACTACATTTATTATTCCTTCTCTTCACCCCAAGATTCATGTTTTATAAGATAGTTATTACTATCCAATAAAAATTTCATTCCATCTATGTTCCCGCATCCTTTCTACTTTTGTTGCATTCCAGGTTTTTAACAATCCACACTTAAGAAATAGTCACAATATTAAGAAATTGTATATCTTAGCTTGATAAAAAGTTAAGAAACAATAACATGCTAATCATGCTATAGATGTGACTCTCCCTGTGTACTCACATCTGAGATCATGGCATCCTCAGCATTCATGTTATAATCTTCAAGAAATAACCAGTGGTTTTGATCAGGGAAGATTAACCTTTTTATTCCTTTTCCTCCCTCTTCTTTACTTATTTCCATCCCTATTTTATTATATTTATTTTCTTCCAGTTGAATTAAGATAAATAATTGACATACTGCACTATATAAGTTTAAGGTGTACAGCATAATGATCTGACTCACATACATCATAAAATGATTATTATAATAGATTTAATGGACATCCCTCATCTCAGATGGATACAAAATTAAAGAAATAGAAAAAAAAATGTTTTCCTTGTGATGAGAACTCTTTAAATTTACTGTTTTAAATTTAAATTCATATATAATATAGTATAGTATTTATTATATTTATCATGTTTTACATTAAATCCCTAGTACTTATTCTATAGCTAGAAGTTTGTACCTTTTGACTGCCTTCATCCAATCCCTCCCCTAACCCTGGCCCAACTCTGGTAACCATAAATCTGATCTCTTTTTCTATGAGTTTGTTTGCTTATTTGATCTGAAAATACAGTTGACCTGTATGCTATATTAGTTCCTGTTATACAACATAGCGGCTTGATATTTCTATGCATTTCAAAATGATCAACCAAGATAAGTTGGTTAAATACAAAGACATAGTTACTGACTACATTCCCCACACTATACATTTTATACCTGTGAGTCATTTATATTGTAACTGGAAGTTTGTATTTCTTAATCTCTTTTACCTATTTCTTCCCTCCCTCAAAATGATCAAGATAAGTTGGTTAAATACAAAGACATAGTTATTGACTATATTCTCCACAATGTACATTTTATATCCATGAGTCATTTATATTGTAACTGGAAGTTTGTACTTCTTAATCTCTTTTACCTATTTCTTTCCTCCCCCAGCTCCCTCTGTTCTGCCAACCACTTGTTTACTCTCTGTATCTATAACCATATTAGTTTTGTTATATTTGTTCACTTGTTTTTTTTTAGACTCCACATATAAATAAAATCACACAGTATTTATCTTTCTCTGTCTAACCTTATTCCACTAAACATAATACCCTATAGATCCATCCATGTTGTCCCAAATGGCAAGATTTCATTCCCTTCGATGATCAAGTAATATTCCTTTATATACATATACCACATATTCTTTATGCATTTATCTATTGCTGGGCATCTAGATTGTATCCATATTATAGCTATTGTATATAATCCTACAATGAACATAGAGATGCATATATCATTTCTAATTAGTGTTTTTGTTTTCTTCAGTTAAATACCCAGGAGTGGAATTGCTGGGTCATATGGCAATGTTATTTTTAATTTTCTGAGGACTCTCCATACTTTCTCCATAGTGGCTGAACCAGTTTACATTCCAACCAATAGCGCATAAGGGTTCCCTTTTCTCCACATCCTTTCCAACACTTGTGTCACATATAACATTTGTCACTGTCAACTGTCAAATGTTATAACCTTTGGCTTCTCCAATCAGTCTTTTTCCTGAGAAGTAGTATAATTCTAGCAAAAAGTTAAAAAATGTATATATTTTTAGCAGCCTGAGTGGACTATTTGAAAATGAATGTACTATTTATATTAATTTCTTTGTGATAATGGCATAATTCATGGCTCCACCATGACTACCATCCTCATCTCCTGAGTCCATAGTTCAAATCCATAGTTCTCCTGAGACATTCCTTACCCAAAAGCAGTAAGATGTGGGTGACAGATGCAACATCTCAGTAAAATCAGACAGGAGAGGAAAGGTTATGTTAGTTAATAGAAGGATTTGACTGCCAGGCTAAGCATTTTGAAATGCAATAGAAGAGAAGCTCAGTAAAGAAAAAAAATATTTGGGGGTCAATATTTGGGAGATCTAGTATTTTTCTTCTGGATTTATCCACTAGTATCTTTGCATGTTTGTTTTAGATTAATTGTCTACTTTGTAGAACAAATGTGTCTTCTGCTGCTGTTTGGCCTCATATTTAACTTGAAGCAGACTCTCATAGTTTCCTATCATGTCATCAGAGAGCCAGAATTAGTTTATAATTATACTGTTAGTTGCTCAATTGGGTCTGATTCTTTGCGATCCCAGGGACTGTAGCCCACCAAGTTCCTCTCTCCATGGATTTTCCAGGCAAGAATACTGGAGTGGGTTGTAGTGTCCTCCTCCAAGGGATCTTCCCAACCCAGGGATCGAACCTGGGTCTCCTGCATTGCAGGTAGATTCTTTTCTGTCTGAGCCACCATAAACCTCTTACAAATACTATGTATCACTGTGATATGTAAATACAGTGTTGGGGGCAGAGATATGATGGGAGTGGAATGAGAGCCCTACCACAAAGTGCAGGTGGTGGGAGGCAAGTAGAATACAGGCCTGATTTGGAAAGTTTTGACATGGTCCTATTTCCCTTACCTTGGCCACCCACTGCCCCACCTCCTCCCCTGTACTGCTGCAGCTCTCCTACCTGCTTCATGCATCCTTTGGCTTTTGAAAATGATACAACTTACTTGATGAACCTGGAGTGTTAGGTCCATAAATCAAGGCAAATTGGAAGTGGTCAAACAGGAGATGGCAAGAGTGAACATCAACACTCGGAAAATCAGCAGACTAAAATGGACTGGAATGGGTGAATTTAACTCATATGACCATTTTATCTACTACTGTGGGCAGGGATCCCTTAGAAGAAATGGAGTAGCCATCATAGCCAACAAAAGAGTCCAAAATGCAGTACTTGGATGTAATCTCAAAACGACAGAATGATCTCTGTTCGTTTCTAAGGCAAACCATTGAATATCATGGTAATACAAGTCTATGCCCTGACCAGTAACACTAAAGAAGCTGAAGTTGAACGGTTCTATGAAGACCTATAAGACCTTTTAGAACTAACAGCCAAAAAAGATGTCCTTTTCATCATAGGGGACTGGAATGCGAAAGTAGGAAGTCAGGAAACACCTGGAGTAACAGGCAAATTTGGCCTTGGAGTACAGAATAAAGCAGGGCAAAGGCTAATAGAGTTTTGCCAAGAGAACGCACTGGTCATAGCAAACACCCTCTTCCAACAACACAAGAGAAGACTCTATACATGGGCATCACCAGATAGCCAACACCAAAATTAGATTTATTATATTCTTTGCAGCCAAGGATGGAGAAGCTCTATACAGTCAGCAAAAACAAGACTGAGAGCTGACTGTGGCTCAGATCATGAGCTCCTTATTGCCAAATTCAGACTGAAATTGAAGAAAGTGGGGGAAACCACTAGACCATTCAGGTATGACCTAAATCAAATCCCTTATGCTTATATACAGTGGAAGTGATAAATAGATTTAAGGGACTAGATCTGATAGAGTGCCTGATGAACTATGGACAGAGGTTTGTGACATTGTACAGGAGATAGGCACCATCCCCAGGAAAAAGAAACGCAAAAAAGCAAAATGGCTGTCTAAGGAGGCCTTACAAATAGCTGTGAATAGAAAAGAAGCAAAAAGCAAAGGAAAAAAGGAAAGATATACCCATTTGAATGCAGAGTTCCAAAGAATAGCAAGCCTTTCTCAGCGATCAGTGCGAAGAAATACAGGAAAACAACAGAATCAGAATGACTAGAGATCTCTTCAAGAAAATTAGAGATACCAAGAGAACATTTCATGCAAAGATGGCTCCATAAAGGACAGAAATGGTATAGACCTGACAGTAGCAGAAGATATTAAGAAGAGGTGGCAAGAATACACAGAAGAACTGTACAAAAGAGATCTTCATGACCCAGATAATCACGATGGTGTCATCACTCACCTAGAGTCAGACATCCTGGAATGTGAAGTCAAGTGGGCCTTAGGAACCATCACTACAAACAAAGTAAGTGGAGGTGATGGAATTCCAGTTAAGCTATTTGAAATCCTAAAAGATGATGCTGTGAAAGTGCTGCACTCAATATGCCAGCAAATTTGGAAAACTCAACACTGGCCACAGGACTGGAAAAGGTCAGTTTTCATTCCAATTCCAAAGAAAGGCAGTGCCAAAGAATGCTCAAACTACCACACAATTGCACTCATCTCACACGCTAGTAAAGTAGTGCTCAAAATTCTCCAAGCCAGGCTTCAGCAATATGTGAACCGTGAACTTCCAGATGTTCAAGCTGGTTTTAGAAAAGGCAGAGGAACCAGAGATCAAATTGCCAACATCTTCTGGATCATTGAAAAAGCAAGAGAGTTCCTGAAAAATATCTATTTCTGCTTTATTGACTATGCCAAAGCCTTTGCCTGTGTGGATCACAATAAACTGTGGAAAATTCTGAAAGAGATGGGAATACCAGACCACCTGACCTGCCTCTTGT